>JANUWF010001871.1:0-591966 GCA_026120185.1 Voacanga thouarsii | reverse complement strand
ATCTACCTTGATTCCCTCCTTGGTCACCACATGGCCAAGGAATGCCACACTGTCTAGCCAGAATTCGCACTTGCTAATCTTAGCGTACAGCTTGTGCTCCCACAATTTCTCCAATACGAGCTTCAGATGCTCTGCATGCTCCTCTGGACTCTTGGAGTAAATTAAAATGTCGTCGATGAAGACTACCATGAACTTGTCCAGATAGGGTCGGAATACCCGGTGCTTCAGGTCCATGAATACTGCTGGAGCATTAGTCACCCCGAACGGCATCATTACGAACTCGTAGTGTCCATATCTGGTGTTAAAGGCTGTCTTGGGAATATCATCTTCTATTATCTGCACCTGGTAGTACCCTTGCCCCAGATCCAACTTAGAGTAGTAACTGGATCCTTGCAAGTGGTCAAATAGCTTGTCAATCAACAGTAAGGGATACTTGTTCTTGACCGTTAAATTGTTCAACCCTCGGTAGTCGATGCATAACCTCAGAGTGCCGTCCTTCTTCTTCACAAATAGCACAGGCGCTCCCTAAGGCGACGTGCTAGGTCTGATATAACCTTGACTCACTAACTCCTCCAACTTCTCCTTCAACTCTTTCAACTCTGACGGTGCCATCCGGTACGGTGTCCGCGATACTGGTTCCGCTCCCGGAACTAAGTCGATGGTGAATTCCACTTTTCGGATATGAGGTAGAGAATCAAGTTCTGCCGAAAACACATCGGGGAAATCCCTTACTACTTCAGTGTCCTCCAGGGTGCACTGGTCCTTTGGCTTATTTATCACGTAAGCTAGGTACCCTTGACACTCTTGCTTCAATAATCAAATACTTACATTCTCTCACCCTCTTGCCATTAAATTTCAATACGTCACGTCCCGGTCTGATGAACTAGATTGTCTTATTTCTACAGTCTACCCTAGCCCCATGTTTGGCTAACCAGTCCATCCCCAAAATCAAGTCATAATCCTCAAGGTCTAACACTATTAAATCCCCCTCCAAACTTTCTTTCCCCACATTAACTTTACACTCCTTTACATACCGATCCGCTTGCACCATTTTCCCCAGAGGTGTGCTCACCTCTAAAATAAAAGGTAGCTCTATTCCATCCCAACCCTAATGACATGCACATAACTTGTTTATATAGGAATGAGTAGAGCCAGGATCAATCAAAGCATTAATGGAACGTCCTTGAATAGTGAACGTACCTTCTACCACCGCTGCATCGGCCCCAACTTCCTCTCTGTTGAGAGCGAATACCTTGGCCTTCACTTACGGCTTCGGTGCTCCACTCCCGGATACTCCTGCGGGGTTGGTTCGGTTGGGCCTCGGGTTCTGAGCCGGGTTTCCTTACCCGACGTGGTGCAATTTGGGGCAGGTGTTCCTCAGGTGGTTCGGGTCGCCACAGTGATAGCATTTCTTTTCACCACCCTTAGACCAACAATTTCCCTCGGTGTGGCCTTTCCTTCCATACTGCCTGCATGATGGGAGATTCGGGGCAGGTCCACTTGGTGTTGTCCGGGCATGCTTTCCCCGGTTCTGCCATTGATAATTGGCGGGATGCTTGTGGGTTTGCAGTTTCGAAAATTGTCCTTGCGGCTGTCTTGGTGGCCGGTAGGGTTTTATTGCCATCTAGCTGCGGTCCTCATACTCCGTTCGAGTGGCTGCATCCACAGCCCCCGAATAAGTGGTCGGTGGAGCAGGTGCCAATGTTCTCCTCCGCTCTGGTCTTAGCCCCTTAATGAACTACCTTGTCCTATTCTGCTCAGTGTCCACCAATCTCCGGCAGTATTTCGACAATTGGGTGAATCGCGCCGCATATTGAGCAACTGACATGCTCTCCTGCCTCAAATTTTGGAATTTGTCCTCTCGCTTCTCCACAATCCACTGTGGAATGTATTCAGCCCTGAAGGTTTCAACGAAGTTGGACCACATCCATTCTTGCTCGTCCACCTCCCAGTCGTCTTGGACCCACTGCCACCATGCCCGAGCTGGTCCTCTCAATCGGAAAGCTGCAAACTTAACCATGTGCTCCTCGGAGTACTGGAGCGTCGCGAATAAGTCCTCTAGCTGTTCAACCCACTGCTCTGCCTTCTGATCTTATTCTGCTTCGCCTAGGAAGACGGGCGGCTGAAACTTCAAGAACCTCTCTAAGGCCTCATCCTCACCTTGAGGGTTCTGTCGCTCGGTCATTGACTGCAAAATCTCGGCCATCTTACTGAACGCCTAGCCCATAGTCACATCAACTGGAACTTCAGACCTCGATCCCATACTCTGACTGTTCCCTTCACCCCGGTTGGGTGCTTGCATCTGGGTTGCTCTAACTTCTGGTGCCACCTGATCGGTTTTCGGTACCCTTCCACCTACTGAGGTTGCACGACGCTTGGGTGCCATTCTAAACCACACCCCAGATGATAAGTGTATGCACTTAAAGGTCAAACCATTTTAGTTGTACTTGCATGCATTGACAAATAGATATAAATGGAAAGCGGATGTAAATTTAGCTAAGGAATAAATTCTCTTTCAAAAATGGACTTGCATAGATTCGAAATCTTAATAGAAAACAGAATTAAGATCCTTAACAATAAAAAAAAATTCTTGAAAAACAGTAAACAAATAAACATCCAAATCAAAAGAACTCCTAGTCCACTAATTCTCATCAGAACCCTCATCATCAGCTTCATATAACCATCCCCTAGAGTTCTTGGAAAATCCTACCCCATCCCCGCTAGCAAATCCCTCCATGGGCTCCATCCCAGGGCGCCTAGAACTCTCCCCGGGCTCAACTCGGCTGAAGAAAGGAAGGAAAGAAGGCCTAGGCAGAGACTCATAGTCTATCTCCCTCGGGTCATCGCTATCTGCTGCTAAGTCCACCTCGGGATTAGGAGGGTGGGGTTCAGGCTCCACTATCATCACCTCATCCTCACTATCCGAGCTTATGTCAATCACCGGAATTGGGGGTGGCTCAATGATCTGGACCTCGTCATCACTGCTATCCTCCATAGGGTTAATCTCAACATCACTATCACTCTCCATAGGGATAATCTCATCATCACTGTTATCCACCATAGGGTTAACTGGCTGAGGGGCCGGTTGGGGAACTGGAAGGTCCTCCGGGTCTAGAAAGATAGGCGGGTGCCACTGCTGCCCTTTCTTCGCTGTCTTAAGCAGTCTAACCATCCTACAGCATCAACAAGATAGGTTAGATAAAGATTTAAACTTAAATCAAAAGAATATATATCATCAATATTTGCCTATAACCTAGGCTCTGAGTAAGGAGTGTAACACCCTGCTACCTAGGCCCGCCAGGGCCGGGGATGTCGCCCCGTCCAAAGGACAATGGGCCTTTATAACTAGGTCACATAAATAAAATAGAGGAATAAAATGATACTTTAACTAAAACAAATTTATTACATCCCAAAATACTCCAAGAATAAATCCATGAATTCCCAAAAAAAAACCATAAATAAAATTATCCACTCTCGACTCCCCAAAGCAATACATAGAAATAAACGATAACAATCTCTTCCCAGGCAGAATACACTAGCTACTCATCCCCACAGCAGGATTGACCTAAAATCATGGTAAAAAGGTGATGAGACAGAAATCTCAGAAAGTCCGTGTGTGCTTTGGGTGTTTAGTGAAAATAGTTCAAGGATGCAAAGTGCGAAATCTTTATAAGAGAAATATTGGCAAGCAATAAACAATAGTCAAAAGCAAGAGTGGCGTTTTAGCTATTTTAGCCGTACATGATCAACAAAATCAACCACTCATAAGAAAGGATTATGAGTTACCACACGTTGGGCCCCACAACCGGATGGTCAGTATGCCACACTTTGTGCATACCGCCGGTCAGAATGCCACACTTTGTGCAGACTGACAAAAGTAGGTGATCGGCCTACTGGGCAAGATACTCCTCATTCTCTATACCCAAACAACAACCGGGTGTCCATTCCGGCAAAACACAGTCACTTGACTGAAAAGAAGACTGCTAGTTCGGACCGGCACGACCCACTGGACTGACGTCCTATCCGGGAAGGACTCACCCCTCAGAGGTGGCCACCTACTGAGAGACTCACCCTAACCCCTCTAGGACTAGTCCTAGTAATCTACCCTTATTGAGTACTCAACGATGTTTCCCACTTAGGATAAAATGAACAAAACATTGTTCCACATGAAAATGGCATTTTGAGGGTTTCCAAAGTCCTTGTAAAAATCAGCTTTAGAAAGAGTTTGAGTTTGGTAAATCTGCTCTTTGATTTTTAAATAATTCAAATGTTTGAAATAAGAGAGAGTTCAACCCTCAATTGCCTTTACATAAATGAGTGTCCATACACTCTACATTTGGCTTGCCATAAGAAAAACATTTCACATCAATCAAGTTTTATGCAGGAGCTTACCTGACTCTTGCTCACAAATAAAAGGTCTCCAACAGCTGACCTAACCCCACATGGGCAAATACAAAACACAATCAATTTCAAGCCACAATCCACTTCCTCAATTTTAAAACAACTAAACTTACTACTATCATGATCCTAGTGTCCCAAGCTTTAAGGCCATTCAATAAATAAATTGGTTTATAGGCTAAGGATAATTTGATATTTAAAATAATTAATGTTTTGGAAAATAGGTACTAATAAGTTAAAGGTTTAAAGCTTGCTAAGAAAAATTTAGAATTTATTTGTTAATGATTTATTAATAATTTAGTTATTAGAAAATAATTGATAACTAACGTTAGATGAAAATGAATTTTAATGAATCTTGCTTGAAAAATAATAAATAAGTTTTAATAGGTTTTGATTAAAAGATGATAATTAAATCTATAGAAATAAGTATTTTACTAATCATGATTATTCTTATAAAAGGCTTTAGTGGATTTCATTATTTTATAAAATATCTATATATTTTATTTTTCTATTAAAAATATTATTTATTTGACTAAATTTTCCATTATATAAATATAATATTCCAAATCCACCATTCCTAGGGTTTTTCAAAATCACTATCAAAATTATATTACTAAATATTTTATTCATGAAATAAAAATTTGCTTAGGGACAACTAGATCATGATCATAATTCCAAGGTTACTCACAATTATGAACATATACAGCCATTCAACTCATCAATTCTTCCAAATCATGCTCACAAGCATAGATCTCAATTTATCAAGACATGATCTAACCTCTACTAGCATAGATATGGCCATGGCTTCAATAATCCAACGTGACTATAAGTCCTAATCACCAATGGTGACATAATCTCTAGCATACTTCATCACAAATGCTACCTATGACATGGAAACATGCATAAAACCCCAAATCATCATCCAATCAAACAATATAATCCTTCCATGCCTAAATCCCATCTCCTTCACAATCATACATATATTCATGTTTCAATCTCTACAATGCATACTCTAATCCTATCACAATCCACATACTATCAACATCATCCTAGAGACATGAATCTAGAATTTAAAAGAAAGATTGAAGGGACTTACTTGGTTGAGGGATGCCTTGAAGGAGTTTAGAATGGATCTCAACTCCTAGATGCCTAAAATCGTCCAAGGAAGGTGGAGGGAGCATAGCCATGGAGGAAGAAGCCATCCGGCCAAGAGAGGGAGTTTCGGCCATGAGAGAGAGAGAGAGAGACCATTAGCATGTCTATTCACATATATTCTCACTAGAGATCAAGATTGGAGAAGATGAAGTTGTTAGAACAAACCTACCTTGAAGGTGTTCTTGAACCTTCACAGAATTTTCTGGTTTTGATCCGAAGTAGCGAGTTGATTTGTGGAGTTTGATGTTAAAAATGGTGTTGATGGACTCACGGCAGTGAGTAGGTCAAATCTGGAGATTTTAGAGAAGGTTTGAAGTGGTTTGGAGGGGCATTAGGTGAAAGGAAGAAGTAGGTGTTCTTGGTGTAGTGTGTGTGTTCTTGAAGGTTGAAAGAATTTGTGAGATTGTAGCTTGCAGCTGCCGAAATTCTATGAGAACTAGGGCTGGCCGAATTTCTGTAGGGTTTAGGAAGATGATTCTCTGATTTGGAAGGGAAAAGGAAAGGTTAGTTGTTAACATTCTTGAAGAATATTTTTAGAAAGTAAATTTGGAAACTAAATATCCTAGAATATCTTGATTGTTGGAGAGCTTTGGAAGTCTGCCATGGCTGACTGATTTGAGTAGAATTTCGGTGGGATTAATGCTGGCTTAAGGAAGCTTATGGTGGCCAAAAATAGGGAGCATAATGGTGAAGAAGAAGTCTGGTAATTTGAGGGATACATTATGGAAAGTTGCTAAACTATGGTGGCTGGAAATTTGGTAATCCATCAAGCATAATTGCAGGGATTTGTTGGAGAGATTTTCAGGCAGCCATGTCTGAATTTCGTGCAGAAGTTTAAGGGGAATAATGGAGCTCAGTTAGTGGAGGTTTAAGGAAGGTTCATGCAGAACCATGATGGTGTTTCGGCTAGAGGAAGATTAGAAAACAAAGCTGGACAATTTTCTGCACAGCATTTTCGCAACTGAAGTTTTCCTGGGCAGTTTTCGGCTGACATTTTCCAGCCCGTTTGCAAGGAGTTTGAAGGGGAATTCCAGGGCCTTTCAAGGTTGGTTTCCAGCCTTCTTCATGGAAGAAAAACATGGCTAATGTGCTAAACAAATTCTGGAAGAAAACAGCTTGGTTTTGGACTCTCAAAGCTACGATTTGTACAGGAATTTTTCCTAGTTTTGCTCCAGCTTTGAGCAGTCCGAAAATGGCTAAAGAATTCAGGTTGCAAGCTGATCCTAAAGACCATTTTTTTGGAAGCATTTGGGTGGGAATGTTAGCTAAGAATCTCGATACCTTGATGGCACATTCAGCTGGAGAATTTTCAGTTCATTCTAAGAAGGAAGATGAACTAGCTAGAGTAAATTTTTCAGCAAGCTCACTAAAGGAATTTTCCTCTTGAAATCTCCCACAACTCCTTCACATTTTCGAACCATAAGAAGTCCTTCACTAAGACATTTTGATCTTACAAAGCCACAGCACTTCATTGAAATTTCTGGGGAGAAAATGGTTAGAACAACTTGCTTAACCTCATGAGTTGAGAACTAAGGAAAAATCAAAGATCAAGGAAAAATGAATTCCTCTTAGAAAATTTGAGTAGAATAAATGAGTAGGATTTGAAGACTCCTATCATGCCTCCCATAGGAAAACATCTCTACCCTACTCCAAACACCACTAAGGCCGATATTATTACTTCTCCAAGCAAAAATAAATTTTAACCAAGCTAAAGCTCCTATGATGGAATTTGAACCCAAGATATCAATAATTATTTCCAAAGCTCTAACCACTAAACCATAACAACTCTTGTTGTTATTTTCACTAGCAACTTATTTCCTATTCAATCCTCAATCTATCTCCCTATTTTCACCTCGGGCAAAGATTACCATTTTGCCCTTCTCACTCACTATTCTCCAACAAGCCTCCAAGACATTAAAACTCAAATTCAAGGCACATAAAATCAAATAAAAATATATTTAATCATGCAGTAAAGTATGTTATGCATCCCAACCCCCTTACTCTAAGGTCGGTTTTGACTGGGGTTTCCCAAGGAGGGTGTAACATGGATGGATAGACTGACTTGTGCAAAATTTATCTATAATAAGACAACCATACGAGTAAATGAATGTCTATGAGAAGATATTAAGTGGAATGTGTAACATGTATAGAGGCGTGTGTGGAAAATTTTCTTAAATGTTATGCCTTCAATGCTGCATGCTTAGTAATAGATGTAATGTAAAATTTTTAAATTCTCTGTAATTTTTCAAAAAGATGGGAATATTTTACGAACCATATATCGAAATTTTCAAGAGAAATGAAGATGCCGCAAAAATATACTGGGCAGCATACTAGAGCTCAAGTTGTTGGTGGTTTAGCTAGAATTAATAGGAATGGTAAACTAAGAATAAGCATACAACCCTCAAAAAAATGTGATGATGCAAATATTACCGGAGCTTACCGAAACACTTCAAAATTTGAATAAGACCCTCCATGAGAAGGAACAACATCTTGAAATGGATACAGATCATGCTCTGGAATGATTCCTCAAATTTCATCCTCCCAAATTTTATAGAAAACTAGATAACGCTGAATCTTGTGTAGAGCAAATGGACGCCATTTTTGCAATTCTAAATTATTCAGAACTGATAAGAATCCATCCAAGTAATATACCAAAGCTAAAGAAGGGGGATGGAACTACAAGCCACACTTCATGGTACAGTGGAATAATCCAAGACATGGAGGCTTATAAGGGAGGATTCAAGCAAGACCAATCAACAAGCCAAGGAACATGAAGAGTGTGAAGAGATGGATGCTAAAGAGAAGGTCCAAGATGTTGGGAATATGCCCTCATAGACTAGATTTATGATGTAAAAATATTTAATATTTTAATAAAAGAATTTATTTTCAGAAATCATTTGTGAATTTACTTTTTATTTGTGCACAATTTCATTTGGAAAAAACCCATTGTGTTTAAATAAGTGATCCATGTGAATGGTAGTCTTTCACAGTAAGGTATAGATCATGGGTTATTTAAACACATAAATATTGGTTCTTAACTAATTGATGAGAATGAGAATCTCATCATATTTAGGTTATTATGTTATGAATTCCAAATGGGGAATAGCTTACTTTTGGCCAGTGAGTAGTCCACTCACTTCATGACATAAGCGTATTACGAATGCATAGAATATGACCTGTAGTAGTAGTTTCTAAATGTACTATATGGTAGAAACCTAGACTACTACCGCCACAGTGTGGACTAGCACTCTACGACTTGAGTATGAATTGGTAGTCTGATGAAGCTGGAAGTATATACTTTGATATGATATAGTTGAGGTTCTATGGTAGAACCAATATACTTGCATATTGGGTTTATGTAACTAGTTAGTTAAGACAGACTTGTACAAGATAGTTTCTACACAATATCGCCCCTTGTGGTTGTCTAAATGATCTAAATGACCAGAGCCCTGGGAAACATGACTTGGATGTTTGCTTTAGGGTAGCTCCCTTAGAAAGCGAAAACACTCCAAGAAGTTGTGGATTATTGGACTAGCAGCCTAAGAATGGTAGATGTCATTTAGAGGGGTGTTAGTACACTTCTTCCTCTCTAAATGCACGGCGATGTGTAGAGGGGTATTTTAGTCATTTCACTTGTAGGTCGGAGATTTTTCTAATGCAGCATTGTCCTTGGGATCAATATTTCCTTATGGTGATATTAGAAAATATTTAAAATGCAAAATACAGCTATTTATATAGTAGGGGTATTTTGGTCATTTTAGTAGCCAAGGCGATGTGTCTTTTTGGTCCTCGGAATAGCCCGTAAGTTCTAATTAATTTTGGATTGAGGAATTGGTCTCAGTTAAAGAAGGTTTTATTTTATTCAGGAAGTCTAATTTATTATTAGACTGAAATAAAATAAATTGAGAGAAATTTTTTATCTGGTTTAATTAGTTAATTAATTATTTAGGACTTAGGTCCAGTTTGAATAATTAGAAAATTAACTTGGGCTTAAACTAGAGAGAAATAATTAATGCTTAATTATTTATTGAGTTATTTATTTAAGCCCAAGAAATAAATAATTAAAGTTTAATTATTTTTTGTTCATTTGGGCTCATTAATTATTTATTGGGTTATTTATTTAAGCCCAAGGAATAAATAATTAATATTTATTATTTTGGGTTTTTCGGGTTGAAGAAAAATAATGAATATTATTTTGGCCCAATAGCCTGGACTGTAGGATTTTTCCAGATCCGGTTCGGAAGAGTTTAGGGTGAAGCCAAACTTACTCTATTGATAATATCCAGGTGTTTGAAATATCAAATCCCAGGGGATATTGTTACCGGATTAATTATAGATCAATTTTAGCTACACTACTCACGGCTCTCCTAATGGAAAATGAAAACATTTGGTTTTCTCTCTTGTGACTCTCATCTCTCGTGACCCTTTCTTTTCTCCGTTTCTTGGTTTTTAAGAAGCTAACCAAGAACCATGACTGATGCTCTCTTCACCCATTGTTGTGTTCACCAACGAGAATTGTGGCTGTGGCATATTCTGAGAGCTAAAAAGTCTGGCGTTCATGCACCTGAGGAGAAGTAGAAGGTTAGCAGGAGAACAACCGGAAGCTTTATCGTGTGGGCAAGAAGAAGCTGTCCCTGTGATTCAATCCACTCTTCCACAGCCTGAGAGGTTTAAGGTACGCAGAGGTATGGTCTAAATGCTTCCATGCTGCTGTTGTTCTTTGTTCATGTTGTTCCTCCGTTTTTTTTTTTGTTTCACAGTGCATGCTCCTCTATTTTTTTTCAAACGTACACAAGAAAGCCTTTTTTCAAACGTACACAAGAAAGCTACATTTGAACAATAATTAGTATAGAGGGCTAAAGGAGTACACGAGAGGGCTGAAAAGATAAGAAAAGCATGTTGTGCGAAACCAGGACACACTTGGCGTCGAGTACACTAGTCACTTGGCGCCAGGTCCACTCGGGAACAAATTGTTTCATTCCAAAACACACCTAGCATTGGGTACACTAGTACACCTGGCGCTAGGTCACTTCGAGCTATGCCCTATTTTACTGATTTTTCTTGTTTTGTTTTTATTTTAATTTTTAATCTAATTCTCATTACTTTTATTATGTATTGGGGATATTTTGGACCTTTTAAAAGGTTTGAAAGGTCGAGATTTTATTTCACCGTAGTTAGGTTTAAATGCCTATCTATATGGCATTATAACATTTCAAATGTAATTGGATATCATTATTGAAACCAAAAGACACCCTTGAGAGAGTTCTTTTAGGGGTTTGCCATGAAGGCCAAAACCAATCTTAGGATTCCATTCCTTGCCTTTGAATTATGTTTATAAACTCTTAAGGATAGATCAAACTAGCATATCAAGATAGAATCTTAGTTTCTTACTAAGCTAAGGGTCTAGAGTAGAGGTTATCTTTGGTTGCCTAGTTCATATACTTCAATTATTCTTAACTCCTAGTTAGGTTAAGAGTTCTTGGGTATGAATTAGTAGATTTGATTCTCATTTCTAGAGTTCAAAATTCTTTATTTTGGCTTAGGGTCCTAGTATTTGAATTGGGCATCTTGTTTCTTCACTAATTTCACTGTTTAGAGCTTTTAATTAGGTCTTGCATTTTACCCTAAATTTAGCCACCAAATTCATTGCGAAATCAACCCCAAAATCATATAAAATAGTTTGGTATTGGAGAGGGGAAGCTTTGATTCTTATCAAAGTTTGAAGACATTGAACAAGGCTTCAAATATAGTGAATCCCGTAATTCAAAATTGTACTACAAAAAGGTCAAGTTTTCTTTGATTTTTCTTATTAAACTTGTACCTTGTTGATAGTATAATAATTGGGGATTACAAATTTCTTGTTGTTTGTTGATTTTAGGGGCTAAAATTGCTTAAAATTTCTAATATATCTTGAGTTTCAAAATTGCTTACAAAGTGTTTGATATTTTGCTTGAGTGAACATTTGACTTGAAATTGTGGCTATAACTTTGTGAACACTTCCTATAGTTTATTATCTATCATTTCAAGTATTTTGGGGACATTTCTTGTCCATTGAGATAATTTTAGTTGCTAAATTCTTACTTCGGCTTTTGAATGCTATATTCCATGAACTTCTAGTGGTAAATTGAATTCTTGTTAGATCTTGTCTATTCACCCATTCACTAGTCAATTTTGATGAGCTACTTGAATTCATTAAATCTACTTGATTGATATAAACTCCTTGAGGCTCATTGTTGTGTGTTGATCAATTTCCACCATTAGTCATCTAGTTGGTTGTCCATAGATAGTTAGTGGACTTGTCAAAGTTTGGACTAATTCCTAAACAATTGGGGAGACTTTTGTGGGAAGAACTTGTTAAGCACTTAAATGAATTGAAAAAGGTAAGAGGGTGAGCCAATTTACATAAAAGCCATGGAGAGCTAAACACAAGAGTGAGTGCAAACACATAAGAGAGTGCTAGTGAAGAATACTTCTTCTACCTAAACCTTCCAAGTAAATCCCAACAAAATGTCCCAAGACTCTTTTTATATTCGAGCTGTACACCTACCCTAGAGTAAGAGGGATGGGATGTATAGTATATCATCTTGCATAAAATATATTCCTTGAATGATTTTGTGTGCCTTAGAATAGTAGTTTATGGGTTATATGGTTTATTTGTGCTTGTTGAGTAGAAAGGGTAAAAAGATAATTTTGCTTGAGGTTAAAATAGGAAGATGGCTTAAGGCTTAGATAAGAAGAGAATTTAGTTGGAAAATTTAGAACAAGAGTTACTGTGGTTAGAGCTTTGTAATTTAATCTCTAAAGTCTTGAATTCAAATTTCATTACCTAAGTTTTATTCATAATTATTTTAACCAATGTTTGAAAATTTCTTTTTCTTACATTCCTTAAAGTTAGGAATGTTGTCTTGGGGAAGACACATTGGTAATGTCTTAACCATGTGATCTTATCCTAAAAAGAATTCTAGAAGAATTTTTATCTCCATTATTTTTGCAAGCCTCATCCTATTTCTTTAAACTACTCCTATTTTTTAATTCATTTTCATATCTATAAAAGTCTTGGATAATTCTTTGCTTGGAATTTCAAAAATTCCAACTCTTGTGGGATAGGAGGTTGGCCGAAATTGTGGAGGAGAAATAGGAAGAGGTTCTAAATTACATCACCATAGATATTCCTCCAAGAACTTCATTGTCTTTTTGTTCTTGTTTTGGTTAAAATCTGAAAAATTTTCCATATTTTCTTCGTGGCTGGTTTTCAAAATTTGCAGCCACCTCTCTCTACCTAATTCTTATAAAGAACCAACCATCATGTGTGAAGATGAAAGCTAAAACACTTTGGAATTTCTCAGCCTTACATGCTACACTAAATCAGAATTATTTTTCAGCAAATAACCAAGCTTTGGACATGAACATTTAGCCATTCATTTGTGCACAAGAACACCTAAAACTTCCTTCTTTCTTCTCCAAGATGGTGGCAGGAAAACCACTATTAATGGTCATTCAAACACTTCTAAAATCTAGCTGCAAATTCAAATAAAAGAGCTTCGAAAAATTTGCTCAAAATCCTCCCAATATCACAAGAGTTCTTAAGCTAAAATTCCAGAAAATTTCCAGCTTTACCTATTCAATATTAAGACCGATTTCTTCATCAAACTTCATCATATTTTTGGCTAAATGCTGCCATGGACAGAACACCTTGGCTTCTCTATCTACCTTGGTCATTTGGACTCCATTAACACACCTTAAAACACTTCTATCTTCATTCCATTCAAAATTATTATTTTTGTTCCATTAAATACTCACCTAACTGGACAATAAAACCAGAAAATTCTCTGCTATATCATAGCCATTTTTGGGCAGCTCGAATCTGAAACAACTCTCCATTCCATGATCAAGTCATAGCTAGTTCAGCCATTTACCATTGAAGGACAAGAAACCTTCAAAAAGTAAACACCATTACCCAATCCTCTACCTCAAACATCTTCACTTTTCTATCAATTTGAAATTTGAAAAAGCTGAAACTCTTTCTTTCCTTCTTGGATAACCCAAAGCCTTCCCTAGTCAGGCCATTCGGCCATCATTCATATACACACGCAAAATGACTCTCTCTCTCAACTCCTCTCCAAGAACACTAAGAATACCAAGAACACACACTAAGCTTCTTCAACCTTCAATCACCACTATTCATCCCAAATAACTCCAAGAACCTTCAAACCAACTAGGATTCGGTCCATACTCACTCATAGGACACTGTATAACATAAAAAACACCAAAGTTGATCTTCTATTTAGATTAAACACACTTTTTCAGTTAAGAACAATAAGAACATCAAGAAAGTAACTTTAAACAACTTGGAACTAATTCGTCTCATCATCACCATTTCAGTATCATCCTAATCTCTTTCTCTCTATCTCTCTCTCTCTCTCTCTTGGTCGAACCTAGGATGGCCATTCTTGGACAAACTTCAACTAAGGAAGGACTTTCAAGCACTCAATGACCTCCATTAAGCAAGGCAATATCTTTATCTAACGTTCATCAAATCTAGTTTTTCTTTCTTAATTTTCTTTTTAAATTATCAAACTCAAGACTCTTAGATGATGGATTTGATAGATTGATTGAATGATGTGGGATTGAAGATATGTATATGGGTGAGAGGAATGGATTTAAGACATGAGAATTGGAATTAATGTTGTGACTTATGGATTATGCTTTAGGATCGTTATATGTTCATTATGATTAAGAGTTTTATGGATGTTTTGATGTATGATAGTCATTATAATACCATGGTTGATTAGGCCTTCATGATGTTATTTTTTAATAAATCCCTAGATATTATTATGCCTAGGAGAATATCATCCTTGTTGTGATGTATATTAATTCAAGTCTATTTTTGGATAAATCGACATGTTATTTGTTGAATCCATGTACGTATGAATATGTGTATGGATTTTCTCTAACAATAAAATTATTGTAAGAACTACCTTTATTATTTTTAGAATTATTCTTGCTATCATTATTATTATTATTATTATAATTAATATTATTATTTAATTTAATTGACTAATTTCGATAAACACAAATATTTTTGAAACTACTAATTATTTAAAATATTGGTATTTTATTAGATAAATAAGTAAAATATTTTTATCAAACATTATTAAATATAAATAGTATTAGAATTAATTAATATCAAATGTCTTTTATATTCATATTATTATTAGTTTGCCTTACTAAAACTTTTATTTACACTCATAAATATTATTTATATGAGAATAATTTATTTATTATTATTTTATTTGGTATTTATTATTTATTATTGAAATATTACTTATTATTTGTAATAATATTATTTATTACCAATATTATTTAGGATTTATTATTAATAGTATTCATTATTTATTGCTAATTTTATTTATTATAAATATTACTCATTATTTATTATTTATTTTAACTTATTAAATTAAAATTTTTCTATAAAATATTTTATCAACTAGTTTTAAAGGTTAATGCATTGTTGTCATAGCTAGATGTTGTTGTAGTTAGTTGAGCCTAAGAGTTATTTATTTAAGGCAAGTATTGTCTGGATGTTGGACTTATACCCAGTATTTACCCTATGTGGGGTTAAGTTACTTTGAATTACCTTGGAAGGCTATTGTACCAGGAAGAGCAAAAGATCAGGTAAGTTCCTGCATAAAGCTGTTTGAAGATCAAAATTATCATGGCAAGTCAAACATGATGTATACGAATTATACCATGAATGCAATTATGGACAATTTTCCTTTCGAAAGGAATACACCACTTTTTATTTGTGAAATTTATTTGAGACTTGCCAGCTCTTTCTTTTATGATTTTTTCTCAATTTGCATGCATGAACTATTTTACCCGAAGCACTCAAAGCACACACGGTCTTACTCGAGATTTATATCTCACCACCTTTTATACCATGCTTTCGAGTCGGTCCCGCTATAAAGGTTATGAAGTAGAGATTGCCTTATTTTAAAGACTTATTTCTTTTCCTATGTATTTCATTTGAGAGACTCTAACATAAATTTATTTATTTTTGGGAATTGTTCATATATCATTTGAGTTGTAATAAGTTTGATTTAGATTATTACTTTCCTTTCTTTTGTGAGTCCTAGTTATAAAGACCCCTTGTCCTAAAGACGGGACGACATCCTTAGCCCTAATAGGGTACGTTGGTAGTGGGGTGTTACACGACCTACCTTTGAAACCTTCAATGCAAAAATGGATGAGATGAGAAGAGATATTGTTACACCCCACCTTTTTACTTTCAATTGGCTACTATTTGTAATAGGATCAGAATTTGTATTGATGTCTAGAACAAAAGTTGATTGGTGTATTGAGACGAATACTTTGGTGAAATAAAATTTTGTCAGTACTTGGATGTAATTATTAGATTCGTTCTACCTGTACCCTAAATTTTTTGAAGGCTATTATTATTAAAAAAAAAAAGAATTTTAGGGTACTCTAGGAAAAAAAAATTGATCAGTGCAATGAAACGCACATTTTGATGGAAATTATGCTACCCAGGGTATCGGGGACATTTTCGTTATTTTGACTGCACTCGCGACTTTGACTGCAAATTTGATTAAGTAGAGAAGGAATTGAAGAATTGAAGTATTGAAGTATTACCAAATGGATTCAGTGAAATTTTTGGAGTTGAAGGCGAAATAAAATATTTTTTCGTTACGGACCCGATTTAGTTATTTCCGAAGAAAATAGGAAAATGCAGTTGAAAAATGGGACGTGTGGTTTCAAATGATTGGTGGCCAAGGACAAATGTCAAATAATACGAGGATGCATGAAATATTGATGCATGAAAGGCTTCTTAAATAAGTTTTGCAAAAGAAAATTATGAAAAATGTGGAACAAGGCGAGATCGCGACACGTGTAAAGTAGCCACCATTCATTTAATTGAGCAAAATCCTATTGGTCATTATTTTGACCAAGAATGGTGGTGGAATCAGTGGGAAAACCGGCCAAGAGCTTAAATGAAGAAGGGAGGAAGAAATAAGGAAGAAAAGGAAAGGAAAAATCAAGAAAAATTAGAAAAAGAGAGAGAAACTATTGTTCTTCAAGAAGTTGGAGATTCTTGGAGAAAATTCAAGCTAGAACACCTTATACACAAGGTAAAGTCCTATATTTCAAGAATTAAAGTTGTAGATTTCATTACGGTGATAGTTTTGATATGAATTTTAACATGAAAACGTGAGATTTGTGATGATTAAAATGATTATTGTGTACTATGTGAGACTTTATGTGTGAAAGTGTGTGTCCCGGTTGGATAAAGGATTCATAGGCTATATTTTGTATGGTGAATAAGGTTATTTGAATGGAGATTTAAAGGGTTGTTCATGATTGAGAAGAAAGATGGTAGAGTTGGGATAAAAATGGGGTTAAAAGTTAAAGAAAATGGATTATGATTATTTTTGAACGTTGATGTTAATTATATGTTATTTGCATAAGAACTTAGTGGCTTTCTTGAACCTGAAAATCTGAAGAATTAATCTTTTTTGAAGTTGATTAAGGGTTAAATAGGTGTTATGAATCAAGAAGCACAAGTAGGTGAAGTTGTTTTGTGAAAATGGATTAAAAATTAGAAAACTACTGGGGCTGTTTTTGCCCAGTAGCAAGTCACAAGGACTAGAAACCTAGAAAGGGCCAATGTAGAATTAAAGTTAAGAGTCTTACGGTCATTTTGGTATATCATAGAGCTGAATCGAAGTTGTAGGTTGAAAGTTTTGTCCAAAACAAAATCATGTATCAAAACAGCGAAATTTCAGAATTTTGCTTGGAACATGGACGAATTTAGGAATGATTAATTGTGCGATTTTGGATGAAATAATTGGGGAAATGTGAAGTAAATCCATTGTTTATGAAGGGAGAAAGGATGCGAAAAAAGGAAAATGAAAGAATTGAAAAAATGACGAAAAAACGACAAAAACGAAAATTGAACGTTTTCCTTGACCGTTGGCCCATGTCGGCTAAATGTTGGTTGTATGTTGGCTACCCATTAGGCATGTCGGCTAACTATCGGCTATTTTCAACCAAACATGAATTGACCCAAAAATGATATTTGGTGTAGGTTTAATGACAAACGGCCAACGGAGCATAAAAAGCGGTAGAAACGAAGGTTAAACGGCCGTGAATGGAAATAGTTGCTTAGGACACGAGGTGAGTCCCTTGGATTTCTAAAACATTTTTGAAGGCTAGTGTGCTTTGTTTTTCCATGAAAATGTTTTATACCATTTTGAAAATTCCTGAATAGGCTTAAGATTTATCTGAGCAAGAATTAATTTATGCCATTTTAGACTTGAATGAACTTTATACTTGGCTTGGAAACATGTTTAGAGTATGAATTTGTGAATCTAATCCTTTTAGATTAAATATTTGGGATTTTTAGAAAATGGTGATTTTTGGAATCGGGTATTCTTAAATTGACTAGAATGCCCTTAATGGAACATTTTATGGAGATGTGTTTGGAAACTCTAAATTTAGTCCTCTTTTTGGATTAGAATTTTGAATTTTTTAAAATGAGTTCCTTTTTGAATCGGATATTTAGAAAATGATCTAAATATCCTTATTGGAATGTTTTATAAAAACCTTTAGAATTGAGTATTCGATAAATGACCGAAATATCTTTGTTGAAACTTTTGTGAATACTTTTTAAATGGGTAAGGATAAAATGACCCGAATACCCTCGACAAGTCTTTTGGAATTGGGTATGGGTAAAATGACCTGAATATCCTTGGAAATGACTTTTGTGATCGAGTACTGGGAAAATAACCCGGATACTCTTGGAAACATGTTTTGATTTGTGAATAGAAATCTTTATCCTGTTTCAACATGCTTTTAGAAAATGATCTCTTGTGATGAGATTGACTCTTGGAAAACAACCTTTTGATCCTTGAAATTATTTTATTGGCTTGATGTGCCATAGATCGAATTGATTTGCTCTGTGGAGCCTATGTGAATGATGATCTGACTTGCGAGTCAGTGGAATCAAATTCTTTAAAATGTTATTTTGTCCTAAAAATATTTTGATTTGAAAATCCTACAGGATCAGATAACCCTCTGGCCTGATCAATCAGACGGGGTTGGTATTGTTAACGTTGAGTACTCAGCAAGAACTTTGACCTTTGTACTAGCTCATGTTAGAGGTAATTGACCCCAAGTAACGTAGCTAGTTCTGGGGTTTGTTTTACTTCAAACAGGGTGACAGGACATTGAGATGAGTTGTCTTGGCTAGTCGTTTAGCACCTGGCAATTGCCCTATCTGCGGGCGCTTCTTGATTTTGAGTCATTCGCTGGATGCCGGCGGGGACACTCGGTGGATTTGACTCTTTACCGCCTCAATGGTGATTGACGTAAGGAGTGAGACCCTTGGCTTATGGTGGGAAGTAAAAGATTGTGTGCTACAGTAGACTAGGTGTGAAACCCCACCTAAAGCCAACCAAAGAGTAAGGGGGTCGGGGTGCATATCATATTTTTTTGCAAGAATATATATATATATATATATATATATATATATTTGAATGATTTTATGTGCCTTATAATTATGATTTATAGTCTAGAAGGCTTAGTTATGCTTAATGAGTAGGAAGGGTAAAATGATAATTTTTTCTTGAGGTCAAAATAGGAAGATAGCTTGGGGATTAAATAGGAAGAATATTTGGGAGAGAAAATAAGAAAAAGAGTGGTTGTGGTTTAGTGGTTAGAGCCTTGGAATTAAACTCTAAGGTCTTGAGCTCAAATCTCATCATTTAAATTTTTGTCATGATTATTTTAATTTAAGGTGGAATTATCATCCCTTGCATTCCATAAGTTAAAATAGGAGAGTTGTTCTAGGGGAGTCATGAAGGGAATGTTCTAATCCTATTCTTATGTCCTAAAAAGTATTCTTAAGGGATTCATGTCCTTTTATTTCCTAGCCTACCCTAAATTCCTTACCAATTAAATTTGTTCAATTTATCCAAATTTATGTTTTAATTCCAGAAAATTCAGCATGGTTTATTGGCCTTTAAATTTTGAAAGTAATTCTTAAAGGTTGGAGATTGGACTGAAAATAGGGAAGGGGTTAAGGAAGGTTCCCAAGAGAAATTAATCTCCATGGTTGGACCTTCAAACTCCACTCCATAATGTTCATCTTTTCCATGGAAGAAATCAGAAAATTTTCTAGATTCTTGGGCAGACAAGCTTTCGAAAACCTTAGCCATCTTCCTTACTCAATTGCTGCCAGAAAAATGGCCAAATCACTCAGCTTGAAGACTGAAATTCTTTGCCAAAAATCGGACTGCACAATGCTATGCAAACCAGAAAAAAATTCTGGATAGCTTCGATGCATAGCAGACCAAAAACAAGTTGTTTCTTCTACCCTTCAAACTAGTAAATTACCTCTACTTTTCCTCCATATAGAAGGCTGGAAATCAGCCATAAAGGACTCTCAAATACCTCTCCAAACCCTCTACAAATTGTCTGGAACCTTGCAGAAAAACTGCAAAGCAAATTCCAGCAAACAATTCGAATCTCAACCGGAAAATTCCAGCTTTGCTCCCTCTTTAAGCCTTGTCCAAAAATCACCTCAAACTTTTGTGAGTTTACCTTTGTTCACCCATGAACTAAAATCCATTGCCCCCTCCACTGACCTTACACGATTAGACTCCATAGCCACTTCTCAAATTTCTCATACAATCACTCCAATCAAACTTCCATTTGAAGTTCAAAAATTCCGACAATTGCTCTAGGAAAACACCCTTGGATTAAGCTTCCAAAAACAAAAATTCTCCCACCATTGAACTCAGAATTTTAGCCAGCCTTATAGCTCCTTCAACCCTCATTCATTTCAGCAAACCAGCCGGCTCCATTGTAGCTCCAAGGAACCTCCATCAATCAAACATCATTACCATATCTTTTACCTTAAAACACTCCATAAATTTCTCCATTTGAATTTCAAACAACTAGATTTCTCTCTTCCCTCTAATCTGAAAATCAAAATCCCAGAACCTTCTCAATCATTCAGCCAACCCCTTCAGCAATTTCGTCCAGCACTTCTCTCCAATTCTCTCCATTTTCACCAATAACACACACTACCTTTCTTCAAGCCTAAGACCACTTTAAACACCTCCAATCCCTCCTAAAATTCCAGAACATGCCTACATACCCCCTAGAGTCCATTTCTGAATTTTATAACATCAAATCTAAAAAACAAAAATTTGCAATCGGATCAAAAAACAGAATTTTCCTTGAAGTCTCAAGAACATCATCAAGGTAACCAAGAAAAACTTTTGTTCATCTTCTTCCCTTCAATCTTTAACATGTCATACGAATATTCTCTCTCTCTCTCTTGGCCGAAATGGTTGCTACAACCATGGCCGTTTTCCATCTCCTCTCTTGGATGGTTCAAGCCTTTCAAGCGTGTGGATCTCCTTAAATCTTCATTGAGATAGTTATCAACAAAGTATTTCTCTTTAACCTTCTCTTCAATTCTAAAGTTATGTCTCTTAAATGTTGATAGAAAGGGATAGAATATGATTGGGGATTGAGTATATGCTTATGTATGAAGGAGTTGAGATTTGTGCATGAGAATGTTTGGCCATGGTTAAGCTTTATGAAATTCCTTGTGGATCAATGCATGTTCTTCACGTCTTAAGTGAGTATGAATGTTTAAGCATGTAAGATATTATGTCACCTTTGGTGAATATAGTTTTATGTTCTTATTTTCATTGAAGCCATGAGTATGATTATTGTGAAACCCCACCTAAAACCAACCCTAGAGTAAGGGGATCGGGATGCATATCATATTTTCTTGCATGAATATATATTTTTGAATGATTTTATGTATTTTTGAATTGTGAATTATAGTCTAGAAGGTTTAGTTGTACTTATTGAGTTGGAAGGGTAAAATGGTAATTTTGCTTGAAGTTAAAATAGGGAGATAGCTTGAAGATTAGATAGGAAGAATATTTGGGAGGGAAAATAAGAAAAATATTTGTTGTGGTTTAGTGGTTAGAGCTTTGGTATTAATCTCTAAGGTCTTGAGCTCAAATCCCACCAATTAAGTTTTATCATGATTAAATTTTATTTTATAAGGTAGAGTATTTTCATCCCTAGCATGCCATAAGTAGAAGTAGGAGTGTTGTTCCAGGGGAGACATGAAAGGAATGTCCTAATCCTATTCTTATGCCCTACAAGAATTCATAAGGGATTCATGCCTTTTTTGTTCCTTAGCTTACCTTTATTTCTCACCAACTAAGATTATTCAATTTATCCAAATCCATGTTTTAATTCCAGAAAATTCAGCAAGGTTTGTTGACCTTGGAATTTTGAAAATGACTCTTAGAGGATAGAGTTTTGACTGAAAATAGGGAAGGGTTAAGGAAGGTTCCCAAGAGAATTAATCTCTATGGTTGAACCTTCAAACTCCACTCTATAAGTATTCATCTTCTTCATGGTAGCAATCTGAAAAATTTTTCCAGATTCTTGGTCAGCCTACCTTTCGAAAATTTCAACCATTTTTCTTACTCAAATGCTGCCAGAAAAATGACCAAATTGTTTAGCTTGGAGACTGAACTTCCTTGCCAAAAATTGGACTGCACAAAGCTGTGCAAACCAGAAAAATTCTGGGCAAGTTTCGTAGCATGGCAGGCCAAAAACCAAGCTGTTTCTTCTACCCTTCAAACCAATAATTTAACTCTGCCTTTCCTCCATAAAGGAAGTTGGAAACCAGCCTTAAAGGACCCTATAATACCTTTCCAAATTCTTTGCAAATCAACTGGAACATTGCAGAAAAAACTGCACAAAAATTCCAGTAAACCATTCGAATGACCAACCAGGAAAAATTCCAGCCTTGCTCCCTCTTCAAGCCTTGTCCGAAAATTACTTCAGCTTTCTATGAAATCAACCTTAGTCAACCATGAACTGAACTTCATCACCCTCCCCACTGATCTACACGATGAACACCATAGCCATACCTTAAATTCCTTCTGAAATTACTCCAATCAAGCTTCCAATTAAAGTTCAAAATTCCAGCAAATTACTCCATGAAAACTTCCATGGATTAAGCTTCAAACAACCAAAAATTCTCCCACCATTACACTCAGAATTTTGGCCACCCTATAGCTCCTTCAAACCTCATTCACTTTAGCAAAAACTACAGCAAACCAGTTGGCCATTTCGGCTCCAAAGAACCTCCATCAATCAAACCACTCTATCATATCTTCTATCTTAATTCACTCCATAAATTACTCCCTTTGAAATTCAAATCACAAGAATCTATCAAAATATTCGGCCAATACTTTTCAGCAATTTCGTCCAGCTTCTCTCCAATTCTCTTCATTTCTCCAAGAACACCAAGAACACACACTAGCTTTTTTCAAGCGTAAGACCACTCTAAACACCTCCAATCCCTTCCAAAAACTCTAGATCACGTCTACTTACTCCCTAGAGTCCATTTCTAGATTTTATAACATCAAATATTGAAAACAAAAATCTGCTATCGGATTAAAAACCAGAATTTCTCTTGAAGTCTCAAGAACTCTATCAAGGTAACCAAGAACGATTTTATTCATCTTCTTTCCCTTCAATCTTTAAACAGGATGATATACTAATACCCTCACACACACAATCTCTCTCTCTCTCTCTCTCGGCCGAAATGGTTGGATCAACCATGGCCGTTTTTCTTTTTCTTCTTCCTTCTTGGATGAACCAAGCCTTCTAAGTGTGTGGATCTTCTTGAATCTTCGTCAAGATTGTCATCAACCAAATATTTCTCTTTAACCTTCTCTTTAATTCTTAAATCATGTCTCTTAGATGTTGCTAGAAAGGATAGAATATGATTGGGGTTTGAGTATGTGCTTATGTATGAAGGAGTTGAGATTGGAGCATAAGGATGTTTTACCATGGTTAAGTTTTATGATAGTTCTTGTGGGTCGATGCATGTTTTTCATGATTTGAGTGAGCCTGGATGTTTAAGCATGCTAGATATTATGTCACCTTTGGTGAATAGGGTATTATGTTCTTGTTTTAATTGAAGCCATGAATATGATTATGCTTAGTAGATATTTAGCCATGTGATAGTAGGTTTGGATTTAAGCCTTTATTCATGAATTGAATAGTTTGTTGATTGTTGTTGTAGTTTATGTTCATGATTCTTGTTAGCAATTGGAAAATTATGATCATGACCTTGTTGATCCTAAGATATTTTAATTTGCCAATTTTATTACATTAAATAAAATTAATACTTTATTTTCCTCCAATAATTTCGAAAACCCTAGGAAGTTGGATTTGGAATATGAAATGGAATAGTGATATTTTAGTCAAATAAATGATATCTTTTATTAAAAATAATATATATAAATATTTATATATAACAACAATAATAAATAAAGCCTTTTATATAAATAATAATAATAGGAAAAATATTAACCTTGTAGGCCATATATTCATAAATACTATTGAAATTTATTTATTATCTATTGATCAAAATTTAATAAAATTTATTTATTAATTATTTTCTATCTAATACTTATTAATTAAGAGATTAGTAATAATTTATTTTAATATCATCTAGGACTTAGGATCCTTCATCAATTAAACCCTAGTTTATTTATTAATAACAACACTCAAGATTTATATTTGAACCTATAACTTATTAGTAATTATTTTACAACCCCTAGTTATTTTCATTTATCAAGCTAGACTTATTCTATAAAACCCTTTATCATCTAGCCTTAAAGCTTAGGACATTGTGGTCATGATTGTAATAAGTTGAATTAAGATTATTAATGGAAGCAAGCATAGCTTGAGTATAACCATATGGTTTGTGTTTACCCCAGGTGGGGTTAGGTCAGCTTTGGAAGATTTGTGAATTTACAAGCAAAGGATCAGGTAAGCTCCTACATAAACCTATTTGATGACAAAAGGTTACTATGGCAAGCCAAACGCGAAGTGTAAGGACACTCATTTTGTAAAGGCAATTAAGGACTATTTCCTTTCTTGTTCAATCAGACAACTCTTTTGAAAACCAAACAAGTAGTTTTGCACAAACACTAAACTCTTTCTAAAACTCAATTTTGACACGAGTCTTAGAAACTCTTAATTGCTATTTTCGAGTAAAGCAATGCTTTATTCGTTTTCTCCCAAGTGGAACAATCAACATTGAGTACTCAATAAGGGTAGGCTAGTAGTACTAGTTTTGAAGAGCAAGAGTGAGTCTTCTGGTAGGAGGCCACCTCCAGAAGATGAACTCAACTTAGAAAAGCAACAATACTACTTAGTCATGCCGGTCTGAGTTAGCAAATTTCAATCAGATGGACTGTGTGCTTCTGGAATGGACAACTGGTTTGTTTGGGTGCAGAGAATAAAGAGTATCTTACCCGATAGGCCTATCACGTACTTTTTTGTCGAGTCCAGCACAAAGTGTGGCCTTCTGACCATTGTATGGTCATGAGGCCCAACGTGTGGTAACTCATGGCTTCCCATTTGAGTGGTTGTATTTATTGCGCACATGTATGGTTTGAAAAGCAAAATGCCACCCTTTATTTTAATCCTTATTTGTTGCTTGCCAGCACTTTCTCTTATGCAATTTTTACAACCTGCATTCATGAACTATTTTACCTGAAACACTCTAAGAACACACGGTACTGAGATTTTATATCATCACCTTTTATGCCATGTTTTCAGGTTGATCCTGCTGTGGAGATGAGTAGCGAGTTTGTTGCCTGCTTTGAAGACATTGTGTTATTTAATTTATGTTTTGTTTTGAGAGATAATAGTAAACAGTTTATTTTTTACTCGTTCTTGAATATTGGGTTGTAATAAGTTTAAATTTTTAAGTAATATTTTATTTTCGTTTGTGTGACCTAGTTATAAAGACCCCTTGTCCTTTGGACGGGACGACATCCCCGGCCCTGATGGGCCTAGGTAGTGGGGTGTTACAATTATACTTAGTAGAGATTTGGCCATGTGATAGTAGGTATGGATTTAAGCCTTTATTCATGAATAGGATAGTTTGTTGATTGATGTTGGGGTATGTGTTCATGATTCTTGTTAGCAATAAGAAAATTATGGTCATGAGCTTGTTGATCCTAAGTTATTTTAATTAGCCAATTTTATTACGATAATTAAAATTAATACTATATTTTCCTCCAAAGATTTCAAAAACCCTAGGAAGTTTTGGAATTGGAATATTAAAGGAAATACTGATATTTTAGCCAAATAAATGATATCTTTTGTAATATATAAATATTTATATATAATAATAACAATAAATAAAACCTTTTACAATAATAATAATAATAGGTAAAATATTAATCTTGTAGGCCATATATTCATAAATATCATATTTATTAGCTAATCAAGATTTAATAAAATTTATTTATTATTAATTTTACTTATTTTCTATCTATTAATTATTAATTAAGAGATTAGTAATAATTTAATATTTACTTTAAAATTATTATTTAAGAATGACCATTTATTAATATCACCTAGAACTTAGAATTCTTCACCAATGAAACCGTAGTTTATTTATTAACAACACTCAAGATTTATTATTTGAGCCTATAACTTCTTAATAATCATTTTACAACCCCTAGTTATTTTAAAGCTAGTCTTATTTTATAAAAGCCTTTATCATCTAGCCTTAAAGCTTAGAACATTAGGGTCATGATTGTATTAAGTTGAATTAGGATTATTTGTGGAATCGAATATAGCTTGAGCATAACCATATGACTTGCGTTTACCTTAGGCAGGGTTAGGTCAGCTTTGGAAGATTCTTGATTTTGATCAAGCAAAGGATCAGGTAAGCTCCTGCATAAACTTATTTGATGACAAAAAGGTTATTATGGCAAGCCAAATGCGAAGTGTATGGATACTCATTTTGTAAAGGCATTTAAGGACTCGTTTCATTTCTTGTTCACCAAACAAATCATTTGAAAATCAAACAAGCAGCTTTGCACAAACACTAAACTCTTTCTAAAAACCAACTTTGACACGAATTTTATAAACCCTTAATTGCTATTTCCAAATAAAGCAATGTTTTATTAGTTTTCTCCCAAGTGGGACAATCAACGTTGAGTACTCAATAAGGGTAGACTACTAGGACTAGTCTTTGAAGGGTTAGGGTAAGTCTCTTAATAGGTGGCCACCTCTGAGGGGTGAGTCCTTCCTGAATAGGATGCCGACCCGATGAGGTCATGCCGGTCCGAGCTAGCAAGTTTCAGTCATGTAGACTGTATGTTTTTGGAGTGGACAATTGGTAAGTTTGGGTGTTGAGAAGGAGGAGTATCTCACCCGGTAGGCCAATCACCTACCTTTTGTCATTTTGCACAAAATGTGGCATTCTGACCGTTATATGGTTATGGGGCCTAACGTGTGGTAACCCATGGCTACCCATTTTAGTGGTTGTATTTATTGTGCACATGTATGGTTTGAAAAGCAAAACATCACTCTTTATTTTTAACCTTATTTATTGCTTGCCAGTACTTTCTCTTATACAATTTTTACAACTTGTATATATGAACTGTTTCACATGAAACACTCAAAGCACACACGGGCTTATTGAGATTTTTATCTCATCACCTTTTATGCCATGTTTTCAGGTCGATCCTGCTATGGAGATGAGTAGCTAGATTTGTTGCCTGTTTTGAAGACTTTATGTTATTTATTTTATGTGTTGCTTTGAGAGATGATAGAAAGCAATTTATTTTGGAATTGTCCCTGAATTTTTGGGTTGTAATAAGTTTAATTTTAAGGTATTGTTTTATTTTCTTTTGTGTGACCTAGTTATAAAGACCTCTTGTCCTTTAGACGGGTGATATCTCCGGCCATGTTGAGCCTAGGTAGTGGGGTGTTACAAGTGGTACCAGAGCGTAGGTTTTGGCAAGTATTGATACTGTATGTTCTGTTATATTAGGTTCAAATCTTTTATCTAACCTGTCTTGTTCATGCTGTAGGATGGTTAGGATTCTTAGAACTGCAAGGAAAGGGCAGTAATGGCATCCTCCCATTCCTATCTACCCGGAAGACCTGCCAGTGCCTCAGCCTATGCCGCAGCCAATTATTCCCTTTGATGATAGCAGTGGCGATGAGGTCCTGATCAATTAGCCACCCCCAATACTTGTGATAGACTTGGTTACTGATAGTGAAGATGAGGAGATTGATGTGGCGTATGTTCCCTACCCTCCTAGTCTCATAGTAGACTTGTCAGCTAGATAGTGATGATCTGGGGGGATAGATTATGAATCTCCACGTAGACCTTCCTTCATACATCCACCCAACCAGGTTGAGATCGAGAAGAGTTCTAGGAAACTCAAGAAAGAGCCAATGGAGGGGTTTGCAAGTGGGGCTGGGATAGACTTTAATAAGATTTCTGGGGGATGGCTATATGAGGCCGACTTTGAAGACTCCGATGAGAATTAGGGAGGCTAAATGCTGTTATGGTTGGGATGTTTTATTTACTGCTTTTCGTAAACTTCTATGTTAAGGAATTTCATTTTCGTTTGCTGTTTTAATTTCAAATTTATGCAAATAAGAGTATTTGAGTACTCTAAGATTTGACGAAAATTTATACACAATTCTTTATACAAAACTTGCATCTGATTTCCTTTTACTTAAATCTGACTGTGAATGCATGCTCAAAATGTTTTAAACATTAAATGCATAAACTCATCATTTGGGTATGGTTTAGAATGGTACCCAAGCGTCGTGTAACCGTATCAGGCAGAAGAGTTTCGGAGGCAGAACCTGTGACACAGGAGGTTGAGACGACTCAAATGCAACCACCCAATCGGGGAAATGAGTGTGAGCCAGATTTGGAAATGGGGTCAGGAGATCCTGTTGAAGTGACAATGGGGCAAGCATTCAGTAAGATGACTGAGATTCTTCAGACTTTTACTGAACGGAGGAATCCAAAGGGAGAGGATGAAGCTTTGGAGCGGTTTCTAAAATTTCAACTACCCATCTTCTTGAGAGAAGCCGAGCAGGATCAGAAAGCGGAACAATGGATAGAGCAAATGGAAGACATCTTCGCTATGCTTCAGTACATTAAGGAACAAATGGTGAAGTTTACTGCATTCCGATTGAGGGGCCCAGCTCGGGCATGGTGGCAATAGGTTCAGGACGACTGGGAGATGATTGATCAAGACTGGATATGGGCCAATTTTGTGGAAGCATTCAGAGTTGAGTATATCCCTCAATAGATAGTTGAGAAGCGGGAAGATGAGTTCCAGAACCTTAAGCAGAGAGGTATGATGGTAGCTTAGTACATAGC
Organism: Voacanga thouarsii; assembly: GCA_026120185.1. Taxonomy (NCBI): domain Eukaryota; kingdom Viridiplantae; phylum Streptophyta; class Magnoliopsida; order Gentianales; family Apocynaceae; genus Voacanga; species Voacanga thouarsii. The sequence goes on along the minus strand of JANUWF010001871.1, from coordinate 563,126 downwards.
ATGTTTTACGCAATTGTCAAACTACTGCAAGAGGTTGGTGGACATTGAGCATAATAGAATAAGATAATTTGTCAAGGGGCTAAGGCAGGAATTAAGAAGGGCATTGGCATCTTCTCCACCAACGACCTACTCGGGGGCCGTGGATGCAGCCACCTGGACTGAGAATGAAGACCGCAACAGAATGGCACCAAGACCTTTCCTACCACTAAGATAACCACCGAGACCTTTCAGAGGCAGCAATCCAACAAGTGCCCTGCTTACCAGCAGTGGTAGAATTGGGGAAAGAAAGAACGGACAACACCGGTTGGTCCTACACAAAATCTTTTGTTATGCCGGCAATGTGGAAAAAGGGGCCACACAGAGAAAAATTTTTGGTCTAAAGGAGGTGAGCGGAAATGTTACCACTGCGGAGACTCGAACCACCTGCGGAACGCCTGCCCTAAACTTCACCGTGTCGGGCAAAGAAATTCGGCTTAGATCCCGGGGGCTAATCAATCCAATGCCACGAAAGCATCCAGGAGTGGAGCATCCACTTTATGCCATTTATTTTATATGTTGCTTTGAGAGATGATAGTGAACAATTTGTTTTGGATTTGTTCTTGAATTTTTGGGTTGTAATAAGTTTAAATTTTAAAGTATTGTTTATTTTCATATGTGTGACCTAGTTATAAAGACCTCTTGTCCTTTGGTCGGGACAACATCCCCGGCCTTGTTGGGCCTAGGTAGTAGGGTGTTACAGATTGGAATGGCTTTGTATGAAGCCCTGTATGGACACAAGTGTCAGGTACCACTATATTGGAGTTGGTCAGAGGATAACTAAATAAGCAAATCGGGAGAAGACTGTGTTCTGAAAATGTTGGACATGGTTAAGTTAATTAGGGAAATGTTGAAAGCAGCCCAGAGCCGACAAAAGAGCTATGCAGACAATAGGCGAAGAGAGTTAGAATTTCAAGTGGGAGATAGTGTATTCCTAAGATTGATACCGAATAGAGGAATTTTGAAGCATCCGAAAGGTGGGAAGCTGAATCCGAGGTATTCGGGACCGTTTTCGATAAAGGAGAGAATTGAGCCGGTAGCATATCGATTACATTTGCCAGATGGTTGACAGGAATTCACAACGTGTTTCATGTGTCGCAGTTGAAGAAGTACAATGACGATCCCGGACATATTTTGAATGATGAGCCATTGGTGTTGCAACCCAACCTGAGCTATGTGGAGAAACCCGTGAGGATATTGGACTGAAGTATCAAGACTCTCCAGAACAAGCAGATTCTAATAGTAAAGGTGCAGTGGGAGCATCATGGCATGCGAGATGCCACATGGGAGATAGAAGAGTGGTTAAAGTGGAAGTATCCCGATCTGAGATAGAGGTTGTTAGGATTCGTGGACTCCTAAATGCGAAAAACATCCACGAATCCCTTCTGAGGATCCAAGTAAACGATAAAGAAGATCGTAGGTTTGCAAAATTACCTCTATTAGGTATAATCTATATCCTTTGATTCCGATTGTGCTGCTGTACATGCAACCTGAATGATCACCAGATGCTGCAATATGCGAACGTCCTCTATCGAATATACACCATGAACTCACTCGTCACCCGGGGAGTGCTAGTGCCTAGGGTTTGAGAGGCTTATTTTTCTGGTAGATGAAAGCTCGAATATTCTTAACAGAATGGCTCTCTAGAGAAGACGGCTAGGGTTTTCTTAAAAACCCCCCGAACCTTTTAGAGTCCAACCCTAACAATATCTTATTGTATTTTAATTTAAATTCAAATTAAATTAAAATTAATATGATACGATTCTGCCATTATTTTGGTAATTTAACTAATTAATTTACCAAGTCAGATTCTTATAATCTGGACATTATCCAGATACATCGAATGTGGACATATTTCCAAATTCATTGTATCTGGTAAATTTTCTAAGTTCGATTAACTTAGACATATTTCCAAATTCATCGAATCTGATTACTAGAAAAATAACCTAACAAGTTCGCTTATTGTGTATAACACCCCGCTACCTAGGCCTGCCAGGGCCGGGGATGTCACCCCGTCCAAAAGACAAGGGGTCTTTATAACTAGGTCACACAATCAAAATAGCGGAATAAAAATGATATTTTAACTTAAAATTTATTACAACCCAAGGATAAATCCAAGATTAAATCCAAGAATTCAAAAAAAAAAAAAAATGAACCCATAATAAAGATTATCCACTCTTAACTCCCCAAAGCAATACATAAAAATAAATGACAAAATTCTCTTCCAAGGCAGATAACACTAGCTACTCATCCCCACAGCAGGATCGACCTGAAATCATGGTAAAAAGGGTGATAAGACAAAAATCTCAGTAAGTCCGTGTGTGCTTTGAATGTCCAGTGAAAACAGTTCGCGAATGTAAAATATAAAATCTTTATAAGAGAAATACTAGCAAGCAATAAATATTAGTTAAAACTAAGAGTGGCGTTTTGGCTTTTCTTGCCATACACAATGATTAAAATCAACCACTCAAAAGAAAGGGTCATGGGTTACCACACGTTGGACCCCATAACCGGTCAAAATGCCGACACTTTGTGCAGACTGACAAAAGGTAGGTGATCGGCCTATTAGGCAAGATACCCCTCCTTCTATATACCCAAACAACAACCGGGTGTCCATTCCTGCAAAACACAATCACTTGACTGAAATAAAAACTACTAGCTCGGACTGGCATGACTAAGTAGTACTAACGTTTCTCTAAGTTGAGTTCATCTTCTGGAGGTGGCCTCCTGCCAAAAGACTCACATTGCTCTTCAAAACTAGTACTACTGGCCTACCCTTATTAAGTGCTCAACGTAACGTATCCCACTTGGGATAAAATGAACAAAACACAGTTTCACATGAAAATAGCAATTAAGGGTTTCCAAAGTCATTGTCAAAATCAGTTTTAGAAAGAGTTTTGAGTTTGAGTAAATTTGCTTATTGATTTCCAAATAATTTGTTTGACTAAAATAGAAAAGGAGTCAATCCTCAATTGCCTTTATAGAAATGAGTGTCCTTGCACTCTACATTTAGCTTGCCATTAAAAAAAATCATTTTTGCATCAAACAGGTTTTATGCATGAGCTTACCTGATCCTTTCTCACAATAAAGGTCTCTAACAGTTGACCTAACCCCGCATGGGGTAAATATAAACCACAATCAAACTCATGCCAAAATCCACTTTCACAAATAAAACTAACTAAACTCACTACTACCATGATTCTAGTGTCCCAAGTTTTAAGGCCAAATAATGAATTAAAAGGTTTATAAGCCAAGGCGAATTTGATATTTAAAATAATTAGTGTTTTGGGAAATAGGTACTAATAAGTTGAAAGTTTAAATCTTGCTAAAATAATTTAGAGTTTATTTGATGAAGGGTCCTAGGTGGTATTAGGTAAAATAATAATTTATTAATAATTAATTGCTGAAAAATAATTGATAATTAAAATTAGTTGAAAATAAAGTTTAATAAGTCTTGATTGAAAGATAATAAATAAATTTTAATAGGTTTCGGTTAAAAGATAATAATTAAATTTTAATAATAAATATTTTACTTGATATGATTATTTTCATAAAAAGCTTTATCATTTTATATAATATCTATATATATTTTTCTAGCAAAAGCTATTATTTATTTGACTAAAATATCCTTATTATATATATATAATAATCCAAATCTACCCTTCCTGGGGTTTTTTCGAAATTACTAGCAAAAATCATAATATTAAATATTTTATTGAAGGAATAAAATTAGCTTAGGGACAATTAGATTTTGATCATATTCCTATTGCTAACCACAATCATGAACATATACTCCCTCCAATTCATCAAATCATCCAAATCATGAATATAAGCATAGATCTAAATTTATCAAGGCATGATCCAACCTTTACTAGCATAAACATAATCATGGCTTCAACAATCATGCTTGAATATAAATCCTATTCACCAACGGTGATATAATCTCTAACATGCTTGATCACATATATCACTCTCAATATGGAGACATGCATTAAACCCTAAAACATCATAATATCATCCAAGATAATACATCACATGCATCAACCCCAACTTCATCATATACACACATTCATTCATGCTTCAAACTTAACTCATCACAACAACACATGCTTAAACCACACTCATAGCCCATCTCCTTCCAATGTCATCCTAGAGACATGAATCTAGAGCCTAAAAAGAGGGTTGAAGGGACTTACTTGATTGATGAGTACCTTGAAGGAGTTTCGAATGGATCTCAACTCCTAGATGTCTAAATCCGTCCAAGGGAGATGAAGAAAGCATGGCTATGGGTGAAGAAGTCATTCGGCCAAGAGGGAGAGGGTGTTCGACCAAGAGAGAGAGAGAGAGAGAGAGAGAGAGAGAGAGAAGAGAAGAAGAAAGTCCATTAGCATGTTTATTAATATATATATTCATTAGAGATCAAAGATTAGTGAAGATGAAGTTGATTGAACAAACCTGCCTTGAAGGTGTTCTTGAGCCTTCACAAAAATTCTGATTTTTTTTATCCAAAAGAGCAAGTTGGATTTTGGAGTTTGATGTTAAAAATGGTATGGATGGACTCACGGAAGTAAGTAGATGAAATCTGGATTTTTTGAAAGAAGTTTGAAGTTGTTTGGAGAGGTATTAGGCGAAAGAAGGAGTATGTGTTCTATGTGTGCTTGAAGGTTGAAGAGAATGAATAGAGTTTTAGTTGAAGCTGCCGAAATTCTTAGGGATTAGGGTTGGCCAAACTCTTTGAGGAGTTTTTGCAATTGAATTTTCTGGTTTGATAGGAAAAGGAAAGGCTGGTTGTTGAAATCCTAAAAGAATAATTTAGTGAATCAACTTTGGAAACAAAATATGTTGAGAATATCTTAATCAATGGAGAGCTTTTGAAAGCTGTGATGGCCGGCTGTTTGATCAGTGTTTTTGGCTGGATGAAAGCTGAGTGAAGAAGGTCAATGGTGGCCGAAAGGAAGGATTGCAATGGTGAAGGAAAGATCTGGCTGTTTGAGGGACATTTTATGGAAGGTTGCTAAATTAATATTGCTGGAATTTTGGTATTCAATCAAGGCATGATTGCAGTGATTTGTTGGAGATATTTTCGGACAGCCATGTCTGATTTTCATGCAGAAGCTTGGGGAAGACAATGGAGTTCAATTCATGGCTGTTTAAGAAAGGTTTGTGCAGAAGAAAGATGATGTTTCGGCTAGGGCTGGAATGGAAAACAAAGCTGGAAAATTCTGTCCAGTGATTTTCGCAAGTTGGAAAGAATTTCTGGGCAGATTTTCTGCCATTGTTCAGTCGATTTTGCAAAAGAGTTTAAGGGGATTTCAGAGGTCTTTCAAGGTTTGTTTCCAGCCTTCTTTATGGAGGAAAAACATGGCTAAGGAGCTGGGTGAATCTTGAAGAAAACAGGTTGGTTTAAGACCACCTAAGCTGCGATTTTGCCTTGAAATTTTTCTGGTTTTACATAGCATTTGTGCAGTCCAAAAATGGCCAGAAAAATTCATATTTCAAGTTGATCAAAAGGGCCATTTTCTAGCAGCATTTGGGATGGAATAATGGCTGAGAATTTTGATACCTTGAAGGCACAAGAAGCTGGAAAATTTCAGTTCATTACGTGAAGGAAAATGAACCTAGCTAGAGTGAAGTTTAGAAGGTTCACTAGAGGAATTAATTCTCTTGGAATCCTTTCCCATCTCTTCCACATTTTCAGTCCATAAGTTGTCTTTCACTAAGACATTTTGAACCTTCAAAGCCACAACACTTTACTGAAATTTCTGGAATGAAATTGGCTAGAACAAATGTGACCAATCTAACGAATTGAGAATTAAGGAAAATTAAGGATCAAGGAAGAATGAATTCCCTTAGGAATTTCGTATAGGGTACAAGAATAAGATTAGGGTACTTCTATCATGTATCCCCTAGGACAATACCTCTACTCGACTCTAAAGCACTTAAGACCGAAAATACAACCTTCCAAAGAAAAAATAAAATTTAATCATGCTAAAATTCCAATGATGGAATTTGAACCCTAGACCTTAAGAATTAATTCCAAAGCTCTAACCACTACATCACAACAACTCTTGCTTTTATTTTCTCTCTAAAATATTTTTCCTATTTAATCCTCAAGCTATCTCCTTATTTTCACCTCAAGAAAAAATTACCATTTTGCCCTTCTTACTCAATACTCACAATTAAGCCTTCTAGGCCACAAAACACAAATCCAAAGCACATAATTTCATATAAAAAAAATTATATTTAAGCATGCAATAAAATATGATATGCATCCCAACCCATTACTCTAAGGTTGGTTTCGACTGGGGTTTCACATTGTGTGGCTCTATAGGTTCATTTAACACTGGCAGTATACCCAAATCATATTTAAATGGCACATAAGTTATAAGCAATTTCTAGCAAAACATTATAACTATCCAAGTTAAATGAAGATCGGTGATCTCTTTGAACCAAACCATAATTTTATTTTTAGTCCTTTTGTCACACGATATCTAGATTAAGCATAAGGCACGGAGCATGTCATCCTTATTATGCTTAATCAATTATTTCTTGATTTCATAGTAGACTATTCAAAAAAATAATATCAATATCTTAGATTGATATATTTGAGCACGAACATGCATTTTAACAGTCTAACTTATCAAGGGGCCCATGAATATCTCTCCCATAATTGAGAAGGACAAATTCCTTCACTGTCAATCATATTCCTCTCATTGATTTATTCTATATCCAACAGTAGTCTAATTTATTATCGTATTAAAGACAACTTTAGACAACATCAAAATATATAATTTATCAAGTAGGAAACTATGATGAATTTAGGTCGAAGGACTTTTAATATTATTATGGCTAGAAAGTACTTATGACATATTCTATGAAGTAATCTCACAGTGGGTCATGTCCAATATAATGTTCTCTAACATTTATTTATGTTTTGATTTGATATCACAAATATCCATGACCAGTAAAACATAGCCATCAAGTCAAAAATATACTAATATTAATTTATTATTATTCCAATAATAGTAATCGATCAGGGACAGTTTTAGAATAGTCATTGTATTCATTGTTGGGTTTTACTATCAAGTCACGTACTTGATGACCACAAAACAAAATGCACTATTCATGGAAAGGAAAACCTCATATTATTATATAAAACATAACAACAATAATATAAGTACAAATTGACTCTAGGGCATATCCCTAATAGAGGTATGCTTGAATTTCGGGACGAAATTTTCCTAAGGAGGGAAGGATGTGAAACCCCACCTAAAGCCAACCCTAGAGTAAGGGGGTTGGGATACATATCATATTTTCTTGCATGAATATATATATATATATATATATATATATATATATATTTGAATGATTTTATGTGCTTTAGAATTGAGATTTATAGTCTAGAAGGCTTCGTTATGCTTAATGAGTATGAAGGGTAAAATGGTAATTTTTACTTGAGGTCAAAATAGGAAGATAGCTTGGGGATTAAATAGGAAGAATATTTGGGAGAGAAAATAAGAATAAAAGTTGTTGTGGTTTAGTGGTTAGAGCATTTGAATTAATCTCTAAGGTCTTGAGTTCAAATCTCATCATTTAAGTTTTTGTCATGATTATTTTAATTTAAGGTGGAATTTTCGTCCCTTGCATTCCATAAGTAAAAATAGGAGTGTTGTCCTAGGGGAGTCATGAAGGGAATGTCCTAATCCTATTCTTATGTCCTAAAAAGTATTCTTAAGGAATTCATGTCCTTTTATTTCCTAGCTTACCCTAAATTCCTTACCAATTAAATTTGTTCAATTTATCCAAATCTATGTTTTGATTCCAAAAAATTCAGCAAGGTTTATTGGTCTTTAAATTTCGAAAGTAATTCTTAGAGGTTGGAGATTGGACTGAAAATAGGGAAGGGGTTAAGGAAGGTTCCCAAGAGAAATTAATCTCCATGGTTGGACCTTCAAACTCCACTCCATAGTGTTCATCTTTTCCATGGAAGAAATCTAAAAATTTTCCAAATTCTTGGGCAGCCTAGCTTTCGAAAACCTTAGCCATCTTCCTTACTCAATTGCTGCCAGAAAAATGGCCAACTCACTCAGCTTGAAGACTGAAATTCTTTGCCAAAAACCGGACTGCACAAAACTGCGCAAACTAGAAAAAAAGTCTGGACAGCTTTGACGCATAGCAGACTAAAAACAAGCTATTTCCTCTACCCTTCAAACCAGTAAATTACCTTTGCTTTTCCTCCATATAGAAGGCGGGAAACCAGCCTTAAAGGACCCTCAAATACCTCTCCAAACTCTCTGCAAATCAGGTGGAACCTTGCAGAAAAACTGCACAGCAAATTCCACCAAACAATTTGAATGTCAACCAGAAAATTCCTACCTTGCTCCCTCTTCAAGCCTTGTCCAAAAATCACCTCAAACTTCTGTGAGTTTACCTTTGTTTAGCCATGAACTGAACTCCATTGCCCCCTCCACTAACCTTACACGATTAGACTCCATAGCCACTACTCAAATTTCTTCTACAATCACTCCGATCAAACTTCCATTTGAAGTTCAAAAATTCCAGCAATTACTCCATGAAAACACCCTTAGATTAAGCTTCCAAAAGCAAAAAATTCTCCCACCATTGAACTCAAAATTTTGGCTAGCCTTATAGCTCCTTCAACCCTCATTCATTTTAGAAAACCACCGACTCCATTGTAGCTCCCTGGAACCTCCATCAATCAAACATCATTACCATATCTTTTACCTTAAAACACTCTATAAATTTCTCTATTTGAATTTCAAACAATCAGATTTCTCTCTTCCATATAATCTAAAATTCAAAATCCCAGAACCTCCTCAATCATTCGGCCAACCCCTTCAGGAATTTCGTTCAGCACTTCTCTCGAATTCTTTCCATTTTCACCAAGAACACCAAGAATACTAAGAACACACACTACCTTTCTTCTAGCCTAAGACCACTCTAAACACCTCCAATCCCTCCCAAAAACTCCAGAACATGCCTACATACCCCCTAGAGTCCATTTCTGGATTTTAAAACATCAAATCTCGAAAACAAAAATTTGCAATCGGATAAAAAACTAGAATTTTCCTTGAGGTCTCAAGAATATCATCAAGGTAACCAAGAACAACTTTTGTTCATCTTCTTCCCTTCAATCTTTAACATGTCATACTAATATTCTCTCTCTCTCTCGGCCAAAATGGTTGCTACAACCATGGCCGTTTTCCTTCTCCTTTCTTAGATGGTTTAAGCCTCTCAAGTGTGTGGATCTCCTTAAATCTTCATTGAGATAGTCATCAACCAAGTATTTCCCTTTAACCTTCTCTTTAATTCTAAAGTTATGTCTCTTAGATGTTAATAGAAAGGGATAGAATATTATTGGGGATTGAGTATATGCTTATGTATGAAGGAGTTGAGATTGGAGCATGAGAATGTTTGGCTATGGTTAAGCTTTATGAAATTCCTTGTGGATCGATGCATGTCCTTCATGTCTTAAGTGAGTATGAATGTTTAAGCATGTAAGATATTATGCCACCTTTGGTGAATAGGGTATTATGTTCTTATATTCATTGAAGCTATGAGTATGATTATGCTTAGTAGAGATTTGGCCATGTGATAGTAGGTATGGATTTAAGCCTTTATTCATGAATAGGATAGTTTGTTGATTGATATTGGGGCATATGTTCATGATTCTTGTTAATAATTAGAAAATTATGATCATGACCTTGTTGATCCTAAGTTATTTTAATTAGCCAATTTTATTACGATAATTAAAATTAATACTATATTTTCCTCCAAAGATTTCAAAAACCCTAGGAAGTTTTGGAATTAGAATATTAAATGAAATAGTGATATTTTAGCCAAATAAATGATATCTTTTGTAATATATAAATACTTATGATAATAACAATAAATAAAACCTTTTAGAATAATAATAATAATAATAATAGGTAAAATATTAATCTTGTAGGCCATATATTCATAAATATCATATTTATTTTCTAATCAAGATTTAATAAATTTTATTTATTATTAATTTTACTTATTTTCTATCGATTAATTATTAATCAAGAGATTAGTAATAATTTAATATTTACTTTAAAATTATTATTTAAGAATGACCATTTATTAATATCACCTAGAACTTAGGATTCTTCACCATTGAAACCCTAGTTTATTTGTTAACAACAACACTCAAGATTTATTATTTGAGCCTATAACTTCTTAGTAATCATTTTACAACCCCTAGTTATTTTAAAGCTAGTCTTATTGTGAAACTCCAGTCGAAACCAACCTTAGAGTAAGGGGGTTGGGATGCATATCATATTTTATTGCATGTTTAAATATATTTTTATATGATTTTATGTGCTTTAGATTTGTGTTTTATAGTCTCGAGGGCTTAATTATGTTTATTGAGTAAGAAGGGCAAAATGGTATTTTTTGCCTAAGGTGGAAATAGGGAGATAGCCTGAGGATTAAATAGGAAAAATATTTTTGAGAGAAAACAAGAACTAGAGTTGTTTTGGTTTAGTGGTTAGAGCTTTAGAATTAATTCTTGAGGTCTTGAGTTCAAATTCCATCATTAGAGCTTTGGCATAATTAAATTTTATTTTTGCTTGGGTAGGTCGTATTCTCGGCCTTAAGTGCTTTAGAGTAAAGTAGAGGTGTTGTCTTAGGGGAGACATGATAGGAGTATCCTAATCCTATTCTTGTACCCTACAAAAATTCCTAAGGGAATTCATATCCTTCTTGATTCTTAATTCTTCCTACTTCTCAATTCATTAGGTTGGTCAATTTATTCTAGCCAATTTCATTGCAGAAAATTCAGTAAAGTGCTGTGGCTTTGAAGGTTCAAAATGTCTAAGGGAAGGACATCTTATGGTTTGAAAATGTGGAAGAGATGGGGAAGGTTCCAAGAGAATTAATTCCCCAAGTGAACCTTCAAATCCTCACTCTAGCTATGCACATTTCCTTCATGAAGTGTTCAGGAATTTTTTCCAGCTTCTAGTGCAAGCAAAGTGTCGAAACTCTCAGCCATTATTCCCTTCCAAATGCTGCTAGAAAATGGCCCTCTTGATCAGCTTGAAACCTGAAATTTTCTGGCCAATTTCGGACTACACAAATGCTATGCAAAACCAGAAAATTTTCTGGGCAAAATCGCAGCATAGGTGAGCCTAAACCAAGCTGTTTTCTTCTAGTTTTCTCCCAGCTCCTTAGCCACGTTTTTCCTCCATAAAGAAGGGTGGAAACCAGCCTTGAAAGACCTCTGAAATCCTCTTCAAACCCTCTGCAAGCTGACTGGAAAATGGCAGCAAAAGCTGCCCAAAAAAATTCCAGCACTTGCGAAAAAATTTCCAGCCTTGTTTCATCTTCAACCATGTCCGAAATCTTCCTCATCTTTCTGTTCAAACTTCTCTTGAATAGCCATGAACTGAACTCCATTGTCTTCTCCAGCATTCTGCTCGAAAAACCAGTCATGGCTACCTTAAAATATCTCCAACAATTACTCCAATCATGCCATGATTGGATACCAAAATTCCAGCAATCCTAAATCACTGAACATCAATCGGCCATAGCAGCTTCTAAAAAGCTCTCCATTGATCAAAGATATTCTTGCTATATTTTGTCTCCAAATTTGATTCCCAAAAATATTCTTTTAGGATTTCAACAACCAGCCTTTCCTTTTCCTTTCAAACTAGAAAAATCATCTACCTAAAACACTCGAGCAATCCGGCCACTACAATCACACAGAATTTCAGCAGCTTCAAACCAAAATCCCTCCATTCTCTTCAACCTTCAAGCACACACAGAACACCAAGAACGCCTACTTACTTCTTTTGCCCAATACCTCTCCAAACCACTTCAAACTTCTTCAAAAAAATTCCAGAATTCATCTACTCACTGCAGTGATTTCATCCATACCATTTTTAACATCAAGCTCCAAAATTCAACTCTCACTGTTGGATAAAAAATCAGTATTTTTGTGAAGGCTCAAGAACACCTTCAAAGTAAGTTTGTTCAAGCAACTTCATCTTCACTAATCTTTGATCTCTAATGAATATATATATATATATATATATATATATATATATATATATGGATAAGCATGCTAATGGACTTTCTTCTTCTTCTTTTCTCTCTCTCTCTCTCTCTTGGCCGAATACCCTCTCCCTCTTGGCCGAATGATTTCTTCATCAATGACCATGCTTGCTTCATCTCTCTTGGACGGATTTAGTCACCTAGGAGTTGAGATCCATTCGAAACTCCTTCAAGGTACTCATCAATCAAGTAAGTCCCTTCAACCCTCTTTTTAGACCCTAGATTCATGTATCTAGGATGATATTGGAAGGAAATGGGCTATGATTGTGGTTTGAGCATGTGTTGTTGTGATGAGTTGAGATTGAAGCATGAATGAATGTGTGTATATGATTGAGTTGGGGTTGATGCATGTGATGATTTATCTTGGATGATATTATGATGTTTTAGGGTTTAATGCATGTCTCCATGTTGTGAGTGATATTTGTGATCAAGCATGTTAGAGATTATGTCATCTATGATGAATAAGATTTATATTCATGTTTGATTATTGAAGCCATGATTATGTTTATGCTAGTAGAGATTGGATCATGCCTTGATAAATTTAGATCTATGCCTTTATTCATGATTTGGATGATTTGAGGAATTGAAGTGGAGTATATGTTTATGATTGTGGTTAACAATAGAAATATGATCATGATCTAGTTGTCGCTAAGCTAATTTTATTTCATCAATAAAATATTTAATAGTTTTGCTAGTAAATTCGAAAACCCTAGGAAGGTAGATTTGGATTATATATATATAATAAGGATATTTTAGTCAAATAAATGATAGCTTTTATTTTAAGAAATAAAATATATAGATATTATATATATAATAATAATATCACATAAAAACCTTTTATATGAATAATCATAATAAGTAGAACATTAATTTTTGTAAGTCTTATACTCACAAAACTTATTAAAATTTATTTGTTATCTTTTAATCAAAACCTATTAAAATTTATTTATTATATTTCAATCAAGACCATTGAAATTTATTCTCAACTAATTTTAGTTATCAAATATTTTCTATCAATTAGTTATTAATAAATCATTATTTTACCTAATACCACCTAGGACTCTTCATCAAATAAACTCTAAATTATTTTAGCAAGATATAAACCTCCAACTTATCAGTACTTATTTCCTAAAACACTAATTATTTTAAATATCAAACTAGACTAAGCCTACAAACCCTTTTTATTTATTATTTGGCCTTAAAGCTTGGGACACTAGGATTAAGGTTATAGTAAGTTAAGCTAGTTTTAATTGTGAAAGTGAATTTTAGCTCGAGTTTAACTGTGATTTATATTTACCCCATGCGGGGTTAGGTCAGCTGTTGAAGACCTTTTATTGTGAGCAAGAATCAGGCAAGCTCCTACATAAAACCTAATTGATGTAAAATAGTTTATTATGGCAAGTCAAATGTAGAGTGCATGGACACTCATTTCTGTAAAGGAAATTGAGGATTGACTCCTTCCTTATTTCAGTCAAACAATTAATTGAAAATCAATAAGCAGATTTACTCAAACTCAAAACTCTTTCTAAAACTGATTTTGACAAAGACTTTGGAAACCCTTAATTGCCATTTTCAAGTGGAACTGTGTTTTGTTTATTTTTCCCAAGTGGGATAAGTTATGTTGAGTACTCAATAAGGGTGGACTGCTAGGACTAGTCTTTGAAAGGTTAGGGTAAGTCTCTCAGTAGGTGGCCACTTCTGAGGGGTGAGTCCTTCCCGAATAAGATGTCAGTTCAGTAGGTCGTGTCGGTCCGAGCTAGCAGTTTATTTTTCAGTCAAGTGACTGTGTTTTGCCGGAATGGACACCCACTTATTATTTGGGTATAGAGAAAGAGGAGCATCTTGCCCGGTAGGCCGATCAGCTACCTTTTGTCAGTCTGCACAAAGTGTCGGCATTCTAACCGGTTATGGGGCCCTATTGGATTGTATGCCCTCTTAGACTAGGTTTCTGATGTAAAATCCAATATTTTAATGAAAGAATTTATTTTCAGAAATTATTTGTGAATTTACTTTTTGTTTGTGCACGATTTTCGTTTGGAACAGACCAATTGTGTTTAAATAAGTGATCCATGTGAATGGTGGTCTTTCACAGTAAGGTATGGATCACAGGTTATTTAACACATAAACATTTGTTCTTAACCTATTGATGAGATTGGGAACCTCATCATGTTTAGGTTATTATGTTATGAATTCCAAATGGGGAATGGCTTACCTTTAGCCAGTGGGTAGTCCACTCACTTCATGACATAAGCGTATTTCGAATACGTAGAACAAGACCTGTAGTAGTGGTTTCTCAAAGTACTATATGGTAGAAACCTAGACTACTACCGCTACAGCGTGGACTAGTACTCTACGACTTGGGTGTGAGTTGGTGGTCTGGCGAAGCTGGAAGCATATACTTTGATTTGCTGTAGTTGAGGTTCTATCGTAGGGCCAATATACTTGCATGTTGGGTATGTGTGACTAGTTAGTTAAGACAAACTTATACAAGATAGTTTCTGCACTATATCGCCCATTGTGGTTGTCTGAATGGTCTAAATTATTTAGGGCCCTGGGAAACATGACTTGGATGTTTGCTTTAGGGTAGCTCCCTTGGAAAGCGGAAACACTCCAGGAAGTCGTGGATCATTAGACTAGAAGCCTATGGATGGTAGATGTCATTTAGAGGGGTGTTAGTACACTTCTTCCTCTCTAAATGTACGGCGATGTGTAGAGGGGTATTTTAGTCATTTCACCTCTAGGTCGGAGACTTTGCTAACGCAGCATTGTCCTTGGGTTCAATATTTCCTTATGGTGATATTAGGAAATATTTAAAATGTAAAATACAACTATTTTTATGGCAAGGGTATTTTGGTCATTTTAGTAGCCAAGGCGGTGCGTCTTTTGGTCCCTAGTATAGACCGTGAGTCCTAATTAAATATGGGCTAAAGAATTGATCTTAAATTAAATGGAATTTATTTTATTTAAGTAGCCTGATTTAATTATTGGGCTAGAATAAAATAAATGTCCATGGAGAGAGGGAATTAATTAACTTAGTTTGGTGGGTTAATTAATTATTCAGGGCTTTGGCCCAGTTTGAATAATTAAAGATTAACCTGGGACTAAACTAATATAGGCTTAATTAATTGGACTAGTTTATTCGGGCTGGAAAAATTAATTATTTATTAATTGAGCCAATTATTTGGTTTTAGTTAGAATAATTAATTAAGCCCAAAAAGGTTAAACTAAGAGTCCAATGGCCCAATCCAGTTTAACCTAGGGTTTTATTTAGGTTAAACAGGAGAAAAAAAACATAACGGTGTTTTTTCGAGTGCTTCCTCTCTGTTGAAAAATACCAGACGTTTTTTCTTCTCCCTCTCCAGAAAATATTCTTTAGCCCCTAAGTTGTTCACCGAATGAGATTAGGCAGGCCATATACTGGAAGATCGAAAGTTAGGCGTTCATCTACATGCAAAGACGAAGTAGAAGGCTTGCAGGGATTGCACCAGAGGCTTCTACGAGTGTGCCTACCCCAGTTCCGTATATTCCAGTTCAGCCGAGTGTGAAATCAACAAGAAGAGGTAAATGAAAATATTTTTTTCCCCCCTTTTTCTTCTTCATGCAGGTGTGCTACGTTTTTGTTGTTCACGTGGCTGGTTTTTTTGGCTATGTTTGGCTTGCAATTTTATCTTCATGCCCAACGTGTGGTAACCCATGATCATTTCTTCTGAGTGGTTAATTTTATTGATTATGTATGGTTGGAAAGGCAAAAACACCACTCTTAATTTTGACTAATGTTTAATGCTTGCCAGTATTTCTCTTATAAAGATTTTATACTCTACATTCACGAACTATTTTCACTGGACACTCAAAGCACACACGGACTTACTGAGATTTTTGTCTCATCACCCTTTTTACCATGATTTTAGGTCGATCCTGCTGTGGGGATGAGTAGCTAGATATTGCCTGCCTTGAAAAATTTTTCTAAAAATTGATTTGTGTAGTGCTTTGAGAAGTTGAGAGTGGATAATTTTTATTATGGATTTGTGATCTTTTTGGAATTCTTGGATTTATTCTTGGATTTATCCTTGGGTTGTAATAAATTTTAAGTTAAAGTATTATTTTTATTCCGCTATTTTGATTGTGTGACCTAGTTATAAAGACTCCTTGTCCTTTGGACAGGGCGACATCCCCGGCCCTGGCAGGCCTAGGTAGTGGGGTGTTACACTTATTTTATAGAAGCCTTTATCATCTAGCCTTAAAGCTTAGGATATTAGGGTTATGATTGTAATAAGTTGAACTAGGATTATTTGTGGAATCAAATATAGCTTGAGTACAACCATATAACTTGTGTTTATCCCAAGTGGGGTTAGGTCAGCTTTGGAAGATTCTTGATTTTGATCAAGCAAAGGATCAGGTAAGCTCCTGCATAAACTTATTTGATGACAAAAAGGTTACTATGGCAAGCCTAATGCAAAGTGTATGGATACTCATTTTGTAAAGGTAATTAAGGACTGTTTCCTTTCTTGTTCAGTCAAACAAATCATTTGAAAATAAAACAAGCAGTTTTGCACAAACACTAAACTCTTTCTAAAAACCAATTTTGACACGAATTTTAGAAACCCTTAATTGCTATTTCCAAATAAAGCAATGTTTTGTTAGTTTTCTCCCAAGTGGGACAATTAACGTTGAATACTCAATAAGGGTAGACAACTAAGACTAGTCTTTAAAGGGTTAGGGTAAGTCTCTCAGTAGGTAGCCTCCTCCGAGGGGTAAGTCCTTCCTGAATAGGATGCCTGTCCAGTAGGTCATGCCAATCCGAGCTAGCAAGTTTCAGTCATGTGGACTGTGTGTTTTCGGGGTGGACAACCAGTAAGTTTGAGTGTTGAGAAGGAGGAGAATCTCACTCGGTAGGCCGATTACCTACCTTTTGTCAGTTTGCACAAAGTGTGGCATTCTGACCATTATATGGTTATGGAGTCCACCGTGTGGCAACCCATGGCTACCCATTTGAGTGGTTATATTTATTGTGCACATGTATGGTTTGAAAAGTAAAATACCACTCTTTATTTTTAACCTTATTTATTGCTTGCCAATACTTTCTCTTATACAATTTTTACAACTTGCATACATGAACTATTTTACCTGAAACACTTAAAGCACACACGGGCTTACTGAGATTTTTATCTCATCACCTTTTATGCCATGTTTTCAGGGTGATCCTGCTGTGGAGATGAGTAGCTAGATTTGTTGCCTACTTTGAAGACTTTATGTTATTTATTTTATGTGTTGCTTTGAGAGATGATAGCAATCAATTTATTTTGGAATTGTCCCTGAATTTTTAGGTTGTAATAAGTTCAATTTTAAAATATTGTTTTATTTTCGTTTGTGTGACCTAGTTATAAAGACCTTTTGTCCTTTGGACGGGGCAACATTCTCGGCCCTGTTGGGTCTAGGTAGTGGGGTGTTACACTAGGTATGCTGCTACCTGAGCAGAAGTATGCTACAGTGTACTTATTTTGGCTAGCATAGTTGAGTATTGGAGGTTGCGGTTTTAGTACACTGATATGTGGTGCTGAAGGCAAGGACTGCGGGACTTGCATACAGGCCGACCTTCTGTTGAAGAAGTACCTGTTATTTGAAAACTTGGACAATGATTTGAAATTTGAAATAATATTTTTCAAAATTAATTAAGTTCTGAATAAACTCTTCTTTAGAGAGTTTTAGAATTGTTTCCAGTGAACAAATGATATGCTATTCCATGAAAGTTTTATGTACCCTATTCTTTCATAAAACACTAGCACACATGAGACTCACTGGGTGATTCATCACTCACACATGTCTTTTATCTTACCCTTTGTAGGATCCAGAGTCGAGCAGACCTATAGATAGACAGACGATACCACAGAGTCGACAGTTTAGGTCTGGACAGCTTCCTTTTGATCATGTACTCTATTCTGTTATGGATAGAGATGGCATGTATGAGATTTTTTTATATATGTATATATGTGGCCATCAGTGTGGGATATTGTTGAGTCTGGACCTTGTATATGTATTTACTCTATTATTTTCGTTATAAAAACCCCTTGTCTAGGAAACTGGGTGGGGTGACACCTGGTATTGATATGCTTCCTTTGCTGTCTTTAGCAGGGGTGTTACAATTGGTATCAAAGCCTAGTTTGATAGAACTGTGGTATCGTCATAGGAATTGATAGAATTCTTTTACGGTGTAGGTATGGTAGGTAGGAGCGATAAGGGCAAGTGTCCAGTGGACGAGCTTGGTGATAAAGGAAAAAAAAAAGATAGGTGAAAGCTCGGGCGTGAAGAAATCAGGAAAGATCAGGAAGATTTTCCGAGTGGGTGAGCCGAGATATTTTCTTATGACAAGATCTGGACCTAGCCGCCATCATGCACCCCATCTCTCTAGGAGTAGGTTTGACCCAGCAGTACCAGTCATTACTCTGCTTGCGAGATACCTTAGTGTGGAGGGGACATCTACCCCCCGAGGGGACACAATTACCGTATGAGATGAAGGACGGCAATTCTGATGAGATTGATGATGGTGTTGAGCTACGTCCTTAGGATGATGATGAGAAGGAGGATAGTATCCCCAATGGTACAATATTATCTAAGGTTGATGAGGAGGTGTTTGGTGGGGATGTACCCAGGGTACTTGAAGAGGAGATACTGGATTTAGAGATTTTTGATGCACGAAAGGACCAAAGGATACCCGAGGTAGAGGTACTTATAGCAGAGGAACCTGAGGAGGATTTAGAGATGGACCTAGAGCTATTAACTTGGCTGCAGCCAAATGCGAGAATAGATGAGGAGGTTGATACAGCAGAGTCTTACACAGTCTCAACTGACTCAGGACCTCCCGTATCGGATAGCGATGATGGCGAGTAGGAGGATGAGATGTAGATATATAGTATAATATGTATTGTTTGACTGGTGTATATAGCTGTGTGTGTGGCACACATATTTTGTATTGACTTTGTGATAAATGAGAATGAATATATGTTATATGTTGTTATGTGCGCTGAACTTATGTTTATGATTGCTTTTGAGCCATGTTACATTGTTATTTTTGTCGGGACTTGGATGTAATTATTGGATTTGTTCTACCTGCACCCTAAATTTTAGGAAGGCTATTATTATTAACAAAATAAGAATTTTAGGGCACTTTGGAAAGAGAAATTGATCAGTGCAATGAAACGCACAGTTTGATGCGAATTATGTACCTGGGGTATTCGGGGCATTTTCATCATTTTAACCGTACCTGCGACTTTGACTGCAAATTTGACCAACTAGAGAAAGAATTGAAGAATTTAAGTGTTACTAATGGATTCAGTGGAATTTTTTGAGTTGAATGGCGAAATAAAATATTTTTCCGTTACTGACCCGATTTTAGTTATTTCTAAAGAAAATAGGAAAATGCGGTTGAAAAATTGGGACGTGTGGCTTCTTCTGATTGGTGGCCAAGGACAAGTGTCAAATAATAAGAGGATGCATGAAATATTCATGCATGCAAGTGATATGATCTTGAGTGGGCTTTTTCTTGGTATTG
Organism: Voacanga thouarsii; assembly: GCA_026120185.1. Lineage (NCBI taxonomy): Eukaryota > Viridiplantae > Streptophyta > Magnoliopsida > Gentianales > Apocynaceae > Voacanga > Voacanga thouarsii. The sequence continues at coordinate 543,445 of JANUWF010001871.1, read as the reverse complement.
TGGGTGGTTTATTTGGTTAGGAGTTCAGCTCCACCAATAGGATAAAAAACAGAGATTCTTCTTGAGACAAAAGGAGAAAATAAAATAATAACCTATCCTCTATCAAACCCTTGAAGAACTAAGCTTCAAAGACCCTCAAGAGTAGTAGAAAGTTCTACTATAATCTCACCCCAATATCCTTGAAGTAACAAAGGCAAACAAGAATAAATAGAATAGAGAAAATAGGTACCCAAATAATGGAATTCAAGTAAACCTTAGAAGAGCAAAGCAACTAAGACCCATTCAAAGAAACCACATTGGATTATCCAAAAGATTTATAGACTCGTTCATAAGGAGGACTTGTAACACCCCACAACAAAGGCCCAACAGGGCCGGGGATGTCGCCCCATCTAAAGGACAAGGGGTCTTTATAACTAGGTCACACAAACGGAAATATAACATTACTTTAGAATTAAAACTTATTACAACTCAAAAAGTCAAGAATAAATCCAAAAAATAAATTGTTCACTATCATTTCTCAAAGCAATATATAAAATAAACAACAAGAGTCTTCAAGCAGACAACATTCTAGCTACTCATCCCCACAACAGGATCAACCTAAAACATGGCATAAAAGGTGATGAGATAAAAATCTCAATAAGTCCGTGTGTGCTTTGAGTGTTTTAGGTAAAATAGTTCATGTATGGAAGTTGTAAAAAGTTCATAAGAGAAAATGCTGGCAAGCAATAAATAAGGTTAAAATAAAGAGTGGCGTTTTCCTCTTTTCAAACCATATAAGTGCACAATAAACTCAACCACTCAAATAGGCGGCCATAGGTTACCACACGTTGGGCCCCATGTCTATAGAACGGTCAGAATGCCACACTTTGTACAAACTAACAAAAGGTAGGTGTACGGCCTACCGGGTAAGATACTCCTTCTTCTCTACACCCAAACAAACCGGTTGTCCACTCCGGCAATACACAGTCCACATGACTAAAATTTGCTCACTCGGACCGGCATGACTAAGCAGTACTACCATTTCTCCAAGTTGAGTTCATCTTCTGGAGGTGGTCTCCTGCCAGAAGACTTGCTCTTACTCTTCAAAACTAGTACTACTAGCCTACCCTTATTGAGTACTCAACGTTGATTGTCCCACTTGGGAGGAAACTGACAAAACATTGTTTAATTTGGAAACAGCAATTAAGGGTTTCTAAAGTTCGTGTCTAAGTTGGTTTTAGAAAGAGTTTAGTGTTTGAGTAAAACTACTTGTTGATTCCAAATGATTTGACTAAAATAGAAAGGAAATAGTCCTTAATTGCCTTTACCAAAATGAGTGTTCATACACTTTGCGTTTGGCTTGCCATAGTAACCTTTTGACATCAAATAAGTTTTATGCAGGAGCTTACTTGATCCTTTGCTTGAGCTAATTCAGGAATCCTCCAAGGTTGACCTAACCCCGCATGGGGTAAACACAAGCCATATGGTTAAACTCAAGCCATAACTTCTTCCATAAGTAATCCTAGTTCAACTTATTACAATCATGACCTTAATATCCTAATCTTTAAGGTTAGATGATAAAGGGTTTTATAATATAAGTCTAGTTTGATAAATGAAAATAACTAGGGGTTGTAAAATAATTTCTAATAAGTTATGGGTTCAAATATAATCTTTGCTATTAATAAATAAATTAGGATTTATTTGATGAAGGGTCCTAAGTCTTAAAAATAATAAACTATTATTAATCTCCTAATTAATAATTAATAGATAGAAAATAATTAGTAAATAAAATTAATAGTAAATTTTATTAAATCTTGATCAAAAGGTAATAAATAAATTTTAATAGTATTTATGAATGTATGACTTATAAGATTAATATTTTTCCTATTATGATTATTTATATAAAAGGCCTCATTTATTATTATTACTATATATAATATTCGTATATATTATTTTTAATAGAAGATATCATTTATTTGGCTAAAATCTCACTATTTCATTTAGTAATCCAACTCTCAAAGCTTCCTAGGGTTTTCAAAATTATTGGACGAAAATATAGTATTAACTTTTTTAAACGAATAAATTAGCTAATTAAATTATCTTACGATCAACAAGGTCATGATTATAATTTTCCTATTGCTAACAAGATTCATGAACATAAAATCCAACATCAATCAACCAACTATTCTATTCATGCATAAAGGCTTAAATCTATATCTACTATCACATGATCCAAACCTCACTAAGTATAATAATATTAATGGCTTCAACAAGAATTCAAGAACATAAACCCTATTCATCAAAGGTGACATAATATCTAGCATGCTTAACCATCCAACTTACTCAAGACATGAAAAACATGCATCGATCTACAAGAAATATTACAGCACTTAATCATAGTAAAACATCCTCATACTCCAATCTCAACTCCTCATACACAAGCATATACTCAATCCCCAAACATCATCTATCATTTTCTAATAACATCTAGGAGACATGATTTAGAATTAAGGAGGGGGTCAAAGAGAAATACTTGGTTGACGACAATCTTGTTGAAGATCCAAGGAGATCCACATGCAAATGGGGCTTGATTTGTCCAAGGAAGAAGAAGAACAATGGCCATGGTTGAAACAACCATTTCGGCCGAGAGAGAGAGAGAGAGAGAGAGAGAGAGAGAGAGAGAGAGAGAGAGAGAGAGAGAGAGAGAATATTAGTACATTATATTAAAGATTGAAGAGAAAAGAAGAATGATCAAAATCGTTCTTGGTTACCTTGAGAGAGTTCTTGAATCTTCAAGAAAAATTCTGGTTTTTTATTCGATAGCAGAATTTTGTTTTTAATGTTTGATGTTATAAAATACAGAAATGGACACTAGAGGGTGAGTCGACGTGATCTGGAGTTTTTGGAAGGGATTGGAGGTGTTTGGAGTGGTCTTAGGCTTGGAGAATGGTGGTGTGTGTTCTTGGTGTTCTTGGAGAAATGGAGAGAATGGAGAGAAAGCTGGACGAAATTTGCTGAAGGATGTTGGTTGAATGGTTAGAGGAATTCTTGTTATTGGATTTTCAAATTAGGGGAAAGAGGGAAAGCTGGTTGTTTGAAATTCAAAAGGAGTAATTCATGGAGTGAATTAAGGTAGAAGATATGGTAAGATTGGTTTGGTTGATGAAAGTTCTTGGAGCTGCTATGGCCGACTGGTTTTGTTGAGATCAATGAGGTTTGTAAAAGCTATAGGGTGGCTAAAATTCTAAGTGTAATGGTGGGAGGATTTCTGGTTGTTTGGAGCCTAATCCATGGAAGTTTTCATGGAGCAATTTGTTGAAATTTTGAATTCTAATTGGAAGCTTGATTGAAGTAATTGATGGAGTGATTTAAGGAGTAGCTATAGTGCTCATTCGTGCAGATCAATGGAGGGGGTGAAGAAGTTCAGTTCATGGCTGACTTAGGTTAGTTTCACAGAAAGTTGAAGTGATTTTCGGACAAAGCTTGAAGAGGGAGCAAGGCTGGAGTTTCTAGTTGTTCATTCGAATGGTTTGCTAGAATTTTTGTGCAAATTTTTCTACAATGTTCCAACCGACTTGCAAAAGGTTTGAAGGGGTATTCGAGGGTCCTTTAAGGTTAGTTTCTAGCCTTCTTTATGGAGGAAGGATAGAGATGAATTACTGGTTTGAAGGCTAGAAGAAACAGCTTGGTTTTTGGACTGCTAAGCTGCGAAACTTCTAGGTTTTTTCCTGGTTTTGCATAGCTTTGTGTAGTCTGATTTTTGGCCAAAGGTTTCAGTCTTCAAGCTGAAGAAATTGGCTATTTTCTGGCATTATTTGAGTGAGAAAAATGGCTGAAGTTTTCGAAAGCTGGACTGGTCAATGAAGCTGAAAATTTTCCAGATTACTACCATGAAGAAGATGAACACTTATAGAGTGGCGTTTGAAGGTTCAACTATGAAGATTAATTCTCTTGCGAACCTTCCTTAACTCCTTCCCCATTTCCAGCCAATACTCTATCCTCTAAAAGTCATATTCGAGATTCCAGGGTTAATGAACCTTGCTGGATTTTCTGGAAATAAAAATGGCCTTGGGATAAATTGAACAACTTAATTGATAAAGAATTAAGGTAAGCTAGAGAGTAGAAGGACATGAATCCTTTAAGAATTCTTTTAAGGCACAAGAATAGGACTAGAACATTTCCTTCATATCTCCCCTAGGACAACACTCCTAGTTCTACTTATGGGATACAAAGGCCGAAAAGTCCAATCCTCAAACAAAATAAAATTATTCATGCTAAATCTTAGATGATGGAATTTGAACTCAAGACCTTAGAGATTAATTCTATGGTTCTAACCACTAAACCATTACAACTCTTGTTCTTATTTTCTCTCCCAAATATTCTTCCTAATTAATCCTCAAGCTATCTCCCTATATTTACTTCAAGTAAAATTACCATTTTACCCTTCCTACTCAATAAGCACAACTAAGATTTCTAGACTATAAATTATAATTCTAAAGTACATAAAATCATTCAAAAATATATTTATGTATACAAAAAAATATGATATGCATCCCGACCCCCTTACTCTAGGGTTAGTTTTAGTTGGAGTTTCACAGGACTATCCCTTAAGCATGGTCTTGAATAAGATGAACAAGGAGGCTAGGGCCTCTCAAGACTCTCTCTTCAAATTTGAATTAAAGTGTGTGAATTGTGTTGTCAAATCACTAAAGGTTCTATTTATACTACCCTAACCCTAGCTAAGTAATCCCTGAGGTTCTAGTACAATTTAGGTTCTTAATAAGTCTTTACAATACTTAAAATTGAGTAAGATTGGAGAAAACATAAAAAATGCGGGGCAGCTGAGATGGAGTTGGCACTGATTGCGCGCTGCTTCCTAGGCCGTCACGTGTAGGTTGAAGCTGGCGCCGGTTCGGCTGTTTGGGCCGGCGCCGACTGTACGCTGGAGGCCTCTTTTTTGGTCGAGTTTCATTCGTCTTTATTGCCGACTTGAGTTCTTGTTGGGGCCCTTCTTCGATAGTCATCAAAATGAGCTCTTGGCTAGCTTCCTCAACCTTCCAACCCTCTTCCATCCTCAAGCATGGTTTTATAAGCAATTGAAACTCGTCTTAAAGCTTCTTGAACCTAGATCTTATCATTAGTCCTTGTCTTTGCATGGTCACACCTCCCCCTCCTTAATCTTGACCTCCATGATGAAGCGGAGTCTCATCATCTCCCCCTCCTTGAAAAGGATTTGTCTTCACATTATTGCCATCATCTACATGGAGTGCCTTTACCATTTCCACCTTCTTAGCTCCATCAATGTTCATTTGTTCACCTATAGGCAAGGGAACCAAATTTAAAGGAGTTAGAGGGTTTAAACCATACACAATTTCAAAAGGAGAATAAGAAGTGGTAGAGTGAATAGCCCTTTTGTAAGTAAACTCTATGTGTGGCAAGCATTCCCCCCAATTTTTCAAGTTCTTCTTGATTATGGTCCGCAAGAATTGGGTAAGTGTTCGGTTGACCACCTCTTTTAGAAAAACGTCTTCAAATTCTCAAAGAATAGCTATAATTTCATTAGGCAAAGACAAGGTAGAATCATTAGTAGAAATATAAGAACCTTTGCATAAAATAAGAATAACTGGTTCCTTAGCTTCTATAGCCTCTATGACCTTACTTTTTTTTGCAAAGAAATTCACTCTTCTTTTACCTCCCCTCTGTTGTCCTTGCTCACTCCTATCCTTGATCGTCAAAGGTACTTGTTTGTCCATCATCTCTCTCAACTCTTTTTCTTTCCTCTCAACTTCTTGTTTTTGTTTGATATCTTGCGCTCCCTTTTTCTTTTCTTTCTCCTTCATGATTCTTTGATCTTTGTTCACCTCACTAGGGGCCATGGGGGTGAGGGTAAACTTAGTTCCTTTCTTAAGTAGGGAATAAGTATTCTTCCTCCCATCATGCTTTACATGCCTATAGTACTACCAAGGCCTCCCTAAGAGCAAGTGACCCGCTTGCATGGGTACCACATCATATAGCACATCATCCTTATACTTTCCCATCTCAAAAGATACCCAAACTTGGTTGTTTACTCTCATTTCCCCTCTATTGTTCAACCATTGCAATTTGTAGGGCTTGGGGAGTTTAATCCAACTTATGTCCAATTCTTTAACTAAGTTTGCACTAATCACATTAGTGCAACTCCTATTATCCACAATGACACTGCAAGGAGTCTTGTTAATTAGACACCTAGTGTAGAAAATGTTCTCTCTTTGTTGGTGATCTTGATCTTTAATGGCTTGTGAACTTAATGACCTTCTTGTGGCTCCCACAAAAGAGTATTCTTGTCCAACAACTTTTCCTCCATCACTTTGCTCATCCCCGTTTCCCTCTTGGTCTCCTTGGTACCTTTCTCCCTTTTATTCTTCGTCGGTATATACCTCACCATAAGGATTAGTATACATCGCTTTCTTTCTTGGACACTCATAGGAAGTATGTCCATATCCAAGGCACTTAAAACACTTGATATCCCTATTCCTTTGTGGCCTCTCCATGACTTTTTCCTTGTCCTTATGCCAACCTTCCCTAGGTTTCCAATCCTCCCTAGGCTTCTAATCCTCTCTAGGTTTGTTGAAGTCCCTTTGGAATAGCTTATAGGCTTCATCTTTCTTAATTGGCATATTGTTAGTAGTATTAGGGTTTGGAAGTAGTGGTCTAGTAAATGCCCTCCTTTTTAATTACCACTCAATCTTCATAGCGGCATGTACCATATCCTCCAATTAATTATAGGAGTGCAGCTCTACCAAATTAGCAACTTCCCTATTTAATCCTTCCAAGAATCTTGCCCTCGTTGCTCTAAGATCCTCATTGATTTGAGCTCTCATCAATAATACTTCCATTTCTTTATGGTAATCTTCACACTCTTGTTCCCTTGCTTGAGTGATTGGAGCTTTTGGTAAAGATTCTTGTAGTAATGGTGTGGTATAAACTTTGCCCTCATCATATCTTTCAATAAATTCTAACTAGCCATGGTTTCCACTCCCATTTGTCTCGTTTATGCACTAACTTGCTCCCACCAAACCAAAGCATACTTCGAAAATCCCAAAATAGCTAACCTCACATTTGACTTCTTACTATAGATATGACTTTCTAGGAAGATCTCTATTTTGCTTTCCCACTCGAAATATGCTTCGGGGTCACTCTTGCCATAAATGTGGGCACTTTCAATTTGATGTGGTTCAACTCCTTCTCCTCATCATTTCCTTCTCTCCTACCTCTTCTATTGCCCCATCCTCTACGGTGTTCCCCAAGGGCTTCAACTTGTTCCCCTTCATACCAATCATCAACTCCCTCAAACTCTCTTTTTAGCCCCATTAGATTGTTCCCACCATTCCTTCCTTGTCTCGTACCTCATCCTCCTCACATACCATGTCTTCCCCCTTTCATAGGAGTTTGTTGGAATCCCCTGATAAAGTGCTCATCCTACTCTTCCCCTTGTTGGGCATTTAATGGAGGAGTATGGGCATCACCAACCCTTATCCTAGGGCTAGGTACTTCAAATCGCTCTTGGTCTCTCTTTTGTGCGATGGTAGAAGATTGTCCAAGACGATTTATCAATTCCCTTGTCATGTTTTGAAATTTACTTTGTATAGTCCTCATCATAAGTTGCAAGTCATCACACAAAACCCTAGCATCAATTGGTTCTTCTTGAGGTCTACTAGGTCCACTTAGGTTAGGCCTAAAGATCTCTTGATCATAGGCCATGGTGGTGGAATATTTACTTATTTATACCTGCAAAACAAAAGAGATTAGAGAGAAAAAAAATAGATCCTCACTTTGCTTCCTTACGTGTTGGCTCTCAAAAGTTGGTCACTCCACGCTCATGTTTGCTCTCTTAGGCTCCTTTAGTAATAGTCTCACTCTCTTGCCTTTTTCTCAATGCTCAAGCCTTTTTTTTCAATCTCAATTCTCCCCAATAGCTAAAGATTTAGTCCAGCTTAGTGAATCACACAAATTAATGAATTTTTCCAATTAGGGGGTCTTAGGGGAATTACAACAAACACTTGTTGGGCATCTCAAGCAAACAAGTTTTTAATCAAGAATTTCAAGAAAAGTGGACTCAATCAACATAAGAATAAACACTAGACGCACAAAGAAAAACTTCTAAGCAAGAAACAAACAAGAATTAGCAAGAACAAAGAAACAAGAACAACTAGAACTGGGATTATGAAGAACAAGATGACCACAAGAGTGCACTAGTAAAATTGAGTTCAATGAACATGGAATTCAACAATAGAGTGATATACTAAGTCCCAATATCCCAAGGAATGAAAATTAGGAATCAAAGTTCCCAACTATAGCAAAAAACATTCTCATGGAACATTTATCAAACACATTGGATGTAATCTCGACACTTAAGAACAACCAATATTCTCACCCATATTCAAGCCAAATTTCACCACAAACATAAGAAAATTTTGTTCCCAAGGGTTATATTAACATCAAGGAGCAATTTCCCAAAAGAGAAATCAAGATATAACAATGATTTCATGACCTTTTTTGAGCATGTTTTTGAGTTACGGGATTCTCTCTGTTTTTTTTTCTTCAACTTTGTAAGGCTCCTTTTCTTGCTTTTAAGCTTTAATTAGAATCAAAACTTTCCTTAATCTGATACCAAACTCTTTTATATGATCTTTAGTGGGCTTTTTCTTGGTGTTGTGTGTGGTTTATTTGGTTAGGAGTTCAACTCAACCAATGAGACCAAAAACAGAGATTCTTCTTGAGACAAAAGGAGAAAATGAAATAACAACCTACTCTCTATCAAACCCTTGAAGAACTAAGTTTCAAAAACTCTCAAGAATAGTAGAAAGTTCTACTATAATCTTACCTCAATATCCTTGAAGCAACAAAGGCAAACAAGAATAAATAGAATAGAGAAAATAGGCACCCAAGTAATAGAATTCAAACAAACCTTAGAAGAGCAAAGCAACTAAGACATATTCAAAGAAACCATATTGGATTATTCAAAAGATTTATAGACTCATTTATAAGGAGGACTAACCCTTAAGCGTGGTCTTAAACAAGATGAACAAGGAGGCTAGGGCCTCTCAAGACTCTCTCTTCAAATTTGAATTAAAGTATGTGAATTGTGTTGTCAAATCACTGCAGGTTATATTTATACTACCCTAACCCTAGCTAAGTAATCCCTGAGGTTCTAGTACAATTTAGGGTCTTAATAAGTCTTTACAAACACTTAAAATTGTGTAAAATCAGAAAAAACATAAAAAATGCAGGGCAGCCGTGGAGCTGGCATCGGCTATGGCTTCTACAGCCGGCGCTGGTTGCGCGTTGCTTCCCGGGCCGTCACGTGTAGGTTAAAGCCGGCGTCAGTTCGGCTGCTTGGGCCAGTGCCGACTGTATGTTGGAGGCCTCATTTTTGGTCGAGTTTCATTCGTCTTTGTTGCCTACTTGAGTTGTTGTTGGGGTCCTTCTTGGATAGTCATCAAAATGGGCTTTTGGCTAGCTTCCTCAACCTTCCAACTCTCTTCCATCCTCAAGCATGGTTTTATGAGCAATTGAAACTTGTCTTGAAGCTTCTTGGACCTAAATCTTGTCATCGGTCCTTGTCCTTGCATAGTCATGCCTCCCCCTCCTTAATCTTGACCTCCATGATGAAACGGAGTCTCATCAGCAAGGCTTCTTAAATAAGTTTTGCCAAAAAAAAGAAAGAAAAATATGGAAAAAGGCAAGATCGCGACATGTGTAAAGTAGCCACCATTTATTTAATTGAGTTAAATCCTATTGGTCATTATTTTAACCAAGAATGGTAGTGGAATCAATGGGAAAACCGGCCAAGAGCTTAAATGAAGAAGGGAGGAAGAAATAAGGAAGAAAAGGAAAGGAAAAATTAAGAAAAATTGGAAAAAGAGAGAGAAAATATTGTTCTTGAAGAAGTTGGAGATTCTTGGAGCAAATTCAAGCTAGAACATCTTATACACAAGGTAAAGTCCTATACTTCAAGAATTAAAGTTGTAGATTTCATTACGGTGATCATTTTGATATGAATTTTAACATGAAAAATGTGAGATTTGTGATGATTAAAATGATTATTGTGTACTATATGAGACTTTGTGTGTGCAACTGTGTGTCCTGGTTGGATAAAGGATTCATAGGCTATATTTTGTATGGTGCATAAGGGTATTTGAATGGTGATTTAAAGGGTTGTTCATGAGTGAGAAGAAAGATGGTAGAGTTGGGATAAAAATGGGTTTAAAAGTTAAAGAAAATGGATTATGATTATTTTTGAACGTTGATGTTAATTATATGTTATTTGCATAAGAACTTAGTGACTTTCTTGAACCTGAAAATCTAAAGAATTAATCTTTTTTGAAGTGGATTAAGGGTTAAGTAGGTGTTATGAATCAAGAAGCACAAGTAGGTGAAGTTGTTTTGTGAAAATGGATTAAAAATTAGAAAACTACTGGGACTGTTTTTGCCCAGTAGCGAGTCACAAGGACTAGAAATCTAGAAAGGGCCAATGCAAAATTAAAGTTAAGAGTTTTATGGTTATTTTGGTATAGCATAGAGCCGAATCGGAGTTGTAAGTTGAATGTTATGTCCAAAACAAAATCGTGTGTCAAAACAGCAAAATTTTAGAATTTTGCTTGGAACATGGATGAATTTAGGAATGATTAATTGTGTGATTTTGGATTAAATAATTGGGGTAACATGAAGTGAATCCCTTGTTTATGAAGGGAGAAAGGATGTGAAAAAAGAAAAATGAAAGAATCAAACAAACGACGAAAAACGATGAGAATAGAAATTGAATGTTTTCTTTGATCGTCGGCCTCGTCGGCTAACCGTTGGCCCCCGTCAGCTAAACGTTGGTTGGACGTCAGCTACCCGTCAGGCATGTAAGGCTGGACGTCGGTTAACCGTTGGTTATTTTTCGGCCAAACACGAATTGACCCGAAAAAGATGTTTGATGTAGGTTTAAGGACAAACGGCTAACGGAATGTCGAAAATGGTAGAAACGAAGGTTAAACGGCCGTGAATGGAAAGAGTTGCTTAGGACATGAGATGAGTCTCTTGGATTTCTAAAACCTTTTTAAAGGATAGGGTGCTTTGTTTTTCTATAAAATGTTATGTTTTATACCATTTTGAAAATCCCTGAATAGGCTTAAGGTTTATCTGAGTAAAAATTGTTTTATGCCATTTTGGACTTGAATGAACTTTATACTTGGCTTGGAAACCTTAACGGATGTTTAGAGTATGAATTTGTGAATCTAGTCCTTTTGGATTAAATACTTGGGATTTTCAAAAAATGGTGATTTTTGGAATCGGGTATTCTTAAATTGACTAGAATGCCCTCATTAGAACATTTTTTGGAGATGTGTTTGGAAACTTTAAATTTAATCATCTTTTTAGATTAGAATTCTGAATTTCTTGAAATGAGTTCTTTTTGGAATCGGATAGTTGAAAAATGATCCAAATGTCTTTATTGGAATATTTTATGAAAACCATTAGAATCAGGTATTCGGTAAATAACCGAAATATCCTTATTGGAACTTTTATGAATACTTTTCAAATCGGGCAAGGGTAAAATGATCCAAATAACCTCGAAAAGTCTTTTGGAATCGGGTATGGGTCAAATGACCTGAATACCTTTGGAAATGACTTTTGTGATCGAGTACTGGGAAAATGACTCGGATACTCTTGGAAACATATTTTGATGTATGAACAAAATCTTTATCCTATTTCAATATGATTTTAGAAAATGATCTCTCGTGATGAGATTGACTTTTAGAAAATGACCTTTTGGTCCCTGAAATTATTTTATTGGCCTGATGTGCCATGGATCAAATTGATTTACTCTGCGGAGCTTATGTGAATGATGATCTGACTTGCAAGTCAGTGGGATCAAATTCTAAAAAAAATGTTATTTTGCCCTAAAAATATTTTGATTTGAAAATTCTGCGGGATCAGATAACCTTTTAGCTTGATTAGTCAGACAGAGTTGGTATTGTTAACTTTGAGTACTCAACAAGGACTTTGATCTTTGTACTAACTCATGTTAGTGGTAGTCAACCACAAGTAACCTAGCTAGTTCTGGGGATTGTCTTACTCCAAACAAGGCGACAGAACATAGAGATGAGTTATCCTGGCTAGCCGTTTAGCACCTGGCTATTAGGAAATATGCCATCTTAGACTAGATTTTTTATGTAAACACCAAATGTTTTAATAAAAGAATTTATTCTCAGAAATTACTTGTGAATTTACATTTTATTTGTACACAATTACGTTTGAAAAAAGATCCATTGTGTTTAAGTAAGTAGTTCATGTGAATAGTGGTATTTCACAATAAAGTATGGATCACAGGTTATTTAACTCATAAACGTTTGTTCTTAACCGACTGATAAGAATGAGAATCTCATCATGTCTAGGTTATTATGTTATGAATTCCAAATGGGGAATGGCTTACCTTTAGTCAGTGAGTAGTCCACTCACTTCATGACAAAAGCGTATTTCGAATACGTAGAACAGGACTTGTAGTAGTGGTTTCTTAAAGTATTATATGATAGAAACCTAGACTACTACTACTACAACATGGACTAGTACTCTACGACTTGAGTATGAGTAGGTGGTCTGACGAAGCTGGAAGCATGTACTTTGATATGTTTTAGTTGAGGTTCTATCGTAGGACCAATACACTTGCATGTTAGGTATATGTGACGAGTTAGTTAAGACAGACTTGTACAAGATAGTTTCTATACTATATCGTCCCTTGTAGTTATTTGAATGATCTAAATATCTAGGACCCTTGGAAATATGACTTGGATGTTTGCTTTAGGGTAGCTCCCTTGGAAAGCGGAAATAATCCAAGAAGTCATGGATCATTGGACTAGAAGCCTAAGGATGGTAGATGTTATTTAGAGAGGTGTTAGTGCATTTCTTTCTCTCTAATGCACGACGATGTATAGAGGGGGTATTTTAGTCATTTCATCTGTAGGTCGGAGACTTTGCTAACGCGGCATTGTCCATGGGGTCAATAATTTTTTATGGTGATATTAGGAAATATTTAAAATGTAAAATACAGCTATTTATATGGCAAGGGTATTTTGGTCATTTTAGTAGCCAAATCGATGTGTCTTTTAGTCCCCAGTATAGACCGTAGGTCCTAATTAAATACAGGCTAAGGAATTGGTCTTAAATTAAATTAAATGAAAATTATTTTATTTAAGTAGCTTGATTTAATTATTAGGCTGAAATAAAATAAAGGTCCACCGAGAGAGAGAATTAATTAAATTAGTTTGGTGTGTTAATTAATTATTCAAGGCTTTGACCCAGTTTAAATAATTAAATATTGACCTAGGATAAAACTAATATAGTCTTGTTAATTGGACTAGTTTATTTGGGCTGAAAATTTAATTACTTACTGGGCCATTTATTTGGTTTTGATTAGAATAATTAATTTAGTTTAAGAGGCTAAACTAAGAGTCCAATAGGCCAAATTAAAAAATTCAGTTTGACCTAAGATTTTATTTAGGTTAAACAGGAGAATAAAGATAGACGTTGTTTTTTCCTTCTTCTCTAAGAAAGAGAAAATCATACAGCCCTCTTTTCTTTCTAAAAAATTCCTTAGTCTAGTGAGTTTTCACCAAATGTAGATTAGGCTGGCCATATATTAGAAGATTGAGAGGAAATTTGGCGTTGACATACATGCACTGACACAGTAGGAGACTTGCAGGAATCGTACCAGAGGTTTCTATCAGTGCACGTACCTTAGTTCCGCATATTCCAGTCTAGCCAATTTTGAGAACAAGAAGAGGGAGTAAAAAATTATTTTTTTTCCTTCTTCACGCAAGAAGAAGAGCTGCATTTTTTCTTCTTGTTCTTCGGCTGGTTTTTTTGCTGTGTTTGGCTTGCAATTTCATCTTTATTTGGTATTAGAGCATAAAGATTTTGTGCAACTATAGGAAGCATGTATGCTCATTAATAAAATTGGACAGTTATGTGTGATTAATTGTGATCCTTTGCTGGTATTTTGGTTTTTATAGATGGCTTGTACACTTCTCGGATGGAGGGATAGGCTGTTTGTAATTCATTGTTTTTCCAAGAGCAAATCGTGTAAGCCCAATGTTAATGGGTATAGGAGGTTGTTGGTTTTTGTTTTTATTGATTTTGGGTTGAAATCGAAGGGCAAAAGCTGAAAAAATTATCGTAGAAAAAAGAAACAGTGAAGAAATTCGCAGAAGGAAGTTGTGTAGAAAAAACTAAAGGAGAAGGCAACTCGGATTGGTGTTTTCCGGCTCGGCTGTTGCGGTGTAATTGAATTGCAAATTGCAATTCCACCGAAATCTAGAATTCGATTTCTCGCGGGTCACACTGGAGTAGGTTGGCCCGCGGGTCAGGATCTTGGAGGGTCCATGAGGCGGTCATTCCAGTGCGGCGGGAGTTGTAGACCATAGCTCAGAAATGCCATATTCCAATGTGGCGGGTGCAGTGCACCAAGGAGAAATTTTTTATTTTTCCTTATAATTTTCTTGTATTTTCTTTTTAGTTTTAGGTTCCATACTAGACAAAGTTAATATTTTTGCAATAGTTAATATTCGTGGAATATTTTTGCATGAAAAATATTAGTAAGAGATTTTAGGATTAAACAAGACCATTAATTAATTAATTAATATGTTTAATTCTATTATTTGGACACTTAGATTTAAAAATAGAAAAACATGAAAATGTCTACTATTTTCTAGCATGCTATTTATTTCTAAGTACCTATGTGTGTAACACCCCACTACCTAGGCCCACCAGGGCCGGGGATGTCGCATCGTCCAAAAGCCAATGGGTCTTTATAACTAAGTCACACAAATAAAATTGCGGAATAAAAATAATACTTTAACTTAAAATTTATTACATCGCAAGAATAAATCCATAAATACAAAAAACAAAACCGTAATAAAATTTATCCACTCTCATCTCCCTAAAGTATTACACAAAATAAATTATCAGCAAAAATCTTCCAATGTAGACAATATCTAGCTACTTATCCTCATAGCAGGATTGACCTGAAATCATGGTAAAAATGGTGATGAGATAAAAATCTCAGTAAGTCCGTGTGTACTTTGAGTGTCGAGTGAAAACAGTTCGTCAATGCAAAGTATAAAATCTTTATAAGAGAATTACTGCAAGCAATAAACATTAGTTAAAATCAAGAGTGGCGTTTTGGTTTCCAGCCATGCATAATTATTAAAATCTACCACTCAAAAGAAAGAATCATGGGTTACCACACGTTAGGCTGCATAACCGATCAGAATGCCGACACTTTGTGCAGACTAACAAAAAAGGGGCAGGTGATCGGCCTACCAGGCAAGATACTCCTCATTCTCTATACCCAAATAATAATTGGGTGTCCATTCCGGCAAAACACAGTCACTTGACTGAAATAAAAACTGTTAGCTCGGACCGGCACGATCTACTGGACTGACATCTTATCTGGGAAGGACTCACCCCTCAGAGGTGGCCGCCTACTGAGAGACTCACCCTAACTCTTCAAAGACTAGTCTAAGTAGTCCACCCTTATTGAGTACTCAACGAACGTATCCCACTTGGCAAAAATGAACAAAACATAGTTTCATATGAAAATGGCAATTAAGGGTTTCCAAAGTCTTTGTCAAAATCAGTTTTAGAAAGATTTTTTTTTTTTGGAGTAAATCTGCTTATTTGATTTTCAAATATTTCATTTGATTGAAATAAGAAAGAAGTCAATCCTCAATTGCCTTTACAGAAATGAATGTCCATGCACTCTACATTTGGCTTGCCATTGTAAACATTTCGCATCAAACAGGTTTTATGTAGGAGCTTACCTGATCCTTAGCTTGAGATAAAATAAAGATCTTCAAACGCTGACCTATCCCTGCCTGGGGTAAATATAAATCACAATCAATCTCTAACCAAGATCCACATTCACAAATAAAACTAGCTCAACTCACTACTACCATGATCCTAGTGTCCCAAGCTTTAAGGCCAAATAATGAATAAAATGGTTTATAAGCTAAGTCTAATTTGATATTTAAAATAATTAGAGTTTTGGAAAATTGGTACTAATAAGTTGAAGGTTTAATTCTTGCTAAGAATAATTTAGAGTTTATTTGATGAAAGGGTCCTAGGTGGTATTAGGTAAATTAATAATAATTTATTAATAATTAATTGGTAAAAAATAATTGATAATTAAAATTAGTTGAAAATAAATTTTAATAAATCTTGATTGAAAGATAGTAAATAAATTTTAATAGGTTTTAACTAAAAGATAATAAATAAATATTTTACTTATTATAACTATTTTCATAAAAGGCTTTATTTGATATTATCATTTTATATAATATATATATATATATATATATATATTATTATTTTCTAGTAAAGCTATTATTTATTTGACAAAAATATCCTTATTATATATAATAATCCAAATCTACCATTCTTAGGGTTTTTCGAAATTAGTAGCAAAATTCATATTATTAAACATTTTATTGAAGAAATAAAATTTAGCTTAGGGATAACTAGGTCATAATCATAATTCTATTGCTAACCACAATCATGAACATATACACCCCTTTAATTCATCAAGTCATCCAAATCATGCATATAGGCATAGATCTAAATTTACTAAGGCATGATCCAACCTCCACTAGCATAAACATAATCATGACTTTAATGATCATACACAAATATAAATCCTATTCACTATAGGTGACATAATCTCTAGCGTACTTGATCACAAAGACATGGAGACATGCATTAAACCCTAAAAACACCATAATATCATCTAAGATAAATCATCACATGCATCAACCCCAACTCCATCATATATACACATCCATTCATGCTTCGAATTCAACTCATCAGAACAACACATGCTTAAACCACAATCATAACCCATCTCCTTCTAATATCACTCTAGAGACATGAATCTAAAGCCTAAAAATAGGGTTGAGGGAACTTACTTGATTGGTGAGCACCTTGAAGGAGTTTCGAATAGATCTCAACTCCTAGATGCCGAGATTCGTCCAAGAGAGATGAAGAAAGCATGGCCATTGGTGAAGAGCCATTCGGCCAAGAAGAAGAGAGGTTCGGCCAAGAGAGAGAGAGAGAGAGAGAGAGAGAGAGAGAGAGAGAGAGAGAGAGAGAGAGAGAAAGAGATAGAGAGACGGAAAAGAGAAGAAAAGAGTCCATTAGCAAGCTTATTCATATATATATATATATATATATATATATATATTCATTAGAGATCAAAGATTAGAAAAGATGAAGTTGTTTGAACAAACCTACCTTGAAAGTGTTCTTGAGCCATCACAAAATTTCTGATTTTTTATCCAAAAGAGCAAGTTGGATTTTGTAGTTTGATGTTAAAATTGGTTTGGATGGACTCACGGCAGTGAGTAGATGAAATCTGGAATTTTTGGAAGAAGTTTGAAGTGATTTGGAGAAGTATTAGGCGAAAGAAAGGAGTAGGTGTTCTTGGTGTTCTATGTGTACTTGAAGGTTGAAGAGAATGGCGGAATTTTGGTTAATGCTGGCCGAAATTCTGAGGGAGAGAGTGACTGAATTGCTAGAGTGTTTTAGGTAGATGATTTTCTGGTTTGAAGGGAAAAAGGAAAGGCTGGTTGTTGAAATCCTAAAAGAATATTTTTGGAAATCAAATTTGGAAACAAAATATAGCAAGAATATTTTGATCAATGGAGAGCTTTTTAGAACTGCTATGGCCGACTGATTGCTCTGAGTTTTTGCTGCATGAAAGCTGGTTGAAGGAGGTTAATGGTGGCTGAAAATAGGGGGTACAATGGTGAAGGAAAGGTCTGGTTTTTTTAGGGACATTTTTTGGAAGGTTGCAAAATTAATATGGCTGGAATTTTGGTATCCAATCAAGGTAGGATTGTAGTGATTTGCTGGAGATATTTTCAGGTAGCCATGTCTGATTTTCATACAAGAGCTTGGGGAGGACAATGGAGTTCAGTTCAGGGCTGTTTAAGAGTGGTTTGTGCAGGAAAAGGATGGAGTTTCAGTCAGCGATGAATTAGGAAAGAAGGCTGGAAAATTCTGCACAGAATTTTCGCTGATTGTTGGAATTTTTCTGGGCAGTTTCGGCTGCCATTTTCCAGCCAGCTTGTAGAGAGTTTGAAGGAGATTCCAGGGGTCTTTCATGGTTGGTTTCCAGCCTTCTTCATCGAGGTAAAACATGGCTAAGGAGTTGGGAGAAAACTGGAAGAAATCTGCTTAGTTTAGGGGCACCAATGCTGCGATTTTGCCCAGATATTTTTCTGGTTTTGCACAGCATTTGTGCAGTCCAAAAATGTCCAGAAAATTCCAGGTATCAAGCTGTTCAAAAGGGCCATTTTCTGGCAGCATTTGGGAGGGAATAATGGCTGAGAATTTCGACACCTTGAAGGCACAAGAAGCTGTAAAAATTTCAGTTCATGACTTGAAGGAAAATGAACCTAGCTAGAGTGAAGTTTTAGAAGGTTCACAATGGGAATTAATTATCTTGGAACCTTCCCCATCCCTTCCATATTTTCGGTCCATAAGATGTCTTTCACTAAGACATTTTGAACCTTCAAGACACAGCACTTCACTGAATTTTCTGGAATAAAATTGGCTAGAACAAATTTGACCAACCTAATGAATTGAGAATTAGTAGAAATTAAAGATCAAGAAGAAATGAATTCCCTTAGGAATTTTTGTGTAGGGTAAAAGAATAGAATTAGAGTACTCCTATCATGTGTCCCCTAGGACAACATCTCTATTCTACCTTAAAGCTCTTAAGGCCGAAAGTACCACTTCCCAAGTAAAAATAAATTATAATCATGCTAAAGCTCTAATGATGGAATTTGAACCCATGATCTCAAGAATTAATTCCAATGCTCTAACCACTAAACCACAACAACTCTTGTTCTTATTTTCTCTCTAAAATATTCTTTCTATTTAATCCTCAAGCTATCTCCCTATTTTGTTCTAGGGAAAATGTTACTATTTTGCCCTTCTTTCTCGAAAATCATAACCAAGCCCTCTAGACTATAAAACACAAATCCAAAGCACATAAAATCATATAAAAATATATTTAAACATGCAATAAAATATGATATGCATCCCAACCCCCTTACTCTAAGGTTGTTTTCGACTGGGGTTTCATATCCTCCCCCCCTTAGGAGAATTTCGTCCCGAAATTCAAGCATACCTCTATTACAGATCAGGATACTTCCACTTTACCCACTCTTCCGATTCCTATGTGGCATCCTGCGTGCCATGGTTCTCCCGCTGAACCTTGACCATTGGTATCTGCTTCTTCCGAAGACTCTTGATACTGCGGTCCAATATTTTCACGGGCTTCTCCACATAGCTCAGGTCGGGTTGCAACACCAACGGCTCATCATTCAGAATGTGACCGGGATCAGTATTGTACTTCTTCAATTGAGACACATGAAACACATCGTGAATTCCTGTCAACCCATCTGGCAGGTCTAATCGGCAAGCTACTGGTCCAATCCTTTCCTTAATCGAAAATGGCCCCAAATCCCTCAGATTCAACTTTCCACCCTTTGGATGCTTCAAGATTCCCCTATTTGGCGTCAATCTCAAAAATACGTTATCCCCGACTTGAAACTCCAATTCTCGCTGCCAGTTGTCCGCATAGCTCTTCTGCTGGCTTTAAGTCGCCTTCAACCTTTCCCTGAACAATTTCACCTTATCCAACGTTTCTTGGACACAGACTTCCCCGGTTTTGCTCACGTGACCATCTTCTGACCAACTCCAATACAACGGTACCTGACACTTACGCCCATACAAAGCCTCATACGTTGCTATCCCAATTGAAGCTTGATAGCTATTGTTGTATGACAGCTCCACGTATGGTACGCACTCTATCCACTTGTCCCCGAAATCCAGAACACAGGCTCTCAGCATATCTTCCAATATTTGTATAACCCTTTCTGACTGCCCATCGATCTGCAGATGCGTCGTCGTACTGAACTTTAGACTCGACCCCATTGATTCTTGAAACTTTCCCTAAAAACGAGATGTAAACCTCGGGTCTCGGTCCGACACAATACTCGAAGGCACTCCATGCAGTCGGACTATTTCTCGAATATAAAGCTGAGCCAGCTTCTTCATCGAGTCCCTTACATTCACTGGTATAGAATGGGCCGACATGGTCAGTCGATCCACCACTACTCATATGGCATCCTTCTGTGTCTTCGACATGGGGAGTCCGGTGACAAAATCCATAGTCACCTCCTCCCACTTCCACTCCGGTACTGGCAATGGCTGCAATAGTCTTGCTAACTTCTTGTGCTCCGCTTTGACTTTTTGGCAGGTGAGACAGGTCGAAACATACTTGACCAAATCCTGCTTTAGTCTGGGCCACCAATAGGCTCTCTTCGGGTCCTGGTACATCTTGACTTCCCCCGGATAAATAGCATACTTGCTTTTATGCGCCTCCTCTAAGATTCTATCCTTCAATTACTGCTCTCCAGATACACACAACCGATCCCTGAAATGCAAAACTCCCACCTCGCCTTGACGGAATTCGCTGTCTGGCCACTTGAGCTCCTTATCCTTGCAAAGTTGAAACTCGACGTTGCTTTGCTGAGTTTCCACGATTTCCCGCTTCCAATCCGGTACCAACTTCAAATTGCTGACGACTATTCTTTAGTCTTGCACTTGCGTCCTTCTGTCCAACACATCCTGAACCACTAGAATTTTTTGCACTCTTAGTCTAGCCATTCCAACTTTTCTGCTTAGGGTGTTTGCCATGACGTTGGCCTTCCCGGGATGGTAGTTGATCGGTCAATGATATTCTTCTAGAAATTCCATCCACCTTCACTACCTCAAGTTTAGATCCTTCTGAGTGAAGATATACTTCAGACTCTTGTGATATGTGAACACCTGATATTCGGCTCCGTACAAGTAGTGTCGCCATTTCTTCAGGGCGAACACGATAGCTGCCAGCTCTAGATCATGAGTGGGATAGTTGACTTCATGAGGTCTCAGCTTTCGAGAAGCGTAGGCGATCACCTTCCTGTCTTTTATCAATACTACTCCCAATCCTTCCTTCGAGGCGTCAGTATATAAAGTGTATGGCTTCCCTTCCTCTGGCAGACTTAATACTGGCGCTGTCATCAGTCTTCACTTCAGTTCTTGAAAGTTTTTCTCGCATTTCTCGCTCTACATAAATGGAACATCCTTTCTCAATAGTCGGGTCATTGGCGGTGCGAGCGTCGAGAATCCCTTGATGAATCTTCGGTAGTAACCAGCTAGTTCCAAGAAACTTCGAATCTCGATAGTATTCTCCGACTGCTTCCAGTCTGACATCGCTTCGACCTTTGCCGGGTCTACCTTGATTCCTTCCTTGGTCACCACATAGCCAAGGAATGCCACACTATCCAGCCAGAATTCGCACTTGCTGAACTTGGCATACAGCTTGTGCTCCTGAAGCTTCTCCAATACAAGCTTCAGATGCTCCGCATGCTCTTCCGGACTCTTGGAGTAAATCAAAATGTCGTTGATGAAGACCACCATGAACTTGTCCAGATAGGGTCGGAACACTCGGTGCATCAGGTCCATAAATATTGCTGGAGCATTGGTCACCCCGAATGGCATTACCACGAACTCGTAATGCCCATATCTGGTGTTGAAAGCAGTCTTGGGGATATCCTCTTCTTTTATCCGTACTTGGTAGTACCTTTGCCTCAGATCCAACTTGGAGTAGTAACTGGATCCTTGCAACTGATCGAATAGCTCATCAATCAATGGTAGGGGATATTTGCTCTTGATCATCAAGTTGTTCAAACCCCGATAGTCGATGTATAGTCTCAGAGTTCCATCCTTTTTCTTTACAAATAGCATAGGTGCTCCCCAAGGCGACGTTCTCGGTCTGATATAACCTTGACTCACTAACTCCTCCAACTGTTCTCTAAACTCTTTCAGTTTTGCTAGCGCTATCCGGTATGGGGTCCGTGATACTGGTTCCGTTCCTGGAACTAAGTCGATGGTGAATTCCACCTCTCGGCTGGGAGGTAAAGAATCAAGCTCCGCTAGGAACATTTCAGGAAAATCCTTCACTACTTCAGTATCCTTCAGAGTGCACTGGTCCTTCGGCTTGTTTATTACGTAAGCCAGGTACCCTTAACAATCTTGCTTCAGTAACATCCAGGCCTTAGCCCCTGCGATCAAATACTTTAGTTCTTTCACTCTCTTGCCATTAAACTCCAACACATCACAACCCAGCCTCACGAACTGGACCGGCTTATTCTTATAATCTACCCTAGCCCATGCTTGGCTAACTAGTCCATCCCTAATATCAAATCATAGTCCTCAATGTCCAACACTATTAGGTCTCCCTCCAAACTTTTTCTCCCCATATCAATTTTACAATTTTTCACATATCGGTTTGCTTGCACCATTTTCCCCAAAGGTGTGCTTACCACTAAAGTAAAGGGTAGCTCTACTCCATCCCATCCCAAATGACATGGACAAATCTTTTTTAATAGGAATGAGTTGAGCCAGGTTCAATTAATGCATTAACAGGTCATCCTTAGATAGTAAACGTACTTTCCACAACCGCTGCATCAGCCCCAACTTACTCTCTATTGAGGGCGAATACTTTGGCCTTCACTTGCGGTTTCGGCGCTCCACTCCCGGATGCTCCCATGGTGTTGGCTCTATTTGGCCCTAAATTCTGCGTCGGATTTTCTTGCCCAGCTCGATGCAACTTGGGGCAGGTGTTCTTTAGGTGGTTCAGGTCGCCGTAGTGATAACATTTCCTCTCACCACCCTTGGACCAACAGTTCTTCTCAGTGTGGATTTTCTTTCCACACTGTCGACATGTTGGAAGGTTTTGGGTAGATCCCACTGGTGCTATCCTGGCTTGCTTCCCCCGGTTCTATCACTACTGATTGGTGGGGTGCTTATTAGATTGCTGTCCTTGGACCAACAGTTCTTCTCAGTATGGCTTTTCTTTCCACACTGTCGACATGTTGGAAGGTTTTGGGTAGATCCCACTGGTGCTGTCCTGGCTTGCTTCCCCCGGTTCTGTCACTACTTATTGGTGGGGTGCTTGTTAGATTGCTGTCCTTGGAAGTGCCCTTACGGCTGCCTTGGCAGCTGGAAAGGCCTTGCTGCCATCCTGCTGCTGTCCTCATTTTTCGTTCGGGTAGCCGCGTCCACTGCCCCCGAATAGGTCGTTGGCAGAGAAGGTGCCAACGCCCTCCTCAATTCTGGCCTCAGTCCCTTGACGAACTGCCTCATCCTATTTTACTCAGTATCCACTAATCTCTAGCAATATTTTGACAGCTGAGTGAATCGCGCCGTATACTGAGGCATTGACATGCTCCCTTACTTCAGATTCTAAAATTCATCCTCCCACTTTTCCACGATCCAATGAGGGATGTACTCATCTCGGAAGACTTCAACAAAGTTGGACCATGTCCATTCCTGTTCACTCATTTCCCAGTCATCTTGAACTCTCTGCCACCATGCCCGAGCTGGTCCTTTAAACCGGAAAGTCGCAAACTTAACCATCCACTACTCAGAGTACTGGAGCGTTGCAAATATGTCCTATATCTGCTCAACCCACTGTTCTGCCTTCTGATCTTGCTCCGCTTCGCCCAGGAAGACGAGCGGTTGAAACTTCAAAAACCGCTCTAAGTCCTCATCTTCACCCTTAGGGTTCCTTCGCTTGGTCAGTGTCTACAGTATCTCTGCCATCTTACTGAATGCCCGGCCCATTGTCATATCGATCGGAATTTCAGAGCTCACTTCCAAATCCAGACCACTCCCATCACCCCGGTTGGGTGATTGCACCTGAACTATCTCGACTTCCGGTGCCTCATGATAGGCTTCCAGAACCCTCTTGCCAGATGAAGCTGCATGACGCTAGGGTGCCATTCTAAACCACACACCAAATGATAAGTGTATTCATTCAAGAATTAAGTTGTTTGAGGTACGCATGCATTCACAGACAGATATAAGTAAAAAGAAATCAAATGCAAATTTGTTCCAAAGATTTACCAATAAATTCTCCTTCAAAATTGATTTGCATAAATCTAAAATTTTGACAAAAACCAGAATTGAAAATTCTTGACATAAAAGTTCTCAAAAAATAACAAATAAAGAAACATCTAATTCAAAATAACTCCAAGTCCTCTAGTCCTTATCACAACCCTCATCATCAGCCTCATACAACCAACCCCCAGAATTCCTAGAAAAATCTACCCCAACCCCACTGGCAAATCCCTCCATTGGCTTCTTCCCTGGGCGCTTAGAACTCTCCCTGGGCCCAACTCAACTAGGATAAGGAATGAAAGAAGGTCTAGGTGGAGACTCAAAGTTTATCTCTCCCGGGTCATAACTATCTGCTGCTAAGTCTACTATAGGACTAGGAGGGTGGGGTACATGATCCACTACTATCACCTCGTCATCACTGTTAGAGCTTATGTCTATCACCGGGATTGGGGGTGGCATAGGAATCTGGACCTCATCATCATTGCTATCCTCCATAGGGATAACTGGCTGAGGAGCAGGCTGGGGAACTGGAAGGTCCAGGTAAATAGGGATAGGTTGGTGCCACAGCTGCCCATTCCTCGCAGTCCTAAGCATCCTAACCATTCTACAGCATCAACAAGATAGGTTAGATAAAGATTTAGACTTAAATAAATAGCATATATACTATCAATATTTGCCTATAACCTAGTCTCTGATACTACTTGAAACACCCCACTACCTAGGCCCACCAGGGCCGGGGATGTCGCCTCATCTAAAGGACAAGGGGCAAGGGGTCTTTATAACTAGGTCACACAAATAAAATTATAGAATAAAAATAATGCTTTAATTTAAAATTTATTACATTCTAAGAATAAATCCATAAATACCAAAACCAAAACTATAATAAAATTTATCCACTCTCATCTCCCCATAGCATTACACAAAATAAATTATCAGCAAAAATCTTCCAAGGCAGACAATATCTAGCTACTCATCCCCACAGCAAGATTGACCTGAAATCATTGTAAAAATGGTGATGAGACAAAAATCTCAGTAAGTCCGTGTGTACTTTGAGTGTCGAGTGAAAACAGTTCGTGAATGCAAAGTATAAAATCTTTATAAGAGAATTACAGGAAAGCAATAAACATTAGTTAAAATCAATAATGGCGTTATGGCTTCCAGCCATACATAATTATTAAAATCTACCACTCAAAAGAAAGGATCATGGGTTACCACACGTTGGGCTGCATAACCGGTCAGAATGCCGACACTTTGTGCAGACTAACAAAAAAGGGGCAGGTGATCGGCCTACCGGGCAAGATACCCAAACAACAACCGGGTGTCCATTCTGGCAAAACACAGTCACTTGACTGAAATAAAAATTGCTAGCTCAGACCGGCACGACCTATTGGACTGACATCTTATCCGGGAAGGACTCACCCCTTAAAGGTGGCCACCTATTGAGAGACTCACCCTAACCCTTCAAAGACTAGTCCTAGTAGTCCATCCTTATTGAGTACTCAACGAACGTATCCCACTTGGCGAAAATGAACAAAACACAGTTTCACATGAAAATGGCAATTAAGGGTTTCCAAAGTCTTTGTCAAAATCAGTTTTAGAATGAATTTTGTGTTTGAGTAAGTCTGCTTATTTGATTTTCAAATAATTCATTTGCTGAAATAAGAAAGAAGTCAATCCCCATTTGCCTTTACAGAAATAAGTGTCCATGCACTCTACATTTAGCTTGCCATTGTAAACATTTCGCATCAAACAGGTTTTATGTAGGAGCTTACCTGATCCTTAGCTTGAGATAAAATAAATATCTTCAATTGCAGACCTAACCCCGCCTGGGGTAAATATAAATCACAATCAATCTCAAGCTAAGATCTACATTTACAAATAAAATTAGCTAAACTCACTACTACCATGATCCTAGTGTCCCAAACTTTAAGGCCAAATAATGAATAAAAGGGTTTATAAGCTAAGTCTAATTCGATATTTAAAATAATTAGAGTTTTTGAATAGGTACTAATAAGTTGAAGGTTTAATTCTTCCTAAGAATAATTTAGAATTTATTTGATAAAAGGGTCCTAGGTGGTATTTGGTAAAATAATAATTTATTAATAATTAATTGCTAGAAAATAATTGATAATTAAAATTAGTTGAAAATAAATTTTAATGAATCTTGATTGAAAGATAATAAATAAATTTTAATAGGTTTTGGCTAAAATATAATAAAAAAATATTTTACTTATTATGACTATTTTCATAAAAGGCTTTATTTGATATTATCATTTTATATAATATTTATATATATATATATTATTTTCTAGTAAAGCTATTATTTATTTGACAAAAATATCCTTATTATATATATAATAATCCAAATCTACCCTTCTTAGGGTATTTCAAAATTACTAGCAAAATTCATAATATTATACATTTTATTGAAGAAATAAAATTTATCTTAGGGACAACTAGGTCATGATCATAATTCTATTACTAACCACAATCATGAACATATATGCCCCTTTAATTCATCAAGTCATCCAAATCATGCATATAGGCATAGATCTAAATTTACTAAGGCGTGATCCAACCTCTACTAGCATAAACATAATCATGGCTTTAATGATCATACACGAATATAAATCCTATTCACCATAGGTGAAATAATCTCTAGCATACTTGATCACAAAGACATGGAGACATGCATTAAACCCTAAAAACACCATAATGTCATCTAAGATAAATCATCACATGCATCAACCCCAACTCCATCATATACATATATCCATTCATGCTTTGAATTCAACTCATCACAACAACACATGCTTAAACCACAATCATAGCCCATCTCCTTCTAATATCACTCTAGAGACATGAATCTAAAGTCTAAAAATAGGGTTGCGGGGACTTACTTGATTGGTGAGTACCTTGAAGGAGTTTCAAATGGATCTCAACTCCTAGATGCCGAGATTCATCCAAGAGAGATGAAGAAAGCATGGCCATTGGTGAAGAGCCATTCGGCCAAGAAGGAGAGAGGTTCGGCCAACGAGAGAGAGAGAGAGAGAGAGAGAGAGAGAGAGAGAGAAGAGAAGAAGAGAATCCATTAACAAGCTTATTCATATATATATTCATTAGAGATCAAAGATTAGAGAAGATGAAGTTGTTTGAACAAACCTACCTTTGATTTTCCTAAGGTTTTTCTCTCTTGTGACTCTCTCTCTTGTGATTTTTCATTCTCTGTTATTGGTGTTTTGCTAATAAAACAAAGAAGCTAACCAAGAACATTGAGTATGATGCTCTTCTCACCCGTTGCGTTCACCAATAAGAAGTTGGGCAGTGGCATATTCTGAGAGCTGAAAAGCCTGGCGTTAATCCACCTGACGAGAAGTAGGAGATTGGCAGGAGAACGACTGGAGGCTTCATCAAACGGGGTAGAAGGAGATGTCCCTATAATTCAATCTATTCTTCCACAGCCTAAGAAGTTTAAGGCACGCAGAAGTATGGTCTAAACACTTCCATGCAGTTGTTGTTCTTCGTTCATGTTTTTCCTCCATTTTTTTTGTTTCCCATAAGCATGCTCTTTATTTTTTTCAAACTTACACTTGCCTTATCGGAAAAATGACCAAAAGGTCATTACTCTAAAGGCCGATAGAGCTAAGGAGATATTGAGTTTTGTTTACATTGATGTGTGTGGTCCCTTGTCTACACCAACTGGAGGGGGTTTTTAGTACTTCATCACTTTCATGGATGATTGTACAAGGTTATGCAAATCTGACTCTTTTGACAAGTTCAAGGAGTTTAAAACTGAAGTGGAGCGTCGGGCAGGTAAACTAGTTAAGACCTTGCGATTAGATTGTGGTGGAGAGTACCTCATTGGTGAATTTAAGGACTACATGGTACATCATAGGATAGTATCCCAACCCTCTGCACTGGGGACACCCCAGCTGAACGGGTTAGCTGAGAAAATGAACAGGATATTGATGGAAATGGTCCAAAGTATGATGTCTCATGCTACTCTTCCAATATCTTTTTGGGGATATGCCCTGGAAACAACGACATACATTTTAAACTTGATGCCTTCCAAGTCAATACCTAGGACTCCCTATGAGATGTGGACTGAACGTAAGCCAAGTTTGAATCATCTTAGGATATGTGATTGTCTAACTTATGTACTGGTCAAGGGAGACAAGTTGGAACCATGATCAGAATTATGCTATTTTGTTAGGTATCCAAAAGGGACAAAGGGTGATTACTTTTGTCATTCTAAAGAGTAGAAAGTGCTGATCAGAATTATGCTATTTTGTTAGGTATCCAAAAGGGACAAAGAGTGATTACTTTTGTCATTCTAAAGAGTAGAAAGTACTGGTTAGTACCAATGCTAGACACTTAGAGGATGATCAAAGTACTTTCACTAAAGGTTCAACTAGGTTGAAACTTGAGGAGAAGTTCTCTTCAGGATCAATTTCTTTTGACCCGATTATGGAACAAGAAGAGGCACAGCCTCAAAAGCCTATACAATTGGAGCCTCGTCATAGTGGGAGAGTGTCTAAGGTTCCAGAGAGATGGACTGGAGAAGCTTTCGAGCTAGTCTCCGACCATCAGGAATAAGACCCCACTAGATACGAGTAGGCTATTGCTGATGCCGATGCAAATCTTTGGCATGAAGCAATAAAAGTCGAGATTGAGTCTATGTACTTCAATTAGGTTTGGGATCTTGTAGCTTCACTTGAAGGGATAAAACCCATGGGTGTAAGTGGGTATACAAGAGGAAGAGTGGAGCAGATGGGAATGTGAAAACCTTCAAAGCTAGGCTTGTGGCGAAAGGGTATACTCTGAAAGAGAGAATCGATTATGAGAAAATCTTTTCCCCGGTAGCCATGCTTAAGTCTATCCATATCCTCCTTGACATCGCATGTTATTATGACTATGAGATATGGCAAATGGATGTCAAGACGGCATTCTTAAATGGCCATCTTAGCGAAGATATCTATATATCTCAACCGGAAGGCTTTATTACTAAAGGCAAAGAACATATGGTTGTAAGCTTAAGAAGTCCATTTATGGACTTAAGCAGGCATTGAGAGCATGGAACATTCGTTTTGATGAGACTGTAAAGTCTTACGATTTTATTCAAAAGGAGGATTAACCATACATGTACAGGAAACTTGAAAGTATTAATGTGGTTTTTCTTATCTTGTATGTAGATGCCATTCTACTCATTGAAAATGATGTAGGGTTATTATCATCTACAAGGGTTTGTCTGTCTAGTCAATTCAGTATGAAGGATTTGGGAGAAGTCAGTTACATTCTCTGGATTAAGCTTATTAGAAATAAGAAGTAGAGAATGTTAGGATTATCCCAACCGACATACATTGACAAGATACTGGCCAAGTATAGCATAGACTAATGCAAGGGAGCTCTAATTCCTTGCAGAAATCGGTTGTCTTTTTGTTCAAGGGACTGTCCTAAGTCTCAAGAAGAAAAAGATAGAATGAGTAGGATTCCCTATGCTTCGGCTGTGGGAAGTCTCATGTATGCCATGCTATGTACTAGGCTAGATATTTGCTTTGCTGTAGGTTTGGTTAGCAAATATCAGCCAAACCATGAGGAGGTTCATTGACAAGCTATAAAGCATATTCTCAAGTACCTCAAGGGAACGAGAGATTATATGTTGGTTTACAGGGCGGATGACTCAGTTCCTACAGGATACACAGACTTAGACTTACAAGTAGATAAGAATAAGAGAAAATCCACTAATGGATATGTTTTCACCTTGTCTGGAGGAGCCATTTCATGGAGGAGTATCAAGCAATCTTGCATTGCTGATTCAACTATAGAAGCTGAGTATATGGCAGCTTCAGAGGCATCCAAGGAAACAGTCTGGCTCTGGAAGTTCTTTTCAGAACTTGGAGTCGTGCCTCTCATGGACAGGCCGATTGTGATGTATTGTGACAACACTGGAGCAATATCGCAATCCAAAGCACCCAAGAACCACAAGAAAGGGAAGCACATCGAAAGGAAGTACTATTTGATCCGTGATTTCATCCAGAGACAGGAAATCGTGGTAGAACAGATTACCTCAGAGATTAATCTAGCAAATCTATTCACCAAGCCTTCAGCTGAGAGAGTCTTCAAGAGACATTTAGACGCCATAAGGGTGGGCACCTACGGACTTACTTAGTAATTGTGGGAAATTGTTGGGAAATATGTCTTCTTAGACTAGGTTTCTAATGTAAACATCAAATATTTTAATAAAAGAATTTATTCTCAGAAATTGTTTATGATTTTACATTTTATTTGTCCACAATTACGTTTGGAAAAGATCCATTATGTTTAAATAAGTTGTCCATGTGAATAGTAGTCTTTCACAATAAGGTATGGATCACGGGTTACTTAACACATAAACGTTTGTTCTTAATTGATTGATGAGAATAGGAATCTCATCATGTCTAGGTTATTATGTTATGAATTTCAAATGGGGAATGGCTTACCTTTAGCCAGTGAGTAGTCCACTCACTTCATGACATAAGCGCATTTTGAATACGTAGAACAGGACCTGTAGTAGTGGTTTCTTAAAGTACTATATGGTAGAAATCTAGACTACTACTGCTACAACATGGACTAGTACTCTACGACTTGAGTATGAGTAGGTGGTCTGACGAAGCTGGAAGTATGTACTTTGATATGTTTTAATTGAGGTTCTATCGTAGGACCAATATACTTGTATGTTAGGTATATGTGACTAGTTAGTTAAGACAGACTTATTCAAGATAGTTTATATACTACATCGCCCTTGTGGTTGTCTGAATGATCTAAATATCCAGGGCCCTGGAAAACATGACTTGGATGTTTGCTTTAGGGTAGCTCCCTTGGAAAGCGAAAATAATCTAGGAAGTCATGGATATTGGACTAGAAGCCTAAGGATGGTAGATGTCATTTAGAGAGGTGTTAGTACATTTCTTCCTCTTTAATGCACGGTGATGTATTGAGGGATATTTTAGTCATTTCACCTGTAGGTCGAAGACTTTACTAATGCGGCATTGTCCTTGGAGTCAATATTTCCTTATGGTGATATTAGGAAATATTTAAAATGTAAAATACAGCTATTTATATGGCAAGGCTATTTTGATCATTTTAGTAGCCAAGGCGGTGTATCTTTTAGTCCCCAGTATAGACCGTAAATCCTAATTAAATACAAGCTAAGAAATTGGTCTTCAATTAAATTAAATAAAATTTATTTTATTTAAGTAGCCTGAATTAAGTATTGAGCTAAAATAAAATAAAGGTCTATAGAGAGAGAGAATTAATTAAATTAGTTTGTTGGGTTAATTAATTACTTAGGGCTTTGGCCAAGTTTGAATAATTAACTATTAACCAAGGACTAAACTAATATAGTCTTGTTAATTGGACTAGTTTATTTGGGCTATAAAATTAATTATTTACTGGGCCATTTATTTAGTTATGATTAGAATAATTAATTTGGTTAAAGAGGCTAAACTAAGAGTCCAACAGGCCACATTAAAAAATCCATTTTAACCTAAGGTTTTATTTAGGTTAAACAAGAGAATAAAGACGGACGTTATTTTTTCCATTTTCTTTGAGAAAGAGAAAAATAGGCAACCCTCTTTTCTCTCTAAAAAGTTTCTTAGCCCTGTGAGTTTTCACCAAACGTGGATTAGGCAGGCCATATATTGGAAGATCGAGGGAAAATTTGGCCTTGACATACATGCACAGACGCAGTAGAAGGCTTGCAGGAATTGCAACAGAGGTTTCTACCAACGCACCTACCATAGTTCCGTATTTTCCAATCCAGCCAATTTTGAGAACAAGAAAAGGTAATAAAAAATTATTTTTTTTCCTTCTTCATTCAAGAAGAAGAGCTGCGTTTTTTTTTTCTTGTTCTTCGGTTAGGTTTTTTGCTGTGTTTGGCTTGCAATTTCATTTTCACTGGCAATTGCTGCGATTGCGGGCGCTTCTTGATTTTGAGTCATTCGCTGGATACCGGGCGGGAACACTCTGTGTGTTTGACTTCTTACTGCCTCGATGGTGATTGACATCAGGATTAGGATCCCTAGTTTATAGTGGTAAATAAAAGATTGTGTGTTAGTGTACACTAGGTATGTTGCAGTATACCTAAGCAGAAGTACGCTGCGGTATACTTATTCCGGCTATGCAAGGTTAAGTACTAGAGGCTGCGATCTCAGTACAATGATATGTGGTGCTGAAGGTAAGGATTGCGTGACTTGCATACAGACTAACCTTCTGTTGGAGAAGTGCATGTGATTTGAAAATTGGGGCAATGATTTGAAATCTGAAATAAAGTTTTCTAAAAATGATTGAGTTCTGGATAAACTCTTCTTTGGAGAGTTTTAGAATTATTTCTAGTAAACAAATGATATGCTATTCTATGAAAGTTTTATGTACCATATTCTTTCATAAAACACTAGCACACACGGGACTTACTGGGTGACTCGTCACTCACACGTGTCTTTTATTTTACCCTTTATAGGATCCAAAGTCGAGCAGACCTACACATAGACAGACGATACCACAGAATCGGCAGTTTAGGTTTGGACAGCTTCCTTTTGTTCATGTACTCTATTTTGTTATAGATAGAGATGGTATGTATAAGATTTTTTGATATATGTATATGTGTAGCCGTCAGTGTGGGATATTATTGAGTCTGGACCTTATATATGTATTTACTCTGTTATTTTCGTTATAAAGACCCCTTGTCCGGGAAACTAGACGGGGCGACACTCGGTGTTGATATACTTCCGTTGCTGTCTTTTAGTAGTGGTGTTATAGATATAACCGAATTGCAAACCAACCAAGGCCAAGACTCAAACCGTTGCATAAAGAAGGGTTATAGGGAACAAGATAGCTCTAGGATGAGTGAGGAAAACAATGTCACACCCCCATTGTATGAGCAATGAGAGGATTAGGATGAACATTCCATAGGAAGCCATCCACCTATACTATTGAGGGGAGGTAGGTAAAGGTTGAGAGGAGGAAGAGGTAGAATGTAAGGTGAAAGGATGGAGAAAATGTGAGAGGGCTTGAGAGGGAATTTGAAAGAATGGAAGACTAAGATGAGAGAGTCCATGAGGAGGATTATGGAGAACAAAATTAGGGAAATGAGATTAGAGTGAGAAGGTGAGAAAAAGATGAGAGAGATAGAGATGAGGCATATCAAAATGAAGGTACCCCATTTCTAAGGCAAAAGTGACCTAGAGGCTTATTTTGAATGGGAAAGGAGGATGGAGATTTTGTATGAGTGC
The DNA here is from genome assembly GCA_026120185.1 of Voacanga thouarsii. Lineage (NCBI taxonomy): Eukaryota > Viridiplantae > Streptophyta > Magnoliopsida > Gentianales > Apocynaceae > Voacanga > Voacanga thouarsii. Next base: position 510,164 of record JANUWF010001871.1, on the reverse strand, counting down.
CATGACTATAGTGAGCGAACCAAGGTTAAATTGGTCATTTTAAGTTTCTCTGAGTATGCTTTAGTGTGGTGGGACTAAGTAGCATCCCAAAGAAGGAGAATAGGAGTCGGTTGCCATTTGGGAATTGTTAAGAAACTTAATGCAAGGGGGATTTGTACCTCTACACTACTATAACGAACTTTGCCAAAACTTACATGTGCATAGACAAGGAAGTAAAAGTGTAGAGGATTTTCATAAAGATTTGGAGGTGATCTTAATGAGGGCTAACATTGTTGAGGATGTGAGGGTTACAAAAGCAAGGTTTTTAAGTTGGTTGAATAGGGACTAGAAAATATGGTTAAGTTACATTCTTATGAGATTTTGGACGAGATAGTGCATATAGCCATTGAAATTGAGAGATAACTAAAAAAAAAGTCACATTCCAAAGAAACCATCTACACCAATCCTATATTCAACCACTAACCTAAAAAGAGAGAAGAGCAACCAAAACCACTAAGACCACCAAGAGAGCCTTACAAGCCTAGAGAAGAATGGGCTAAGGAAAAGGGGAAAGGTATTGAGAGACCTATAAGAACTAGGGACATCAAATGTTTTAAATGCTTAGGCTATGGACACACCTCATATGAGTGTCCAACCAAGAAATTGATGTTTACCAATACCCAATGAGAATAACTAATGGAGAGGAGGGTTGTAGAGATGAGAAACAAAAAGGGGGGGGGGCACAATAGTGATGATAATTCTAGTAATGAAGAAATTATTGTGCCACCTCTTTACTCTTTAGCTTGTTTTGCAATTAAGAAAGTGGGAACTTGTGTTGTAGGAGATGATTTTGATGATGAAAATGGGGAAGTATCAAGATGAAATTGTTTGTGATGTAGTCCCTATACAAGCTAGCCACTAAATTTTGGGAAGGCCATAGCAGTTTGATAGAAGTGTATTGCATGACGGAAGGAGAAATTCCTACTCAATTATCAAGGGAAGCAAGTTATATACTCTTCTACCCCTACCCCCAAGTGAGGTGAGAGAAGTGCAAAGCAAAATGAGGGATAATGAGAAAAAAAAAAAGACTGTAGTAGAAGACATTCCAAAAGAAAAGAATGAGAGTGAAAATGATGAGGGAAGAGAAATAGTGCAAAAGGAAACCTCAAAACAAGAGGGAGCAAAGGACGAGAATGAAAAAATGAGAGAAGATGAAGATAAAATGAGAATAACTCTTTTGTGCTTGAAAAATAAAAACAAATAGGGAGAGACTACAAAGAAGAAAAGTGAAGATGAGGAGAAAACTGAGTTATATGTGGGAGAACAAAACCTTGTATTTTTATCGTCACAAAAGAATTCTTGTTTGAAATCTTATGTAGGTGCTCATTCGAAGACGAATTCACCCAAAGAAGGGGAAATGATAGGAATCCATCCAAGCAATATGCCAAAGCTAAAGAAGAGGGATGGAACTACAAGCCACACTTCATGGTACTGTGGAAGAATTCAAGACATGGAGGTTTTCAAGGGAGAATTCAAGAAAAACCAACTGACAAGCCAAGGAACATGAAGAGTGTGAAGAGATGGATGCCAAAGAGAAGGCCCAAGAAAGCTGCATTTATACAACAATTAGTATGGAAGGCCAAAGGAGCACAAAGGGGCTAAAAAGATAAGAAAACCATGTTGTGTAGAACTAGGACCCAATTGGCGTTGGGTACACTAGTGTGCCTGACACCAGATCCACTATGGGATAAATTGTTTTGTTCCAGAACACACCTAGCACCGGGTACACTACTACACCTGTGCCAAGTCACTTCAGGCCATGCCCTGTTTTGCTAATTTTTCTTATTTTATTTTATTTTGATTTCTAATTTAATTCCCACGACTTTTATTAGGTAGTAGGGATATTTTGGACCTTTAAAAGGTTTGAAAGGCTGAGATTTTATCTCACCTTAGCTAAGTTGAGATGCCTATATATATGGTATTATTTTAACATTTCAATATCATTATTGAAATCAAAAGACAATCTTGAAAGAGTTATTTTAGGGTTCTTCATGTGTATTTATTTGGGTATAAAAATCATGTAAAAATAAGCACATTCCCAATCAAGTTTAAGTTAAAACGTTAACCCCAAATTACACATATGAGCAAGCGTACTTATCATTAACATAGCATAGGGTTCAAACGAGTGTCGATCCTCAAGGAACAAGTATGCATTAATCACTTTTATTTTATTGTTTAATCGACTCAATAAAGTGAAAAAGAAATAAAATTAAATTAAATTAAAGAATATATACATGTCAAGGATGGAGATTTATGTTACTTAAACCATTATTTTAACAAACATGATCTTAAAGTACCTAACCATTATCATAACTAATTATTCTCTTAGCATCATGAAGGATTAAGATAGATTCACTTCATTTTCAATCCATGAAATTACTATCTTCTAGATAAATTAGAATTACTTGGTCTCATCTCAACTAATTCATCCAAAAGATGCATTAAACACGATCCTTGATTAAATTTCTTTGGTCTCGGCAAATTTAAAACATGAAGCTGACTAATGAATCATTGGTCTTGGCAGACATCAATTAACCTTTAATTACCCAGTCCTCATCAATTAATCCCCTTGGTCTCGACGAGTTAATAGACAACAAATATAAAATCAATAAATTGAAACCACCATCAACCCCTTTGGTCTCAGCGAGTTAATGGAAAGAACCAACCAATTAATCTCGTAATAAGCTCAAGTAATTAAATACCAAGAAGAACAATCAATTAATCAAAAGATTAAAATAACTCTAAAAATCATGAATACCTAAAATAATGTCAAATTATAATAAAACAATTAATACATCATTGCTAAAAAAAAAAAAACAGAGTAAAAGAAAGTACTCATAGATAAGCCTCATTTTTCTTCCTTTGAAGACCTTTTTGCACAATCCTCCTTGATTTGGTAGAATTCCTACTTGATCTGAGTGATTTTCTATTTAGATCTATGAATTCCCTCCCCCCTCCCTTCCCCCTCTTTTTCCTTGTGTTTTCCATCTATTTATAGGTTTAGGAAGTGTCTAAACTCGTTGGTGTCGAGTTTTTGGCTGATTAGAAGTAGGAAGATACTAAAATTCTTCGCAATGTTTTCCAGAATGCAGCCGGCGTCGGTTCCAGCTTCCCAGCCGGCACTGGTTCGATTCTGTTCTAGTTCGTCTCATTAATTTTTTTGTCGCCTCAAAGCGAGTACCAGCAGCACGTGGCTAGCGCCGGTTCCTTTGCCCTGTCCAGCACCGCCTATTTTCTATTTTGTGACATTTTTGCCTTGTTTTACCCGTAAAATCTGAAATAATACACAAAATACATTTCTAAGGGTAAAATCTTAAATATGAAGGAATATAACTAGTTATTGAATAAAATGTATAACAAAATAGCCTCAAATAACTATAAAAAATATGACTAATTTAGGCCCTATCAGTTCTTCCATGAAGGCTAAGATTAATCTTAGGATTCTATTCCTTACCTTTAAATTGTGTTTATAAACTGAAGGATAGATTAAACTAGCCTATCACAGTAGAATCTTAGTTTCTTGCTAACCTAAAGGTCTAGAGTGAAGGCATGAAAAAAAGGGAAAACATAGAGCACGTCGTGAAAGCGAACGCAAAAAACTGGAAAAACCAAGAACAGAGGAATTCTCATCTAGGGCCTGTGCCAGCTCCGGCAGTCCTAGCCGGCGTCGGTTAGGCTTTGGCAGGACTTCGAGATTAAAAATTTCTTACCTCTTTTCCTCATTCTAAGAATTGGTTGGACCGGAATGTGTGCAACGGGGGTAGGTGTGCTGGTGGAAGCCTCTGGTATGATTCCTGCAAGCCTCTGAGTCCGTCTTTGCATGTAGGTGAACGCCAAAACTCTCGATCTTCCAGTATATGGCCTACCTAATTTCGTTTGGTGAACAACTAATAGAACTAAGGAATATTTTCTGGCAAGAGAGAGAGAGAGAGAGAGAGAGAGAGAGAGAGAGAGAGAGACGTGTGTTTCTTTTTTTCCACAGAGAAGAGTCTGCCAAAATAACGATGATCTCCAATCTTCCCGTTTAACCTAAATAAGACCCTAGGTTAAATTGGACTGGGCCATTGGACTCTTAGTTTAGCCTTTTGGACTAAAATAATTATTCTAATTAGAACTAACTTAATGGCCCAACAAATAATCACTTTTTCCAACCTAAATAAACTAGTCCAATTAAAAAGTCTATATTAGTGTAGTCCCCAGTTAATCTCTAATTATTCAAATTGGGTTAAAGCCTTGAATAATTAATTAACCCATCAAACTAATTTAATTAATTATCTCTCTCCATGGACCTTTATTTTATTCTAGCCCAATAATTAAATCAAGCTACTTAAATAAAATAAATTTTATTTAATTTAAGATCAGTTCCTTAGCCCGTATTTAATTAGGACTCACGGTTTATACTGGGGATCAAAAGACACACCGCTTTGGCTACTAAAATAACCAAAATACACTTGCCATATAGATAGCTGTATTTTGCATTTTAAATATTTTCTAATATCACCATAAGAAAATATTGACCCCAAGGACAATGCTGCGTTAGCAAAGTCTCCGACCTACAGATGTAATGACTAAAATACCCCTCTATACATCGCCGTACATTTAGAGAGGAAGAAGTATACTAACACCTCTCTAAATGACATCTACCATCCTTAGGCTTCTAGTCTAATAATCTACAACTTCCTGGATTGTTTCCGCTTTTCAAGGGAGCTACCCTAAAGCAAACATCCAAGTCATGTTTCCCAGGGCCCTGGATATTTTGATCATTCAGATAACCACAAGGGGTGACATAGTATAGAAACTATCTTGTATAAGTCTGTCTTAACTAACTAGTCATACATACCCAACATGCAAGTATATTGGACCTACGATAAAACCTCAATTATAGCATATCAAAGTACATGCTTCTAGCTTCGTCAGACCACCAACTCATACTCAAGTCGTAGAGTACTTGTCCACGATGTAGCGGTACTACTCTAGGTTTCTACCATATAGTACTTTCAGAAACCACTACTACAGGTCCTGTTCTACGTATTCGAAATATGCTTATATCATGAAGTGAGTGGACTACTCACTGGCTAAAGGTAAGCCATTCCCCATTTGGAATTCACAATATAATAACCTAAACATGATGAAATTCACATTCTCATCAATCGGTTAAGAATGAATGTTTATGTGTTAAGTAACCCGTGATCCATACCTTATTGTGAAAGACATCTATTCACATGGACCACTTACTTAAACACAATGGGTCTTTTCCAAATGTAATTGTATACAAATAAAATATAAATTCACAAATAATTTCTAAAAATAAATTCTTTTACTAAAACATTCGATATTTGCATTAGAAACCTAGTCTAAGAGGGCATATTTCCTAATATAGAGTAGAGGTTATCTTTGGTTGCGTAGTTCATCTACTTCAATTTTTCTTAACTCCTAGTTGGGTTAAGGGTTCTTGGGTATAAATTTGGAGACTTAATTCTCATTTCTAAAGTTCTAAATTCATTATTTTATCTTAGGGTCCTAGTATTTGAATTGGGCACCTTGTTTCTTCACTAATTTCACTGTTTAGAGCTCCTAATTGGGTCTTACATTTTACCCTAAATTTAGCTACAAAATTCATTGAGAAATCAGCCCCAAGATTATATCAAGAATAGAGGAAGGTCCACCTTGCTACATTTATACTCCGAGGAGCAACACGATATTAGTGGAATAGAGAGAAAAGAGGACCAAAGCAAGAACAAAAGGAGTGGACTTAGAAGGAATTTTTGCAAGAATTTTTAAAGAAATTTATACCTCATTGGATAATTGAGAGAAAAGAAGAAGAATTTCAAAGTCTCAAACAAGAAGAAATGACTCTTGGAAAGTATGCTACTGAATTTACCCGGCTCTCAAAGTACTGTCCTTTATTAGTGCAGATGGAAGATGATCGAACCCGATGATTTGCAAAAGGATTACGACCTAAATTAAGACGAACATTGATTACAATAACCCTGACTAATTATAATACTGCCGTGGAAATGGCTTCCCGCGTAGAAAGAGAAGATCAAGAGAAAGCTAAGCAAGAATGAAAAAAGGTCATAAGGCCCAAGGAATAATCTATAGGGCAGTCCTTCACAAAGGAAGAATTGATTCCAGAAAAGAGGAGGAATAAACGGTGCACTTTTTGCCATAAAAGAGGATATTCATATGAAGATTGTCGAGGAAGGCTCTGAAAATGTTATATATGTGGAAAAAGAGGGCACCCTAGCCTCGAATGGCGAAAGTGGACCAATAGGAGGTTATGATGATCTTTTCAGAATGAATATGACAAAGTATTTTGGAACTGCTATCCTATATAGTTATATTATAGGAAACAGAGATACAAAGAGGTCACCTAGAGCTTTTGAAGAAAAGTTTAATTTTGAGAATGAAATTTCTTAAAGGAATGAAGATTATAACATCCCGTATTTTTTATACTTTAACTGATGACTACTTTTTATAAAGTGAGTATTTGTATGTAAGCTCAGAATAAAAAATGATCAGTTTAATAAAATGAACATTTTGGTGCGATAAAAATATTTAGGGGTACAATTGGAATTTTGAGATTGTTCTACCCATACTTTTGTACTTCAATTAATGACTACTTCATATAGAATGAGAATTCATGTATAAGTCCAGAACAAAAGTCGATCAAAGCAATGAGATGAATGTTTAGGTGTAATAAAATCCTTTAGGGATATTAATGGAATTTTGAATGTGAATCGCAAAAAATTGGGCAAGGATTTAGAAATTCTGAGAGATACCGTTATGTTCCATTTAACACATGAATCGAGATGGTAAAATAAAAATTTTCCCAATTAGGATTGATAACACATTGAATTAAGAATATTTCTTAGGAAATATAACTATTTCTGAGTAAATAATGAAAAAGGAATGAAAAGAAAACAAGTGCCATAATTTAATAGGTTAAGGAAGTGAGGTGGCATTTATACTTAAAGGATAAGACAAATGTTGAGATGTTATTAGTTGTTTAAAAGCTTAGTCATCATTATATGCTACCGAAGTGGACACCTCATCACCATGTGGACCAATGAAAACTCACCAAGTGTTGTTCTATGATTGGTTGTATGGAAATCATGCAAGAATTTCCATAGAATTCTTGAGATTTCTTTGGACACCTAAGCTAGCAACATGGACCAATCACAAGCCACCAAGCCAACTAAAGCCATTTAATGCTATGTTGACGACAAGACCAAATTCTTGTATAAATAGCCATGGATGGCCAGTTGGGAAGCCTTTGGACTACCAGAAAAATAGCAGCAACAAGAAGAAAGAAGGAAGAGAAAATAGAAAGAAAATAGAGAGAGAGAGAGAGAGAGAGAGAGAGAGAGAGAGAGAGAGAGAGAGAGAGAGAAGAGAAAACAAAGAAGCTTGGGCTATATTAGCTTCCAAAAACAGCAAATAGAAGGTAAAGATCTACCTTCCTTAAATTAAAGTTGTTATTTGATTCATGGGGATTATTTTGGTATGAATATTACAAGAAGTTGTGCATGAATTATGGAATTTCTCTAGCAAATATTCATATTGTGGGTTGTTTTGTGGAAAGATGTATGGCAGAAGAAATAAAAGATGATATGCTGTGTTTATATGAAATTTAGAAGTGATTTGAAGATGGTAAAATATGGTGATCATGGCAGATTATGTACAAGAAAGGAAGGAAGAAATAAATGAAGTGATATTATGTTATTTGTCGAAAACAAATGAAAGAATTCTATGTTTGTACAAGCTACCGGTTTTGTTGTAGATTGGTTGTAAAATGTAGCTTTATTCATGACTGAAAATCATGTGATCAAATGATGTTTAAGAGAGGAATGAAATGAATTAAGTGATATTTATATACTATGATGAAGGGAGAATAAAGATATAATATGTTTTAGTAAGAAAAAGACTGAAATGATGAAAATGCTGGGCTGTTTTGCTTCCAGTATTCTATCACATTTCTAATTTTGTGTAGAGGAAGTTCATGAGATTAAATTCAAGGATTTTAGGAACTTTTTGGCACCGGTTTGAAGTCATTTGGACTTGTGGATAGAAAGTTACAATGAAAATACCAAAGAGTGCCAAAACTGTAATGGGATTTAAAGTACTAAGAAAACTGAACAAAATGGAGAAAGGAAAAGGTATTCCATGAGTAGGAAATTATAAAAGAATGTCCTAGGGAGATTTTGGACCTTGTTTGACATTATTTGGATATGTGGATTGAAATTTATGGAAAAAATATGAAGATATACAATGAAAGATAAAATGCAGAAATTGGTGAGCTAATATATTATGTTTGTTTTGTTGAGTTCAATCAAGAAAACGAGGTCATAAGGCTAAGCGAATGTCTTATGATTCCATGAAATACAAGAATGAAGACGGATTATGTATAGGAAATATTATTCCTTCAAATACTTTAAGTAATTATGTACTTTTGTGAGGTTGCGAATATAAGAAATGGATGATACCCCTATTAATGCATTTGTTGGTGATGCATTAATTTGAAAGATTGAAATACTAAGAAAGAGTAAATTACTCTTGTGATGTAGACACAAATACTACGAGGACTTCATGAAGTCTCGAGAATTCCAAATCGTGAGGAAGTAGTGTTTGTCACAGTGAGTCCCTATTAAAGTGTTTTATATGTAAATGCTAGTGAACTCTTTAATCCAGTAGAGAATGAAAGGAAAGTCCATTTGGTTTCTCTAAGGAAAATATGGTTTTTCTGATATAGAATTAACCTTATTCCATACTATGGTTTATGAGAAATGGATTTCTTATTCGAAAATATTTAACCATCATGGTTAATTTTCTAAAGAAAGTTCGATATAACTTAATGCTTTTCTGAATCAACTTTGAGTTTCCTAACCAAACTTGTGGTTTTCCAGAACAAGTAAAACTTTATCTCATGCTATGATTTAATAGGGAAAATGGAATCTAATATTTTAAATACCATTTAATAGTGAGTATTTTCCCTGAAGCATGAAAATGTGCATGATACACCTTTTGGTTTTTCAGACCAAAGTTTGGATTTTTCTTGGTCATAAAGTGACTGAATTTCTTAGAGTGGAATATTTTCACAAAGGATGTTAAATTCTTTGTACAATAAATATTTTATGATCATGAAGACATGGAAAATGATTGAATTTATGGAACATATGCAGTATTTGAATATTTTACTCACACAAGTATAATTTATTCCATGTTTTATGATAAGAAGTACATAATTATGAATTCTTCCTTTTTTAAACCATGGTTTATTCCAAAGTTCTCAGGCACAATAAAATTAGGAAATCATATTATTTATTTCCATTTTGGGATTTAGAATTCTGAATTGATAAAAGTAATTCCTTTTGGGCTCGGGTTTACTAAATTTGCATAATTTTCATAAATACTCTTAAAGAATGATTTTATGATGCAGAAAGGAATTCTTATCCTTCTACGCTATGGGTTTTGATGAAAATCCCTTGATATGGAATTAACTTTTGGAGAACAATATTTTGGCCTCGGAAAATGTTTTATTTATCCCTTTGGGGAATGTGACATTGGACTAGTTTTGTGAACTAATATAAACGTTGAGTACTCAATAAGGGCTATGACTATTAGATTAACTCACATTAGAGGTAGACAATTCCAAGTAACTTAGATTCTAGTTTTTGGGATCATCTTACTCCAAATGGACCGACAGGACATTAGAAGTAATTGGTTCACCAACTAACACTGTCCCAATGCGTAAGCATCCATTAAATGGTTGATCCTGGTCAGGACACCCAATGTTTGATCAACACTTGTCAACCTCGATAAGAACGGAGTACGATGTGGGGGAATCTGTACTATTACAAGTAAAAAGAGTTAATACAATTTGAGGTAGATTCTGACGACAGTCTTACCACTCCGATAATGCACAGTTGAGTACTGCAAGCACATCCCTTAGTACAATAAGACTGATAAGACTCTGCTTCATTATGGAGGTCAAGATAAAGGAGGGGAAGGTGTGGCCATGCAAGGATAAGGGCCGGCGATGAAGACGGACGAAACTCGTCCAAAAAGGAGGCCACCAGAGAACGGCCGGCGCCGGCTCCAAGCAGCCAAACCGGTGCCGGCCTTATTCTGCTCAACAACAGGTTCATCTGTTGTTCGACTGCCCGAAGACAGATCCAAACCGACACTGACTGTCATGTCCAAACTGGCACCGGCTTCCCCTTGGGCAACCATCGACTGTTCCGCATTTTAATGCTTTTCTTCGGTTTTCTTTACTTTTAATTGCTTGTAAAGACGTATTATGACCCATAACTGTAATTAAACCTCACGAATTACTTAGCTAGGGTTAGGATAGTATAAATAGCATCTTTAGTGATTTGAAAACGCAACACACTTCATACTTCACTAACCCTAGCCTGCTTGTTCATCTTGTTCACGACCAAGCTAAAGAGTTAGTCCTCCTTTTGTAAGAGTCTATAAATCTTTTTGATAATCCAATGTTGTTTCTTTGAATGTGTCGTAGTTGCTTTGTTCTTCTAAGGTTTGTTTGAAATCCAACATTTGGGTGCCTATTTTCTCTATTCTATTTATTCTTGTTTGCCTTTGTTGCTTCAAGGATATTGGGGTGAGATTATAGTAGAACTATCTACTCATCTTGAGGGTCTTTGAGGCTTTGTTCTTTAAGGGTTTGAAAGAATGTAGGTAGTTATTTGGTTTTCTCCTTTGTAGTCACAAGAATCTCTATTTTTTTTCCTTTGAGTTGAGCTGAAACATAGCCAACAAAAACACCCACAACACCAAGAAAAGCCACGCACAAGAATTAGTATTAAAGAGTTTGGTATCAGAGCAAGGAAAGCTTTGATTCCCATCAAAGCTTGAAAACAAGAAAAGGAGCCCTACAAAGTAAAGAAAATGGAAAAACAGAGAAATCCAGTAACTCAAAAGCCTGCTCTAAAAAGGTCATTAAATCTTTGTTATATCTTGATTTTTCTGTTGGAAAATTTCTCTTTGATGGTGTTATAATCCTTGGGAACAAATTTATCTTGTGATTGTGATGAAATTTGGCTTGAATATGGGTGAATATGCTGATTATTCTTAAGTGACGAGAATTGCATCCAAGGTGTTTGATAAGTGTTCTATGAGAATATTTTTTGTTATAGTTGGGATCTTTGATTCTTAATTTTCATTCCTTGGGATATTGGGACTTAATATATCACTCTATTGTCAAAATTCCATATTCACTGAACTCAATTTTTCTATTGTACCTTTGTGATCATCTTGTTCTCCATCATCCTAGTTCTAGTTGTTCTTATTTCTTTATTCTTGAAAATTCTTGTTTGTTTCTTGCTTTGGAGTGTTTCTTTTGTATCTAGTGCTTGTTCTTATGTTGATTGATTCCACTTTTCTTGAAATTCTTAACTTAAAACTTGTTTTCTTGATGCGCCCAACAAGTGTTTGCTGAAATTTCCCTAAGACTCCCTAATTGGAAAATTCTTTTGATTTGTGTGATTCACTATGTTGGACTAAAACTTTAGCCATTAGGGAGAATTGCTATTGAACAAGAAGGCTTGAGTATTGAGAAAAAGGCAAGAGGGAGAGCCTAATATTAAAAGAGCCTAAGAGAGCAAACACGAGCGTGGAGTGATCAACATTGAGAGCCAATACGAAAGAAGTGCAGTGAGGATCAATTTTTCTTTCTAATCTCTTTATGTTGCAGGTATAAGTAAGCAACTATTCCATCACCATGGCCCATGATCAAGAAATCTCTAGGCCTAATCCAAGTGGACTTAGTAGACCTCAAGAAGATCAAATTGATGCTAGGGGTTTGCGTGAGGACTTACAAGCTATGATGAGGACTATGCGAAGTGAGTTCCAAACCATGAAAAGGGAGTTGATAAATCATCTTGGACAATCTTCTACCGTTGCACAAAGGAGAGGCCAAGATCAATTTCAAGTGCCTAGCCCTAGGATGAGGGCATTCACTAGACCACCACTTCCAAACCCTAACACTACTAGCAAGGTGCCAATTGAGAAGGATGAAGCCCCTAAGCCATCCCAAAGGAACTTCTACAAACCTAGAGAGGACTGGAAACCTAGGAAAGGTTGGAACAAGAACGAGGGAAAAGCCATAGAGAGGCCACAAAGGAATAGGGATATCAAATGTTTTAAGTACCTTGGATATGGACATACATCCCATGAGTGCCCAAGTAAGAGAACAATGTATGCTAACCCTTATGGTGAGGTCTCTACCAATGAAGAAGAAGAGGGTGAAAGGTACCAAGGAGACCAAGAGGGAAAAATGGATGAGGAAAGTGATGAAGAGGAAGTTGTTGGTCAAGAATACTTATTGGTAGGAGTCACAAGAAGGTCATTGAATTCACAAAAAATTGAGGATCAAGACCACCAACAAAGAGAGAACATTTTCTATACTAGGTGTCTAATCAACACGACTCCTTGTAGTGTCATTGTAGATAGTGGGAGTTGCACTAATGTGATTAGTGCAAACTTGGTTGAAGAGTTGGATATGAGTTGGATTAAACACCCCAAGCCCTACAAATTATAATGGTTGAATGATAGTGGGAAAATGAGAGTAAACAAGTAAGTGTTGGTGTCTTTTGAAATGGGGAAGTACAAGGATGAGATGCTATGTGATATGGTACCTATGCAAGCGGGTCACTTGCTACTAGGGAGGCTTTGGCAGTATGATAGGCATGTAAAACATGATGGGAGGAAGAACACTTATTCCCTACTCAATGAGGGAACTAAGTTTACCCTCACCCTCATGGCCCCTAGTGAGGTGAACAAAGATCAAAGAATCATGAAGGATAAAGAAAAGAAAAAGGGAGCGCAAGATGTTAAGCAAAAGCAAGAAATTGAGAGGAAAGAAAATGAGAGGCAAGAAAAAGAGTTGAGAGAGAGGATAGACAAATAAGTACCTTTGATGATCAAGGATAGGAGTGAGCAAGGACAAGAAAGAGGAGGTAAAAGAAGAGTGATTTTTTTTGCAAAAGAAAGTGAGGTCATAGAGACTAAAGAAACTAAGGAACCGATTATTCTTCTTTTATGCAAGTGTTCTTATGTTTCTACTAATGATTTTTCATTGTCTTTGCCTAATGAGATTGCAGCTGTTCCTTAAGAATTTGAAGTTGTTTTTCCAAAAGAGGTGGTCAACTGAACACTTACCCAATTCTTGCAGACCATAATCATGGAGAACTTGACCAATTGGGAGGAATGCTGGACGCACCTTGAGTTTGTTTGCAAAAGGGCTTTTCACTCCACCACTTTTTATTCTCCTTTCAAAATTGTGATGGTTTTAATCCCCTAACTCCTTTCGAATTGATTCCCTTGCCTGTAGGTGAATGAATGAACCTTGATGGAGCTAAGAATGTGGCAATGGTGAAAGCATTCCATGTAGATGATGGCAATGATTTGGAGATAAATCCTTTTCAAGAAGGGGGAGATGATGAGACTTTGCTTCATCATGGAGGTCAAGATAAAGGAGGGGAAGGTGTGGCCATGCAAGGACAAGGGCCAGCGATGGACGAAACTCATCTAAAAAGGAGGCCACCAGAGGACGACCGGCGTCAGCTCCAAGCAGCCAAATCGGCACCGGCCTCAATCTGCTCAACAACATGTTCATCCATCGTTCGACCTCCCGAAGACTGATCCAAACTGGCACCGGCTTCCCCCTGGGCAACCATCGACTGTTTCGTGTTTTAATGCTTTTCTCTGATTTCTTCACTTTTAATTGCTTGTAAAGACTTATTATGACCCAAAACTGTAATTAAACCTCAGAGATTACTTAGCTAAGGTTAGGTTAGTATAAATAGCACCTTTAGTGATTTGAAAACACAACACACTTCACTTCATTCAAATTTGAGAAGAGAATCTTGTGAGGCCCTAACCTCCTTGTTCATCTTGTTCAAGACCAAGCTAAAGGGTTAGTCCTCTTTTTGTAAGAGTCTATAAATTTTTTGGATAATCCAATGTTGTTTCTTTGAATGGGTCTTAGTTGCATTGTTCTTCTAAGATTTGTTTGAAATCCAATATTTGGGTGTCTATTTTCTCTATTCTATTTGTTATTGTTTGCCTTTGTTACTTCAAGAATATTGGGGTGAGATTATAGTAGAACTATCTACTCATCTTAAGGGTCTTTCAGGCTTTGTTCTTCAAGGGTTTGGAAGAGTGTAGGTTGTTAGATTACTTTCTCCTTTTGTCACAAGAAAAATCTCTATTTTGGGTCCCATTGTTTGAACTGAACAATTAGCCAACTAAAACACCCATAACACCAAGAAAAGCCACCAAGAATTTGTATCAAAGACTGTGATGTCAAAGGCGAAGTTTTGTGCGCTTTGCTCACAGATCGACCATATCTTAATAGGAAAGCCTGCATTTCTTAAAATATGGGGCAATAATATTGATAAAACTCGATATTCCAAATATGCCCAAGATATAAGGCATTGATTTTAATACAATGTGATTTTCCAAACATGCTTGAGATTTTGAACAACTTTTGAGTAAAACTTCCTCTACTCAATTGTACAGTTGTTTCAGTGGAATACCCAAATAAAAATTCTACTGTTTACCTTAGTGGAAACCATGACAACTCTATTTACCTTACCTTCTTTAAAGAAAACACTAGCACCCATGGGGCTCACTGAGTGTAAATCATTGACACATATTTCTATCCTATTTTTCTAGGATTTGAAGCCAAGAGACAGAGGTTCTAAAGATAGTTTATTATGTCCGAGGACATACACCCATGGCTTTAGGTATATTACTGTCTGACCTGAAGTATATACTGATACTCATTAAGTTATATTTCTTTTGGGAGTGTATGCTATGACTCAAGTTTGGCCAACTCTGATATATTTGTTATCTATTTATTTTACATTTTTGCTTTGTATGTTATAAAGACCCCTAGTCTAGAATAACAGATAGGGTGACACCCAACTTTTTTATGCACTTCCGATATGATATTTATGATAGGTGTTACACTTCTTGTCCAGTTTCATTCGCAGATCACCCATTTGGCGGAGTAAGGCGAGACGCTTGGGTTGACGACACATCATGATTCTGAAAATAATATATAGAATTTTTGAATTGATCTATAACGAAAAAATAGATTGGTTTTTTATCGGCTAAATCTCAATCGATCGTATCAAATGAAATATTATCAATCTAAAAATAGTATATATTGAATTTCAATATACTTTTATTATTTAGTCATAAATTTTAATTTTTTAATTGTTAAGGAAAAATTAGGATCAATTATATTATTTTTAATCTTTTACTGATTAGGAAAAAATTAGAATCACCTATCTTCACACACACACACACACACACACACACACACACACACACACACACACATCTATATGAGTTAGGACTATATATATTTGGTTCTAATTTTGGTTTTTTGGTTTAGGACGGTTTTCAATACGGATATTAAAAAAAATCGAAAGAACTTGGTTCATAAAAAGTTAAAAGACAGTGGTTTTTTATTCTAGTTCTTTTTGTTTTGGTTATTCAAATCGGATCGGTTATTCTTCAATCTTATGAGCAGCCTTACTTGTAGTATTTAGCTATTAAATTTATTACAATGTCTATTTGGTGGTGGCTGCATTCTTGCTTTTGCCATAGCTAGATGGGCTATTGTTGTAGGCTTGTAGCTCCATCTTTTATTGGACTCTCCTTCTTTGCCTAGGTTTCCAGATCATTAATTAGTGCCAAAGGAGTTCTATTTTTTCTAAGCTTCGATGCCAATGCGAGTGAAGCATGGCAAAGATTAGGCTAGCTATTTTCAATTCGAATAAGTTGAGAAGAACATGAAATTAAAATATTTTTTGAAATAATATGGTTAGATAGTTGAAATAAATAAATATAATGATTATTTTTTCTATTTTTGAGTTTTCAATTTTATCTTATTTTTAATAAAACATCTTTAAAATATCTTCCATTAATTTTAATTTTCAGTTTAAAGAGAAGCAAACAATCAATTTAATGATTCTAAAAATGGGGGGGGGGGGGAATATTATATAAACAAAAATTACAATTAAATGATTATCTGTAATATAAGCTAAATGTAATAAAAAAAAACTTAATTATATTGTGACACAAAACATATCATATAAATATTGTCTCATTTTTTACAAAATAGATAATGTCATGAATTAGTTAAAAATTATGGCAATATGTAAAATTGTCACATAATTCTATACTTATATAACTTCATAATACATACCACAAACATATTGTCACATATAATATCATATGAATGTGATTTTGTTTTCTATGATATATAACTAACATCATAAATTATTTAAAATTCTTTGATATTATTAAAAATGTCACCTAATACTACACTTAAGTGTGATGTAATAAGATTGTCATTAATCTTGTATTTTAGTGATGTATATATATGTTACCAATAAAATATATGGCGCAATAAAAGTTGTCATAGATAATGAATAATAATATTTGTTATGTAATGTCAGATTTTGGTAGTAAAATAATGACTTTATATAATTTGTCATGAAAAAAAATAGTATATTAATGCCAAAATTAAAATATCACATAATATTGGTATCATCACAAAAATATTTCGCTCCATCTCTAGTTGGTAGGAAATGTTGGCATTAAATATTTTGTGACACTAATATATGATGTTGTAAAATATCGTTGCGGAGAATATTCAATTTCTGAAATTAAGTGATGAATTATAATTTTTATCACACTATGAATACTTTCCATAACATTCTGACAATACATCATTTCATCAATAATTGTCAAATTTGTTATAGTCACATTTTTTAGAAGCGAAGTCTTGAAGGAAAGTTAAACACGAGAGTTGAGTGATCATTGCTTGAGTGAAACACATGTTGTTGTGTGTTTGTGGGGTGCTATGTTTTAGAAAATGAATCCAATGCTCAATGAAGTTTTAATTTAAAATATTAATTTAACTCACATACACTATACAATTGGGCAAGTATACCCATCATATAGTATAAAGTATAGTTGGTAAGTATCCAAGACCTCAAGAATGGGATCAATTACTCCTACTTCTACCTAAATTTTATGGTTCACTTAACCAAAATAAGTAAAACAACTAATTACTACTAGTTAAGGACGAAAGAGTACCGCACTAATACATCAACCTAATTTTCAAAGTAAAGACTTGAAGATCATAAGGCAAGATTCAAGTAAGAAAAGGAGATTGTGTTGAGTATCTTAGGCTCGTATCCTATATGGCGCAGTGGAAAAATAAAGCGAGATACCATCCCAGGACCCGCATATGTGTGGAAAAAAAGACATAAAGATAACAAAGGTAATAGCTTTTACCTTTCTTTGATCGTCTGAAGAACAAAATTTCTTCTTCAAGTCGAGGCGCGATCAGCAATCCTCTTGATCAAACTCCACGAGAATTGAATGTTTAACCACTATAATCATAGTGTGTGATTATCTCTAATAGTAATCCACACAGAGGAATACTCAAGAACTAAAATTTCCTGTGGTAGTAGAAAAAGATGGCGGCTAGGGTTTCTCAAGAACAATCGTGAGAGAGAGAGAAGAGAGAAATCATGTGCCTTAGGGTTTTGAGTTATTTTCGTGTCTTACACAAAATCAGCTAGGGTTTCGAGTGTATCTCTATATCACATGAAAAATCTTGCTCAAAATATACTCTAATCTCAGAATTCTAAAACAGTTAGAATTCCCTAATTGTAATTAGAAACATCAAGTTCTTACAATTACAATTTGGACAATTAATTATAACTAATTATAACTTAGCCACAACAACTTCTCTTTCTTGCAATTGATCCCATTATGTTATCAAATAACATCTTGAGTATATAATCCTCTATTGTGTGTGAGCTATTAGGTTTCCCAGCCAATTGGTAGCGAATATGAATTAATCCAAATGTCTTTAAGATTAAGAACCCATAATTAATTAGAATTAATCATATTGATTCTAATTAGGATTGATTTATTAATTCATCAATTAATAAACCCATATTATCAGATCATGAGCGGTATGTAGCAACACATCATGACCATCCAAGAGTCCAAGAAGTCAAGTGGCTTGACATGAACTCTTCAATAACAAACTACAGTGCAATTAATTCCTTTCACCATACAATAGCTCATTCAGTTTGGAGTACGAAATTATTGCCAACTCCCTTCAGAATTAATTCTGGCCCGAATACGATAGTACTTGTACCAGGAACCTACTACTCTAGATATGTATTAATTGGAACTGTTTTCAATAAACAATCGCCTTAGCTAAAGACTTCTCGAGTAGTAATTCCTACAAGTGGTCGTGAGATATTTGCTCCTACTATTAGGAGTGGTGAATCCTTTATTGACCATTTCAACTACTTTTGTTTACCTTATTATGCATCCAATATCAATCTCATAGGCGGCCCTTGATCGAGCTCCAGAGATTGGAATCAAAGTATAATGCTCAGTAAACAAAGTACCTTGGCGATCTCAAGTCTAAGGATACTTGCACGTTTGCTATATTGAGATTATATCACCGGCACTAAATAGTTATCCATCTGATTATCTCAAAGCTAGGTCATCCAATGAACTTGTTCCATTAACAAGTATCCATGTGTTAACTTCGAGTATCTCAATACTCACGAATATGAGAACCACCGCCTGATCAAATTAGGAAGTCTAACACATGCTAGTCTTAACGTATTAATGATGTCCTATCTCATTAATACTACGACTAGGGACTATTAAGTATTAATACTATACAGTATAGTAGGAATCTCATATCATGATCTCTATCATGATTTCCTTAATACAGTGTTATATTAGGGACTTTATCGAACAGTTTTATTACTTAGAAGTAAACAAAGAAATTGAAAGATAAATAATGCATTTTATTAGAATAAAATGTGTCATATACAATGTACAAGTGATTGCCTCTAAGGCACAACACTAACAGATTGACCATGTAATTAAACAAGAATTCCTCCAAAAATACTCAAATATAAAATATCACTCAATTAATTTATATCAAATCTAAGTATTGGCAAGATTTCCAAAATAAAGTAAAATCCATTCTCTCTCGAATAATGAATCTCCTACACTTGGATCTAACTCATAGATATCTCTATCACACAAATAAAACTAAAGGATGCATAAAATTAAGGAAATCTAATGATAGAGGCTAAATTCACCTATATTTTCCTAATTATTTGAGATTATTTTGTGATACATTTGATGTAATAACTAGTCATATTTCTTCTTATTTGATATTTTACATTGGAAGAGGTATTCTGATGATTTTATGTAGAATTAGACGAAAAACGAGAAAAAATGTCGCTATTACAGTGTACAGCTGGTGCCGGCCCTATTTTAGAAACCACAAGAAAATGGCCAAAAATAAAGTATGTTGGGACATGAACAGAGTACGGCCAATGCCAGCCGTGAGAGGTGGGGCCAGCGCTAGCTCCAGCTTCATGCTGTACATTTTCGCCGGATTTTCCTTTTTCAAGTAGATTTTAGCAATTTCAATTGGATTCTTTTGGGAACTCCTTCAACCATGGAAAAGGACTCATGTAGGCACTTTTTGGCAATTAGAACTCCTATAAATACAATAGAATAACATTGTACAAATTAGTTTTCAAGTTTCAATTCTTCAATATAATATCCTTAGAAAACTCCTAGAGAAACACCAAGATTTAGGAGGATCAAGGGAAATTCTTAGAGAGGAAGAGGAGGTTGATCAAGAAGGTTTTAAGGAGGAAGAAAGGATCTTGTTTGTCTATGAGTGACTTCTTTTCCTTTTCTTTGTATTTTTTTGACAATTTGATATTAATGTTTTAATTATTTTTAGATGATTTTTTTTTGGATTCATGATTTTGTATTGATTTTAGTTTTTTGATCAGTTTATTACTATTCTTGGTGTTTGATTATTTGAGCATAATATTTTGTTAGATTGATTAGTTCTCTTCTAATTAATTTGCAATACGATGTTAGAAGAGAATTGTCAACTAATTAATTTAAAACTAGTTATTTTTAACTTGCTTAAAAAAGAGGTTAAGGATAAAGACTAAGTAATCAAAGATTGGTTGATGATCACTGGAATATAGATTCATTGGCTAATTTCATACTTAAATCACCTATAATATAGGGATTTGTGTGAAAATTGATGTTAATGTGTCTTTTGGATAAATTAATTGAGACAGAATATGTTACTAATTTAACTAGAAGACAGTGATTCCATGGATTGCAAACGAAGTAGATCTATTTTAATTCCTTTATGATGCCAAGATAATAATTAATTGAAAGAATTGCCTGTCAATCATTATTGTATATTCAAGAATTTCTATCTATTTACATGTCGTTTCTCCTTATTCTCACTCATTGATTATCTTTGTGACTTTTCTTCTGTGACTTGACTTTCTCTAGTATAGTAGGTTAGTGTTTTATTTACTTCTATTCATTTATTTTATTGGCTAAACAATAAAGATTTGGGTAAAGTAAGGTGGGAGCCTAAGTTCCCGTGGATTCGATACTTGCTATTTTCTATATTATATGCTGGGTATACTTGCCCGTATCAGTGGTTTTAGTGATTAGCATTTTATTAAAGCTTGATTGATTGTGTAATTTGTTGGTAATATTTTCTACACTAAAAAACACACATCATCCAATTATAAGCCAAAAAGCCCTAGAATCTCTATAAGAGTAAATCTTATAGGTGACCCCAAAACCTTATCTATCACCAAGTTCTAATTCCCCCAAATCATTTCACAAGTTTATCAAGGGAAAACAAATCTATTGAATTAATATAAAAGGAAACCCATCTCATGCATCATTTCTCAAGCTCAACATAAGATAATTATCTAATCAATTAAAATCCAAGTGATAAATTACTCAAAATCAATATCAATTGATCAAATAAATATCCAATACAAGAGTATATTAGGGTACAACCCTTTAATTACAATTCAAATCAAATGAATCCAACAACTACAAAATCAAATCACAAAAGGGAAAAGAGAAAACTCGTAGACAACGTTTCTCTTCTACTTTGCAATCTTCTTTTAGAGTTTCTTTTTCTTTCTCAAATCTTATTTTCTCCTCTATTCCTTGTGTTCCCAAGGGGTTTTTTTTGATGATTTTCATGGGTGTCTCCCTTTTAGATCCCTCAAATAAGAGCTATTGATAGGTTCCCCTTCGATTCCCTAAATTTTTGTAGAGCATGGGGTTTTCTGCAATGTTGTATGACACCATTGTGACTGACCTGCATGCCGCCGTATATGCATTTATCCCCTTTTCTTGGCTTCAAATGACGTCGTGGGATTTACTATATTGTGTGCTAGAATGATGTACAGTGACATCAAGTGTGACTGGCACGACACCGTTAAGCTCCATATTTCTATGTTTTCTGCATCTTGATGACAATGGTGGAGTGTAAGGTGATGGACACGGTATCGTTAATTCCTAGAATGTTGACTCTTGAAATTCAAAAGCTGCACGATGGCTTGTAGAATGAGTGGCACGGCATCGTGTCTATTCAATTTAGCTCTTTTTTCAATATTTTTCTCCTTGAATCATTATCTAATCTCAATTTTTTTTCATCTTACATAAAACAAGGAGAAAATAGGAGATTAAACAGTAATTTAGAATGCATTTCTCCAAAATTTAGGCATAAATAATGTATAAAATATGCATATAATCAACACTCATCTAGTGACTTGTGAGGTAATTATCCTTTTTCTTCTAAGTATATTTGCAGTTGACAATTCTATTTAGCTACTAATCAATAGCTCAAGGAAGAACTAATGATGTTAGAACATTCTAAGAAAGCCTCCAAGAGATGATGAAAACCATTCAAAACGGTTTTGAGAATATCGAAAGGGGCTTATCAGATTTGCAATCCAATCAAGGATAAGCATTTATGGTTGCTCAAATGAGATGATAAAAACCCCTAGATAGTCCTTAAATGAAGGATGAATGCTATGCCTTACCTCCATTATTTGAACAATAAGATGAAACTTAAGATGAGCATTCCTTAGAAAGATATCAATAAGCACCCATGAGAAAGGAAATGAGGTAAGGTATGAGAGGTAGAAGAGGAATAATGAATAGAGAAATGATGGTAACAATTTGAGGGGGATAGAAAGAGAATTTTAGAGAGTGAATAATTAGAAAGAAGAAGAATATGAGGAAGATTATGGTATTTAAAATAGGAGATTTGGAAAATAAAGGTGGTAGAAGAGATGAAAATGAAGAAGAGAGGGAGATGATGAGCATAAAAATAAAGGTGCCAATATTTCTTGAGAAAAGTAATCTGGAATTGTATTTTGAGTAGGGTCAAAGGATGGAAATATTGTTTGAATGTCACAGTAATGGAGAAAAGTGAAAAGTGAAGTTGGCAATTTTAATTTTCTCGGAATATGCCCTCATTTAGTGGGATCAAGTAACTACATATAGAAGGCATATGGCGGATCAACTAGTAACAACTTGGGAGTTAATAAAGAATCTAATGAGGAACCATTTTGTGCCACTTCATTATTATAATGAGTTGTATCAAAGGTTACAAGTGCTAAGATAAGGAAACAAAAATATGGAGGATTACTACAAGCAGATGGAGATTACTATGTTGCTGACGTTGCTAGATTTTTAAGTGGCTTAAATACGGAAATTGCTGACGTTGTGGAGTTGCTTATATAACATATTGGAACAGATAGTTCACATGGCAATAAAGGTTAAAAAATTAAGTAAAAAGGAGAGTCTTTGTGAAGATTACTCCTCAAACCTTTAACATTCTAAACAAACCATCTATAAGGAAGGAGGAGGTTCATAAGCCACCACTAATGGAAATATATAAACCATGGGAAGATTGGAACAAGGAGAAAGGAAAATACCAAGAGAAACCTCAAAGAAATACGATATTAAGTGTTTCGAATACCTTGGATATGGTCCCACCACTCATTAACTCCCTAGCAAAAGGATTATATACACTAATGAATTTGGAGAAGTGCTAACTAAAGAATAAGATTGAGGTGATAGATAAGGTAAAGACCAAGAAGAGGAAGAAAATAGTGAATCAAGTGATGATAGGTTATTGTGGGGAAAATATGCTCATTACTTGGTGTTGCTAGGAGATCCTTGAATTCTCAAGTAGTTGAGAATGAAAATCACCAATAATAGGAGAACATCTTCGACACTAGGTGTTTCATCAGCAAGATGCTTTATAGTGTCATTATTAATAGTGAGAGTTGTAAAAATGTTATTAATGCTAGATTGGTTAAAGAATTGGGAATGGAAACAAGAAAACATCCAACACCTTATAGACTATCTTGGTTGAATGATAGTAGAGAGTTGAGGATAAACAAACTAGTGCTAGTTTTGTTTGATATAGGGTATTACAAGGATGAGATATTATGTGATATTTTGCCAATGCAAGCTAGAAATTAACTCCTAAGAAGGTATTGATAACATGATAGAAGTAGACAGCATGATGGTAGGATGAACACTTACTCAGTTTACAAAGGTATGAAGTATACCTTACGTCTATTGTCAACAAGTGAAGTAATAAACAATGACCAAAATATCATAAGAGAAAGAGAAAACAAGAAAAGTGTGGAAAGTGATAAGGAAAAGCAAAACAAAAACAAAACAAAAATAAAACAAAACAAAAAGAACAAAATAAAAAAAATAAAACAAAACAAAACAAAAGAGGGGAAAAAACCTAAAAGAAGAGAAAAATAGATAAAGAAAGGTTTGAGAAATAAAAACCTTTGCTTATTAAAAATAATAGTGAACAAGAGGACAGTGGAGGTAACAGAAGAGTGAATTTCTTTGCTAAGGAGAGTAAAATTGTGGAGTCTATTAAAGAAAAAGAAAGAGTCATACTCTTAATCTATAAAAGTTCATATGTTTCCATAAATGAAACTCTTTCCGCTAATGATTTTTCTTTCTTCTTAACTCAAGAAATTTTAATTCTAATTCAAGAGTTTGAAGATGTCTTTCCTGATAAGACACCTGGAGGATCAGCACCATTGAGAGGAATAAAACATCAAATCAACTTTGTACTCAGAACCATCATCCTAAATAGGCCAACTATAGGAGTAATGAACGTTAATATGGACAAAATGATGAAACTGAAACATGCTATAGAATAAAATCGAAAACAGAGCATCGCATGGAAGTTGTTTACCTCTGTGTTTTCTCATTGGTTTAGGGGGTGCCGGTGCCTTAGTTTGAATCGATTCTAGCTCCGAGATTGATTCTTCAAGCTGTTGTCCCAGAAGACGACGACTTCTTCTGGGCATCAACGCGAATCCTCTTGGCTTTCGGAATATAACCCACCTGAAATGCATGGTGAAAACTGTGGTAGCAGAGGATGATCTTACTACTCCGACTCAATGCTATTGAGCATTAATTAGGAGAGTTTCACATATCTGTTCCTGCTGTTTTTCAAAGCACAGAGAACACACGAGAGAGAGAGAGAGAGAGAGAGAGAGAGAGAGAGAGAGAGGAAACGTAAGGCTTGAAGGAAGAAAAACAAACGTGCTTCTGTGAACCTTTGTTGTTCCCCTCTAAATCCCAACAACCTTAATCATAGGTTATTATCCGTCATTCAAAAATCAAACAGAAGTCCTAAGGCCCACGTCATGTTAAGCCATTAAATAGGCCTTTGGACCTACGGCCTAGTTCATTATGTTAAGCTTTTTAATTTAATTTAATTTTTTTGGACTGAAACAAGCCCAATAATTAAACTAATTAAATAACCAAATGCACTAATATAAACCTCAAGCCTTGGCTCAGTTCATTAGGTTCAGCCTTTAATTCAATTTAATTATTTTTGGACTAATACAAGTCTAATAATTAAATTAATTAAATAACCCAAATGGGCCAATAAATAATTCTCTCTTTGGACCTTTTATTTTATTCTAACCCAATAAATAAATCAGGCTACTCGAATAAAATAAAATCCATTTTATACAAGACCAATCCCTCAACCTAAACCCATCAGGACTTATGGGCTATTTCGAGGACAAAAAGACACATCGCCATAGCTACTAAAATGACCAAAATACCCCTACTATAAAAATAGTTGTATTTTACATTTTTAATATTTTCTAATATCACCATAAGAAAATATTGATTCCAAGGACAATGCTGTGTTAGCAATATCTCCGACCTACAGGGGTAATGACTAAAATTGCCCTCTACGCATCGCCGTACATTTAGAGAGGAAGAGTGTACTAATACCTCTCTAAAAGACATCTACCATCCTTAGACCTCTAGTCCAATGATCCACAACTCCTGGAATATTTTCGCTTTCTAAGGGAGCTACCCTAAAGCAAACACCCAAGTAATGTTCCCTAGAGACCTGGATATTTAGATTATTTGAATAGTCACAAGGGATAATGTAACACCCCTACTAAA
Source organism: Voacanga thouarsii (assembly GCA_026120185.1). Taxonomy (NCBI): domain Eukaryota; kingdom Viridiplantae; phylum Streptophyta; class Magnoliopsida; order Gentianales; family Apocynaceae; genus Voacanga; species Voacanga thouarsii. The sequence continues at coordinate 484,712 of JANUWF010001871.1, read as the reverse complement.
GGTAACAGCGGAAGCATACCAATATTGGGTGTTGCCCTGTCCAGATACCCAGATAAGGGGTCTTTATAACAAATAATCAACAGAGTATATAAGGTCCATAGGGGAGACATCCGGACCTATTCTGCTGTCACTGTGGTATCGTCCTCTATCCGTAAGTTCTTCCAATTCCGGATCCTACAAAAAAGTAAGATAAAAGACACATGTAAATGAAAAATCACCCAGTGAGTCTCGTGTGTGTGCCAGTGTTTCCCTTAAAAGAGAGTCAATTTTCAAAATCTTTGCCGAAGTAAATTATATAACAGGGAAAATAGCAATGATTGATAAATTCATGTCATTTTATCATATATGTTCGAAAAACAGTAATTTTCAAACACACGGCCCCCAATTCAATAAATACGGGTTCTTCCCCATCTAGAAGTGCAACCCGCGTGCAAAGTTCAAAGAACTTCGCCTTCGGCTACACAGTCTCTTGTGCCAGGGACTGCGCCTTACAGCACATCAGCCGTGTTATGCCGGAAGGGTGAGTAGTGTACCAATGTACCTCACTGTGCACTCAGGGATCTTTTACTTGCCACCATAATAAGCCAGGGGTCCCAATCCTAACGCCAATCACCATCGAGGTGGCAAGGGGTTGAACACACCCAGTGTCCCCGCTCGGTCTCATATGAACAACCTACTAATCATAATCAATAGGCAATTGCCAGGCTCACAACGGCTAGCCAAGGACGACTCGTCACAATGTCCTGTCGCCCTGTTTGGAGTAAGACAATCCCTAGAACTGATCAGGTTACTTGGGGTCGTCTATCTCTAACATGGGCTAGTACATAGATCTAAGTCCCTGTTGAGTACTCAACGCAACAACACCTACCCCATCTGACTGATCAGGCCAGAGGGTCATCCAATCCCGCAGGATATTCAAATCACAATATTTCTTATTTTCTGGGGCCGTACTTGATCACAAAAGTCATTTTTCAAGGGTATTCGGGTCATTTCACCCATGCCAGATTCCAAAAGACTTTTTGAGGATATCCGGGTCATTTTACCCTTACCCGTTTTGAAAAATATTCACAAAAGTTCCAATAAGGATATTTCGGTCATTTACCAAATACCCGAGTTCCAAGAGTTTTCATAAAATATTCCAATAAGGATACTTGGATTATTCTCCAAATACCTGATTCCAAAATTTATCATTTTTCAAAAATCCCAAATATTTAATCCGAAAAGGACTAAATTCACAAAATTCGTGTTTTAAACATCCAGGAAGGTTTCCAAGCTGAATATGAAATTTATTGGAGTCCGGAATAGCATAAAAGCAGATGTTGCTCATGTAAACCTTAAACATATTTGAGGATTTCCAAAATGGCATAAAACATAGCATTTCAAAGAAAATCAAAGCACACTAGCCTTTAAAAAAGGTTTAGAAATCAATGGGACTCACCTCGTGTCCTAAGTCTGTCATTCCGTTCACGACCGTCTAACCTCCGTTCCTACTGTTTTTGACATTTCGTTAGCTGTTTGTTGCTAAACCTACACCAAACATTGTTTTCGGGTCAATTGGTGCTTGGCCAAAAAATAGCCATCGGGTAGCCGACGTCCGGCCGACGTTCTCGACGGTTAGCCGACGTTCAACCGTCTTTTAGCCGTTGGGGCCGACGGTTAGCCGATGCTTAAGAAAAACATTCAACTTTCGTTCACATCGTTTTTTCATCGTTTGATCAATTCTTTCATTTTCATTTTTCCACATCCTTCCTCACTTCATAAACAAGGGATTCACTTCATGTTTCCCTAATTGTTTTGTCCAAAATCACATAATGAATCACCCTTAAGTCCATTCATTTTCAGACTACTTTCTGGGATTTTCACTGGTTTGACACACTATTTTGTTTTGCACATAACTTTCAATTTACAGCTCCGATTTGGCTCCATGATATACCAAAACGACCGCAAGACTCTTAAATTTAATTCAGTACTGGATGTTTTTAGGTTTCTGGTTCTGGTACCGCGATACTTGGCAAAAAAAGCCTCAGTAGTTTTTGCCTTAGCTTCATTTTTCATGTTTTCCTTATTATTCTGCAATTTTCCAGTTTGACACCATAACTTGTTTTGCCCATAACATTTAATCCACAAATACAAATGATGTCAAATAAATTGTAAAATATCCTTAATATATTCCTTTACAAGTTCCAATTCATGGATTTCCAATTCTGTTGTCCATTTTGTTCAGTTTTGAACACAAAGATCCAGCAGTAAAATCCCGTTACTGATTTGGCACCTTTTACTATTTCCACCATAACTTTTGATTCGTAGATCCGATTAACCTCAAACTTGTTCTAAAATGTCTCTATGATCCTTAGATACAAGGAAATATGCCTGATTTGTTCAAATCCAGAAATGTTACAGATTTACTGAACATAAAACCTCCCAGAATTTTCTACACACAAGGACAGCTTTCACACAACTTCACCTAACTAGTTTCCATAATTCACACACAACTTCTTACATATATATATATATATATATATATATATATATATATATTAAAATGATCTCCATGCTTTGTATAATAACTTTACTTCAAGAAAGGTAGATCCTTACCTTTTCTTTGATACGTTTGGGGGCTGAACAGTGCAAGCATCTTCTTGCTTTTATCTCTCTCTTTCTCTCCTCTCTATTTCTGGTTTCTCCCTCTCTTCCTTCTCTATTTCCTTTTCTTTTCTCTTCTCTCTTTTCTCTCTTGTTTGCTCCGAAATTCTGGCTATCTAAAGCCATTTTAGTTGGCCTTCATGGCCTATATATAGATGTCCAAGAAGCTTACATAGGAAGCTTTGCTTTGGTAATGCCTTACATCACATGCTTTTGTCATAGCTTATGTAAAACTCTTAAGTAGGAAGCTTTGAAATGTAATTGGTATACTTGGAATGATGAATCACAATTTCTAGAAGGCTTTAGGGGATGACTCATCACTTGTAGAAACTTATGGAAACTTTAGAGTACTCTAGAACCTTAAAGAAATTTATAGAAAAAGGTAGAAACTCTTAGAACATTATAGATATTTTCTAATCTTGCATGGCCATACATACTCAACATTGATTAACTTGCTCAAATCAAGATTAGCTTAATTAAGCTTGGTTAAATGAAGTCAAAAAGGTGGTCCAACTTGGTCAAACTTTTCATGCTTGTGGGCCATCCTTATGTATTTCTTGTGAACCATTCTTATTTATTTCTTGTACAACCAATCAAATAGAAACACTTGGCCTCATTATCCAATTACTAAACAACACCTATTTTCATCCACCAATCATAAGAAGTCACACGTTCCATTTCCAACTGCAATTTTCTATTTTCTTCAGAAATGGCCAAAATCGGGTCCGTAATGGAAAAATATTTTATTTCATTATTCAACTCCAAAAATTCCACTAAATCTATTGGTAACACTCAAATTCTTCAATTCCCTCTTTACTTGGTCAAATTCGCAGTCGAAGCCACGAACGTGGTCAAAATGGCGAAAATGCCCCCGATACCCCAGGTAGCATAATTCGCATGAAAACGTGCGTCTCATTGCACTGATCAATTTCTCTTTCTAAAGTACCCTAAAATTCTTATTTTATTAATCTTAATAGCCTTCCAAAAATTTAGGGTACGGGTAAAACAAATCCAATAATTACTTCCAGGTCTCGACAAAACTTTATTTCACCAAAGTATTCGTCTCATTATACCGATCAACTTTTGCTCTAGCCATTGATATAAATTCTCATCCCATTACAGGTAGTAGCCAACACAAAGTAAAAAGGTGGGGTGTTACAGATAATATAGCGCAAAAGCTACCTTGTACAAGTATGTCATAACTAACTAGTCACATATACCCAATATACAAGAACATTGGTTCTACAATAGAACCTCAACTACAATATCAAAGTACATACTTCCAGCTTCGTTAGACCACTAACTCATACTCAAGCGGTAGAGTATTAGTCTATTGGGAAATATGCCCTCTTAGACTAGGTTTCTGATGTAAATGTCGAATGTTTTAATAAAAGAATTTATTTTCAAAAATTATTTGTGAATTTATAATTTTATTTGTGTACAATTACGTTTGAAAAAGACTCATTGTGCTTAAGTAAGTGGTCCATGTAAATGGAGGTCTTTCACAGTAAGGTATGGATCACGGGTTACTTAACACATAAATGTTCGTTCATAACTAATTGATGAGAATGGGAATCTCATCATGTCTAGGTTATTATGTTGTGAATTTCAAGTAGGGAATGGCTTACCTTTAACCAGTGAGTAGTCCACTCACTTCATAACATAAGCATATTTCGAATACGTAGAATAGGAAGTGTCCATGCGGTTGCCTTGGCGGCTGGAAAGGTCTTGCTGCCATCCTGCTGCGGTCCTCATTCTCAGTCCTAGTAGCTGCATCTACGGCCCCTAAATAGGTCATTGGTGGAGAAGGTGCCAACACCCTCCTCAATTCCGGTCTCAGTCCTTTGACAAATTGCCTCGTCCTATTCTGTTTGGTGTCCACCAATCTCTTGTAGTACTTCGACAGCTGGCTGAACCGTGCTGTGTACTAGGCAACTGTCATGCCTCATTGCCTTAAATTCTGGAACTCGTCCTCCCGCTTTTCCACTATCCACTGAGGGATGTACTCTACCCTGAAGGCTTCAACAAAGTTGGACCACTTCCATTCTTGATCAATCGTCTCCCAGTCATCTTGAACCCGCTGCCACCATGCCTGAGCTGGGCCTCTCAAACGGAATGCCGCAAATTTAACCATCTGCTCCTCGGTGTACTGGAGCGTTGCAAATATATCTTCCATCTGTTCGACTCATTGCTCTGCTTTTTGATCTTGCTCAGCTTCACCCAAGAAGACGAGCAGCTGAAACTTCAAAAACTGCTCCAATGCCTCATTTTCTCCTTTGGGGTTCCTCCGTTCAGTCAGGGTCTGTAGAATCTCTGCCATCTTATTGAATGCTTGCCCCATCATCACATCAACCGGTGTTTCAGACCCCATTCCCATATCTGGTTCACTCTTATTACCCCAGTTGGGTGACTGCATCTAGGTTGTCTCAACTTCCGGTGGCACATGATCTGTTTCTGGAATCCTTCTGCTTGACGAAGCTACACGGTGCTTGGGTGCCATTCTAAACCATACCCAATGATAAGTGTATATATTCAATGATTAAATCATTTAGTTGAGCATGCATTCATAGTCAGATATAAGTAAAAGGAAATCAGATGCAAGTTTTTGTCTAAAGGATTGCTCATAAATTTTCTCTCAAATCTTTATTTGCATAAATTTGAAATTTCAACAGAAAATAGAAATAAAATTCCTTAACATAAAATTTTATGAATAATAAATAAACATCCTGATCAAAATAACTCTCAGCCCTCTAGTCTTCATCTGAATCCTCAAAATCAGCCTCATACAACCATCTCCCAGAGTTCTTAGAGAAGTCTACTCCAGCCCCACTGGCAAACGCCTCCATTGGCTCCTTCCTGGGTCGCCTAGAACTCTCCCCGGGTTCAACCTAGTTGGGTGGAGGAATGAAAGAAGGCCTAGGTGGAGATTCATAATCTATCTCCCCCAGGTCATCACTAGTTGCTGATAAATCCACTACAGGACTAGGAGGGTGGGGAACATGCTCCATGGCTATCTCCTTATCTTCATTGTCATAAACTTATTTCTATCAATGGGATTGGGGGTGGCTCATGGATCAGGACCTCATCATCACTGCTATCCTCCAAAGGAATAACTGGCTGAGGAGCAGGCTGAGGTACTGGAAGGTCTTCTGGGTAGATAGGAATAAGAGGATGCCATTGTTGCCCTTTCCTCGTGGTTCTAAGCATTCTAACCATCCTACAACATAAACAAGATAGGTTAGATAAATATTTGAACTTAAATAAACAGGACATATACTATCAATACTTGCATAAACCTAGTCACTGATACCAATTGTAACACCCCACTACCTAGGCCCAATAGGGCCGGGGATGTCGCCCCGTCTAAAAGACAAGGGGTCTTTATAACTAGGTCACACAATCAAAATAAAACAATACTTCAAAATTTAAAACTTATTACAATCCAAAAATTCAAGACAAATCAAAATAAAAATTGTCCACTCTCAACTCCTAAAGCATTACATAAATTAAATAACAGAATATCTTCCAAGGCAGGCAACAATTAGCTACTCATCCCCACAGCAGGATCGACCTGAAATCATGGTAAAAAGGGTGATGAGATAAAAATCTCAATAAGTCCGTGTGTGCTTTGAGTGTCCAATGAAAACAGTTCATGAATGCAAAGTGTAAGAACTTCATAAGAAAAATACTGGCAAGCAATAAACAATGTTCAAAATCAAGAGTGCCGTTTTGGCTTTTCCAACCATTCATATACAATAAAATCAACCACTCAAAAGAGCGATCATGGGTTACCACAGTTGAGCCCCATAACCAAACAACGGTCAGAATGCTACACTTTGTACAGACTAACAAAAAAGGTAGGTGATCGGCCTACCGGGTAAGATTCTTCTCCTTCTCTACACCCAAACAAAACTGGTTGTCCACCTCGGCAACACATAGTCCACATGACTGAAACCTGCTAGCTCGGACCGGCACGACTAAATAGTATTGATGTTTCTCTAAGTTGAGTTCATCTTCTGGAGGTGGCCTCCTGCCAGAAGACTCACTTTTGCTCTTCAAAACTAGTACTACTAGCCTACCCTTATTGAGTACTCAACGTAGTTCATCCCACTTGGGAGAAAACTAATAAAACATAGCTTTACTTGAAAATGGCAATCAAGAGTTTCCTAAGTCTTTGTCAAAATTAATTTTAGAAACATTTTAGTGTTTGAATAAAACTACTTGTTGTTTTTCAAATAATTTTTTTGACTGAAATAAGAAAGGAAACAATCCCTAATTGCCTTTACCAAATCAATGTTCACAAACTTCGTGTTTAGCTTGCCATAACAATTTTTGCAACAAACAGGTTTTATGCAAGAGCTTACCTAATTCTTTGCTCGAGATAAAACAAAGATCTCCAAAAGCAGACCTACCCCCGCCTGGGGTAAACACCATAATTAAACTCAAGCCAAAATTCACTTTCACAAATAAACCTAGGTCAACTTACTACAATCATGACCCTAATGTCCCAAGCTTTAAGGCTAGATAATAAATAAAGGGTTTGTAAGACAAATCTAGCTTGATATTAAAATAACTAGGGTTTGTGAAATAGTTACTAATAGGTTGTAGGTTTAAATCTTGCTATAAATAAATTAGGGTTTATTTGATGAAGGGTCCTAGGCCCTAGATGATATTATTTAAAATAACGATTTATAATAACTAATGGTTAGAAAATAATTGGTAAATAAAATTAGTTGTAAGTAAATTTTAATACATTTGACTAAAAGATAATAAATAAATTTTATTATTATTTATGAACATAAGACTTACAAAATTAATATTTTTTCTATTATGATTATTTATATAAAAGGCTTTATTTGATATTATTATCATTATTATTATTATATAATATCTATATATTTTATTTTTTTAACAAAAGCTATCATTTATTTGACTAAAATATCATTGTTTTATATAACAGTCCAAATCCACATTTTCCTAAGGTTTTCGAAATCACTAGAAGAAATTATAGTATTAATCATTTTATTGATGAAATAAAATTGGCTAACTAAATTGCCTAGGGACAACAAGGTCATGATCATAATTCCTATTGCTAACCATAATCATGAACATACACTCTATACCAATCAACAAAACATCCAAATCATGAATAAAAACATAGATCCAAATCTACCAACACATTATCCAAACTCCACTAACATAATCATATTCATGGCCTTAACAAGAATACATGAACATAAACCATATTCACCAAAGGTGACATAATCTCTAACATGCTTGATCATTCATACAACTCACGACATGACAACATGCAACAAACCCTAAAAACGCCATATATTCAACCAAGATAAATCATCTCATGCATCAATCCCATCTCCATCATACGAACACATTCATTCTCATGCTTCAATCCCAACTCCATCACAAAACACATGATCAATCTCCAAATATAATCCATCCTTATCCAACTACATCCTAGAGACATGAATCTAGAATTTAAAGATGAGATTGAAGAGGCTTACTTGAATGATGACTACCGTGAAAAAGTTTTGATAGAATCCTTACGCGTGGGCAGCTTGATTCGTCCAAGGATGGAGAAGAAAAATGGCCATGGTGGGAATGACCATTCGGCCAAGAGAGAGAAAGAGAGAGAGAGAGAGAGAGAGAGAGAGAGTCTATTAGTATATACATATATTCATTAAGAGTTAAAGATGAATGAAGATGGAGATGATCGTTCATGCTTACCTTGAAGGTGTTCTTGAGCCTTTAAGAAAATTCTAGTTTTTTATCCAAATGTGAGACTTTGATTTCAGTGTTTGATGTTAAAAATTGTAGGAATGGATTCATGAGAATGAGTAGGTATAATCTGGAGTTTTTGGAAAAGATTGAAGTGGTTTTAAATGGCCTTAGGCGTGAAAATGGTAGTAGGTGTTCTTGGAGGTTTGGAGAGAATAGAGAGATTGGATTAAGGCTGGCTGAAATTCTGTGGGGAAAGGGTGGTCGATTGGTTTGGAGATTTTTCGTAATTGGATTTTCAGATTTGGGAGGAAAAGGAAAGCTGGTTGTTTGAAATTCAAAAAGAATGATTTAGGGAATATTTTGTGATGGCAAATATGGTAAGTGGATCTTTGTTGTAAGAGATTCTTTGGAAGCTTCAATGGCCGACTGAATTGCTGGAATTTTTGTTGAGATGAATGATGTTGGTATCAGCTTAAGGGTGGCCGAAATATGGCATGCAATGATGAAGGAATTTTTTGGTTGTTTGAGGGGTAATCTATGGTAGTTTGCTGAATATTTTGCTGAAATTTTGGACTTCAATTAATGGCTTGATTGGAGTGATTGATGGAGAGATATTAGGAGCAGCCATGGAGCTCTTTATCATGCAGAACACTGGAGAAGATGATGAAGCTCAGTTCATGGCTGTTCAAGGTGAGTTTGTACAGAAAAATGGAGGAATTTTCGAACAAGGGTGAAGAAGGAACAAAGCTGGAAATTCTGATTAGCTTTTCGCAAGCTTGCTGCAAATTTCTGGGCAGAGTTTTCCACCATGGTTCATCCGATTTGCCGCAGGTTTGAAGGGATATTGGGAGGTCTTCTAATTCCAGCCTTCTTTAGGAGGAAGGATAAGGTTGAATTGCTGGTTGAAAAGCTGGAAGAAACAGCTTGGTTTTTGGCTCACCAAGCTGCGAAACTGTCCAGGAAATTTTCCTGGTTTGCACAGCTTTTGTGCAGCTCGGTTTTGGCTGGAATTTTCAGTCCTCAGGCTAAGTGAAATGGTCATTTTTCTAGCAGCATTTGAGAGGGAAAGATGGCTGAAAATTTTGACAATTGGATTGATCAAGAAGCTAGAAAAATTTATAGTTTACTACATGAAGAAGATGAACACACATAGGTTGTAGTTTGAAAGTTTAACCATGGAGATTAATTCTCTTGGGAACCTTCCACAACTCCTCCCCATTTTCAGTCAAGAAGATACCTCACATAGGCATTTTCGAAACCTCAATATCACAGAACATTGGTGGAATTTTCTGGAAACAAAATTGGCTTAGATAAATTGAACAACCTAATGGGTTAAGAAGTAAGGAAAGCTAGAGGTCAAGAAGGGTATGAATCCCTTAGAAATTTTTGTAGGGCACAAGAGTAGGATTAGGACATTCCTATCATGTCTCCCTTAGGACAACACTCCTACTCTTCCTTAAAGCATGCAATGGCCGAAATATAATCTTCCTAAACAAAAATAAAATTTAATCATGCTAAAACTCCAATGATAGAATTCGAACTCAAGACCTCAAGGATTTATTCCAAAGCTCTAACTACTAAACCACAACAACTCTTGTTCTTATTTTCTCTCCCAAATATTTTTTCTATTTAATCCTCAAGCTATCTCCCTATTTCCTCCTCAAGCAAAACTACCATTTTTCCCTTCTTATTCAATAAACACAAATAAGCCATCTAGACTACAAATCACATATCCAAAGCACAAAAAAAAAAAAAAAATCATATAAAAATATATTTATGCATGCAAGAAAATATGATATGCATCTCGACCTGTGAAACCCCACCTAAAGCCAACCCTAGAGTAAGGGGGTCGGGAATGCATATCATATTATTTTGCATGAATATATATGTTTTTGAATGATTTTATGTGCTTTAGAATCGTGGATTATAGGTTTAAATGCTTAGTTATACTTATTGAGTAGGAGGGGTAAAATGGTAATTTTGCTTGAGGTCAGAATAGGAAGATAACTTGAGGAGTAGATAAGAAAAATATGTGGGTGAGAAAATAAGAACAAGAGTTGTTGTGGTTTAGTGGTTAGAGTCTTGGAATTAATCTCTAAGGTCATGAGTTCAAATCCCATCATTTAAGCTTTTATCATGATTATCTTAATTAAGTTTGAATTTTTGTTTTCTTGTATTCCATGAAAATAGGAATGATTGTCTTAAGGGAGACTTGAAGAGAATGTCCTAATCTTATCCTCATGTCCTAAAAGAAATCTAGAAGAATTCTTGTCCAACTTATTACCTCTAGCTTTGTCCTAGCATTTTCATAATTCAAATAAACTAAAATCCATTAAATCTTTTTCTTTGAATTCCAAAAAAAAAAAAATTCTGTGATGATTTCTTCCCCTTGAATTTCGAAAATCAGCTTTGGGGAAGGGAGGTTGACCGAAAAATAGGAGGGGAAATAGGAAGGGTTTCAAGAGAAAATCAATCACCATGGAAGGACCTTCAAATCTATCTTCAAGATGTTCATGCTTTAGTGGTAGGAAATCTGGAAATTTTCTAGATTTTTGCAGCCCTTTTCTTCGAAAATTCAGGACATAAACTCAACCATTTGCTGCCAAGAAAATGGTCATTTCAAGTGGCTTGGTAGCTGGAAAATTGTGCAATTTTCGGACTGCACAAAATAGCACCAAACCAGAAATTTTTCTGGGCAATTCGCAGCTCTTCATCAAGGAAATGAAGCTGTTTTTAGTTCATCTTCAAGCCAGCAAACTTCTCTGCATTTGTCCAGAAATGAGGCTGAAAAACCACCCTTGGAAGACCCTTAAACAACCCTGAAGAACCTCTGAAAAACCGAGCTAAGAAGGTGCGAGAATCCTATACCAAAATTCTGCAAATTTTTGAAAAAGCCATGAACACTTGAGAGCAGAATTTTTCCAGCCTTGTTCCTTTCTAGCCTAGGACCGAAAGTCACCTTCAATCTCTGTAGAATTGAGCCTTTCTCAGCCATACTCTGAACACCATTAAACCCACACTTACCTTGAAGCATAAGGACTCCATGGTTGCACCACAAAACACTCCTAAGATCACTCCATTCAAACTCCATTTGAACTTCAAATAATTCCAGCATTTCACCCCCATAAATCACTCTTGCATTAAGCTGAAATAACCAGAATTTTCTCTGCCTTTAAGGACTGAATTTCGGCTAGCCTTGAGCAACAATAACCCTCAACCATTTCAGCAAAACATGCTTGTTCCAGCCGACACCATTAAAGCTCCTAGACACCTATCTTGATCAAACACCATAGCTGATCTTTTACCTTAAACATCTCCACCATTTTCTCCATTTAAATTTCAAATAAATCTGATTTCTCTCTCTCACAAAGCTGAAAACTGAAACCCTCAATCACACCCTACCATTCGGCCAGCTTTCTAGGAGAATTCACATAGCACTTCTTCTAGTTTCTCTCCATTTTCACCTAAAACACCAAGAACACACACTAAACTTCTTCAAGCCTAAACCAACTCCAAACACCACCAATCACTCTCCAATACTCCCAATCATCTCTACATAATCGCTAGACTTCATTTCTGCCATTTATAACACAAAATCTCGCAAGCAAGAATTTTCAACCGGATCAAAAAATCAGGGTTTCTTGAAGACCACAAGAACATCAGCAAGGAAAAATAAGAACAATCTTCTTGTTCATCTTCTTCCATTCAATTCTTAATACCCCTATCTAATGCTCTCTTTCTTTTTTTTTTCTCTCTCTCTCTCACCCTCTTCTAACCGAAATAGTTGATCAAACCATCAACCATGAACGTTGTTTCGTTGGACCATTCAAGTCATTCCATCGCGCGTGGACCTTCTTTTGTCTTCATCAAAGGACTCGAAAATCAAGTATTAATTCTTAAATTTCTCTTATTAAATTCGAAAATCATGTCTCCTAGTTGATGATAGAGAAATGGATTATGATTGGGAGATTGAATATATGCATGTGGATCAGGGGATGAAGTTATGACTTGATAATGGTTGTATTTGACTAGGATGTATGTGTTTTCCTTTCGAATCAATTTATGTTCTTCATGCTTAATGAATTTAATGGATGTTGAAGCATGATTTTCCCATGGAAATCATGTTTGATGATTATGCTTAGTAGGATTTTGGCCATGTGATAGTATGAGATAATTCAAGTGTTGGTGCATGAATGGATTAATTTCTTGTTTGATGAAGGAGAATGGGATCATGAATCTTTTTTTTAGCAAAAGGAAGACCATGATGTAAGATTATTTTCTTGTAAATTCTAAGCTATGTTCATTAGCAAATTTTATTACATAAATTAAAATTACTACTATATTTTTCTTCAAAAATTCGAAACACTAGGGGATTTGTATTAGAATATTAAATCAAACTATTAATATTTTTATTAAACGAAAATTTAAAATAATCTATTAATAAATTTTAATTATTATTTATTTATTATCTCTTCGAAATTAATTAAAAATTAATATTTATTTAATTTATTATTTATTTATTTATAATAAAGCTATTTTTAAATTACCATTTCTTAATATTAAATAGGACTTAATTCAAACCTTAGTTTATTTATTAGTAATAACACTCAAGAGTTATTTGAGTCTATAATTTATTAACAATTATCTTAGAACCCCTAGTTATTTCAATCTATCAAACTAGACTTAGTTTGTAAAATTCTTCAGCATCTAGCTTGAAAGCTAGGACATTAAGATCATGGTTAGTCATAGATGTAGCTAGTTAAGCTAAGAATTATTTATGTAAGGCAGGTATAGCTTGAATGTGACCCTATGTTTTGTGTTTACCCCAGGCAGGGGTTAGGTCAGCCTTGGAAGACTTTTGAGTAGAGCAAGCAAAGAAGCACGTAAGCTCCTGCATGGAGTTTTGTGAAGACCAAAAGTTATTGTGGCAAGCAAATGTAATGTATATGGACAATTATTTGTAAATGCAATTAAGGACTGTTTTTCCTTTTTATTTCAGTCAAGCAAATCATTTGAAAATTGAACAAGAAATTTTACAAAAATCTAAACTTTTTCTAAAACCCAACTTGACTAGACTTTTGGAAACCCTTAATTGCTATTTTCAAATAAAGCAAAGTTTGATCAATTTTCTCCCAAGGGGAAACAATCAACGTTGAGTACTCAATAAGGGTAGACCACCAGGACTAGTCTTTGAAGGGTTAGGGTAAGTCTCTCAGTAGGTGGCCACCTCTGAGGGGTGAGTCCTTCCTGGATAGGACGCCAGTCCGGTAGGTCATGCTGGTCCGAGTTAGCAAGTTTCAGTCATGTGGACTGTGTATTTCCAGAGTGGACAACTGGTAAGTTTGGGTGTAGAGATGGAGGAGAATCTCACCCGGTAGGCTGTACACCTACCTTTTGTCAGCATTGCACAAAGTGTGGCATTCTGACTGTTATTGGTTATGGGGCCCAACGTGTGGTAACCCATGGCTACCCATTTGAGTGGTTGTATTTATTGTGCACATATATGATTTGAAAAGTGAAACCCCACTCTTTATTTTCAACACTTATTTATTGCTTGCCAGCACTTTTCCTTATGAAACTTTTACAATTTGCATACATGAATTATTTTACCTGAAACACTCAAAGCACACACGGGCTTACTGAGATTTTTATCTCACCACCTTTTATGCCATGTTTTCAGGAAGATCCTGTTGTGGAGATCATTAGCTAGAATGTTGTCTTGCTTGAAGACTCTTGTTATTTACTTTAAGTATTGTTTGAGAGATTATCGCGAACAATTTATTTTGGATTTGTGCCAGTATTTATCTTTTGGGTTGTAATAAATTTAGTTGTAAAATCTTTAGTTTTATTTCATTTTCATGTAACCTAGTTATAAAGACCCCTTGTCCTTTGGACGGGGCGACATCCCCAGCCCTGTTGGGCCTAGATAGTGGGGTGTTACACGACCCCCTTACTCTAGGGTTGGTTTTAGCTAGGGTTTCACAACTTGAGTATGAGTTGATGGTCTGACGAAGCTAGAAGCATGTATTTTGATATGCTATGGTTAAGATTCTATCGTAGGGCCAATATACTTACATATTGGGTATGTGTGACTCGTTAGTTAAGACAGACTTATACAAGATAGTTTCTATACTATGTCACCCCTTGTGGTTGTCTGAATGATCTAAATATCCAGTGCCCTGAGAAACATAACTTGGATGTTTATTTTAGGGTAGCTCCTTTGAAAAGCGGAAACAATCCAGAGGATATCGTGGATTATTGGACTAGAAGCCTAAGGATGGTAGATGTCATTTAGAGAGGTATTAGTACACTGCTTCCTTTCTAAATGTACGACGATGTATAGAAGGGTATTTCAATCATTACACCTGTAGGTCAGAGACTTTGCTAATGCAGCATTGTCCTTGGGGTCAATATTTCTTTATGGTGATATTAGAAAATATTTAAAATGCAAAATACAGCTATTTATATGGCAATGGTATTTTGGTCATTTTAGTAGCCAAGGCAGTGTGTCTTTTAGTCCCCAGTATAGATCGTGAGTCCTAATTAAATATGGGCTAAGGAGTTGATCTTAAATTAAATGAAATTTATTTTATTTAAGTAGCCTGATTTAATTATTGGGCTAGAATAAAATAAAGTTCCATGGAGAGAGAGAATAATTAAATTAGTTTGGTGGGTTAATTAATTATTCAGAGCTTTGGCCCAATTTGAATAATTAGGGATTAACCTAAGACTAAACTAATATAGGCTTGTTAATTGGACTAATTTATTTAGGCCAGAAAAATTAATTGTTTGTTGGGCCATTAAGTTAGTTCTAATTACAATAATTAATTTAGTCCAAAAGGTTAAACTAAGAGTCTAATGGCCCAGTCTAATTTAACCTAGGGTTTTATTTAGTTAAACAGGAAGATTGGAAATCATCGTTGTTTTTTGTTTTGACAGACTCTTCTCTGTGAAAAAAACCACACATCTCTCTCTCTCTCTCTCCAAAAAATATTCCTTAGTTCTGTTAGTTGTTTACCAAACGGAATTAGGCAGGTCATATACTGGAAGATCGAGAATTTGGCATTCACCTACATGCAAAGATGGAGTAGAAGGCTTGCAGGCATCGCACTAGAGGTTTCTACCAGCGCACCTACTCGATTGCACATATTCCGGTCCAGCCAATTCTTAGAACAAAGAAAAGAGGTAAATTTTTTTTAACCTTGGAATCAGTACAAAGTGTAACCGGTGCCGGCTAGGGCTGCTAGAGCCAGTGCAACACTGTTCGGTTCCCCTGTTCTTCAGTTTTTCCAGTTTTTTTTTTTCGCTTCCGCTGCGTGCTCTGTGTTTTCCCTTCTTAAGCCTTCAATTGGTATTAAAGCATAAAAGTTTTGTGAAAATATAAGGAGCATGCATCTAGTTGAATAAAAATGGACACATATGTGTGATTAAACTGTAATCCTTTGCTATTTTGGTATAGATAGATTCTCTTGATAAACCTCTTTGATGGAGGTATAGGAGATTTGTAATTTACTGTTTTTCTTAACAAATTATGTAAGCCCGATATTAAAGGGTATAGGCGATTGTTGGTTTTAGTTTATTTCATTGTATTGAGATTGAAATCAAAGAGCCAATGGTACCAGAAGTTGAACAAAAAAACAAAGAAAATTTGTCTAGAAGAAAAAAATAACTGTAGAAGAACTCGTCCAGACCAGAACCAGCACTGGCTAGGCCGCCCGAACCGGCGCCGGCTAGGGTCTGGACTCACTCCAAATTTTAGGTCACCCATGGGTCCTGGTTCTGTGCGGCGAGTGCAGCGGACCATAGTGTAGATAGGTGCTTGATCCAGTGTGGCGAGTGCAATGGACCAAGGAGAGATTTTTTATTTTTTCCTTATAATTTTTCTTGCGTTTCCTTTTGTTTTGGGGTCCATACTAGGCTAAGTTAATATTTTTGCAATAGTTAATATTCATGGAATATTTTGCATGAAAAATATTAGTAAGGGATTTTAGGATTAAACCAGACCATTAATTAATTAATTAATATGTTTAATTCTATTATTTGGGCACTTAGGTTTAAAAATAGAAAAGCATGAAAACGTCTATTGTTTTTTAGCATGCTATTTTTTTAAGTATCTATGTGCACGGTCTCTCAAAGACCAAAGTCTTTGGGAATATTTTTGACAAGGAAAACATTTGTTTTTTACAAATTAAATGGTTATTTTAACTTGAACAAAAATTAATCCTTAGATATTTTCTCAAAGGATTTAATCCTTGACATAGAAAATATAATGGATTTAGATATTTTTGTAAGTTAGAATAGAAAGTCATTTTGTTTTATTTTAGCACAAAGAAAAATTGTTTTGTCAAATAAACTTTTGACCAATGTCTCTAGAAAGTTTTAATTGGAAAATTTTTGAAATCATTAAGTTTTTTAACTTGAATATAATTAGTCCATGGAAAAATCTTTCAAAGGATATATACCTTGACATAGAGATTTTAATGGATTTAGACATTTTATTTTTGAGTTAAAAGGAAAACCTAATGAAAATTTTCAAAAGGATATTTTACAGAAAACCCTTCTTTTAAAAGACTAAGTGGAAGAGGGGTTCCAACGGCCCACGGCTTCCATCACGATGCTCATTAGAGATTGTGGGTCCCCTTGCGTCACCCTGGGAGTGAACCTATATAGGATGGGGATACCACAAGGATCTAGATGTAATGGAGGGATGTAATTAATAACCCGGGGCACATACTATGATCGGCTAGCCCCTCGTTAGAGGTCATAGTGTGAGGTATGTCCATAGGAAATGAGAGAAAATAGCCATCCCTTCGATGATGTTATCTTCTAGATCATTAACTAGAAGGAAAATTAATTTGTGGTGGTTAACACACTTAGATTAGGGAACTGTTAATCTTCCCAAGAAGCTATGTCAGTTTTTCCTAAGAGCCAAATTAATTATTATCAGTTTTGATAATAAGGATAAAGTGCACAAATATGTTTTGTTTTCACAAACTAAATTCTTTTCTTTTATTTTCAATTTTTCAGAAATAGTGGGAGGTTATTTTAGTCCATTGGCCGTTATTCTCAGAGAGAATAAGCTAACGTGACCAAAATATGTGAACTAGAAGAGAAACTTGGACATAATACTCATAGCGGAAGAGTATAAGTATGTCCTTTATGAAACCTGCCCTGTTAACGGGGAGGGTTCCACCGCCGAGGAGCGTGAGGCTGAGAAGGCATGGAAGAAGGCCAATGAGATGGCTCATTGTTACATGTTGGCCTTCATGTCTAATGTGCTCCAATCCAAACATGAGCACATGGCCATTGCGTATGATATAACTCAATTATTAGCCACGATGTTCGCGAATAAGAGCTGGCCTACAAGGCAGGAGGCTTTTCGAACTATCATTAACACTAAGATGGCTGAGAGAGCATCAGTCAGAGAGCATATGCTCAAGATGATTGCTGCTTTCAAGGAGGCAGAAATCTTAAAGGCTGTCATTGACCCAAGAGCCAAGTGGAGATGGTTCTCGAATCTCTACCAGGTTCCTTTACTTAGTTCAAGTTGAATTACAACATGAACAAGTTAAACATGAGTTTAACTGAGTTAATGAAAGAGCTCCAGATGGCAAAGAAGGTCATAAAGCCACAATCTAAGGCTATGATTGCTAAGACTTCATCTTCTAGAACTGGGCCCAAGCCTAGGAAGTTTAAGAAGAAGAAGAGGAACGCAGCGTCCTAGCCTAAGACCCAGCCTAAAGACCAATCCAAGGGTAAGTGCTTCAAATGTGGACTGAAAGGACACTGAAAAAAATAGTGTCCAGATCTTCAAACCAAGAAAAACCCCATAGGTAATGCTTTCTATCTAGAGTCTATATCAATGGTTGGATCAACTTCCACTTGGATTGTTGATTCAGGAGCCACTGATCACATCTTTAACTCCTTGTAGGGGTTTAGAAAGATTAGAAGACTCCAAACGGGTGAACATAGACTACGTGTGGGAAATGGAGCTCAAGTTTGGACCCTTGCAGTAGGAGAGCTAGATCTTGTTTTTTTATTGTAATAGAATAGTGGTTTTGAAAGATATTTTATATGTACCTGGATTTCGACAGAATTTGATTTCGGTTGCGAAACTAATAAATCAAGGATATTTTGTATCTTTCCATTATCGTATTTCTATTAGTAGAGATGGAGAAATTTTATGTACTAGCCACATGTATGGAAATCTATTTTTCTTAAACCCTATTAACAATCAATTAAATAACGCTCAATCTGAACGTTTAACAAGGAAGAAAAAGACCAATGTCAATGACTCTTATCTTTAGCATTTAAGGTTAGGTCATATAAATTCAACTAGGATTCAGAGGTTAATCTATGATGGGCCTTTAAGCTCATTGAGATTGAAAAATTAACCTTAATGTGAGTCCTGCCTAATGGGAAAGATAACCAAAAAGTCATTTACCCCTAAGACAGATAGAGCCAATGAGGTATTGAGTCTTGTTCACAATGATGTGTGTGGTCCCTTGTCTACACCAGCTAGAGGAGGTTTTGAGTACTTTATCACTTTTACGGATGATAGTACAAGGTTTAGTTTTATTTACCTGATGAGACGTAAGTCTGACTCTTTTGACAAGTTCAAAGAGTTTAAGGCTGAAGTGGAACGTCGGACAGGTAAATTAATCAAGACCTTACGATCGGATTGTGGTGGAGAATACCTCCTGTGTGAATTCAAGGACTACATGGTACATCATAGGAAAGTATCCTAACTCTCTGCACCGGGGACACCCCAGCAGGACGGAGTAGTTGAGAGAAGGAACAGGACATTGATGAAAATAGTCCGAAGCATGATATCTCATGCTACTCTTTCAGTGTCTTTTTAGGGATATGCCCTGGAAACAGCGGCATACATTCTGATCTTGGTGCCTTCTAAGTTAGTACCTAGGACTCCTTATGAGATGTGGATTGGGCATAAACTAAGTTTAAATCATCTCAGGATATGGAGTTGTCCAGCTTATGTACTGGTCAAGGGAGATAAGTTGGAACTAAGATCAGAATTATGCTATTTTGTTGGGTATCCAAAAAGGACAAAGGGTGGTTACTTTTATCATCCTAAGGTATAGAAAGTATTGGTTAGTACCAATGCTAGATACTTTGAGGATGATTAGAGTACTTCCATGAAAGGTTCCATTAAGTTGGAATTGGATGAGAAGTTATCTTCGGAATCAACTTCTTCTGACCCGATTGTAGAATGAGAAAAGGCACAGCCTCAAGAGCATGTACAATTGGAGCCTCGTTGTAGTGGGAGAATGTCTAGGGTTCTAGAGAGATAGACTAGAGAAGCTTTTAAGCTAGTCTCTGACCATCAGGAACAAGATCCCACTAGATACGAGGAGGCTATTGCTGATGCCGATGCAAATCTATGGCATGAAGCAATGAAAGCTGAGATTGAGTCTATGTACCTCAATCAGGTTTGGGATCTTGTAGCTTCACCTGAAGGGATAAAACCCATTGGGTGTAAGTGGATATACAAGAGAAAAAGGGGAGTAGATAAGAAGGTAGAAATCTTCAAAGCTAGGCTTGTGGCAAAAGGATATACTCAGAAAGAGAGAATCGACTCTGAGGAAACGTTTTTCCTAGTAGTCATGCTTAAGTCCATCCGTATCCTTCTTGCCATCGCATGTCATTATGACTACGAGATATGGCAAATGGATATTAAGACGACATTTTTAAATGGCCATCTTAGCGAAGACATCTATATGTCCCATCTAGAAGGCTTTATTGCTGAAGACCAAGAACATATGATTTGCAAGCTTAAGAAGTCCATTTATGGACTTAAGCAGGCATCAAGAGCACGGAACATTCATTTTGATGAGACTATAATGTCTTATAGTTTTATTTAAAATGAGGATAAACTATGCGTGTATAGGAAACTTGAAGGAATTAATGTGATTTTTCTTATCTTGTATATAGATGACATTCTACTAATTGGAAATGATGTAGGGTCATTGTCATCTGCAAAGGTTTGATTGTCTAGTTAATTTAGTATAAAGGACTTGGAAGAAGCCAGCTACATTCTCAGGATTAGACTTCTTAGAAATAGGAAGCAGAGAATGTTAGGATTATTCCAAGCGGCATACATTGACAAGATGCTGACTAGGTATAGCATGGACTCATGCAAGGGAGCTTTAATTCCTTGCAAACATAGGTTGTCATTTTCTTCAAGGGATTGTCCTAAATCTCAAGAAGAAAATGATAGAATGAGTAGGATTCCCAATGCTTCGGCTGTGGAAAGTCTCATGTACACCATGCTGTGTACTAGACCAGATATCTGCTTTGCCGTAGGCTTATTTAGTAGATATTAGTTAAACCCTAGGGAGGTTCATTGGCAAGCTGTAAAGCATATTCTCAACTACTTCAAAGGAATGAGAGATTATATACTGGTTTACCGGGCTGATGACTTGGTTCCTACAGGATACATAGACTCAGACTTCCAAGCAGAGAAGGATGAGAGAAAATCCAATAGTGGATATGTCTTCACCTTGTCTAGAAGAGCCATTTCATGGAGGAGTATTAAGCAATCATGCATTGTTGACTCAACCATGGAAGCTGAATATGTGGCAACTTCAGAGGCATCCAAGAAAGCAATCTGACTCCGAAAGTTCCTTTCAGAACTTAGAGTCGTGCCACACATGGATAGGCCAATTGTGATGTATTATGACAACACTGGAGTAGTATTACAATGTAAAGAATCTAGGAACCACAAAAAGGGGAAGCACATCGAGAGGAAGTACCACCTGATCTAGGATTTCATCCAAAGATGGGAAGTCGTGGTGAAACAGATTACCTGTGAGAACAATCTAGCTGATCCATTCACCAAGTCTTTAGCTGAGAGAGTCTTCAAGAGACATTTAGACGCCATAGGGGTGGGTACCTACGGACTTATATAGTCTTAGAGTGCAAGTGGGAGATTATTGAAAAATATGGCCTCTTAGATTAGGTTTCTGATGCAAATATCGAATGTTTTAATAAAAGAATTTATTTTTAGAAATTGTTTGTGAATTTACAATTTTATTTGTGCACAATTACGTTTGGAAAAGACCTAATGTATTTAAGTAAATTGTCCTTGTGAATGGAGGTCTTTCACAGTAAGGTATGGATCACGGGTTACTTACACAAAAATGTTCATTCTTAATTGATTGATGAGAAAAAGGATCTCATCATGTCTAGGTTATTATGTTGTGAATTCCAAGTGGGGAAAGGTTTACCTTTAGCCAATGAGTAGTCCACTCACTTCATGACATAAGCGTATTTCGAATACGTAGAATAGGACCTATAGTAGTGGTTTCTTAAAAGTACTATATGGTAGAAACTTAGACTGCTATTGCTACAGTGTGGACTAGTACTCTACGACTTCAGTGTGAGTTGGTGGTTTGACGAAACTGAAAGCATGTACTTTGATATGCTATAGTTGAGGTTTATCGTAGGGCCAATATACTTGCATGTTGGGTATGTGTGACTAGTTAATTAAGACAGACTTGTACAAGATAGTTTCTATACTATGTTGCCCCTTGTGGTTGTCTGAATGATCTAAATATCCAGGGCCTTGGGAAACATGACTTGGATGCTTGCTTTAGGGTAGCTCCCTTAAAAAGTGGAAACAATCTAGGAAGTCGTGGATTATTGGACTAGAAACCTAAAGTTGGTAGATGTCATTTAGAGAGGTGTTAGTACACTTATTCCTCTCTAAATGTACATCGATATATAGAAGGGTATTTCAGTCATTATACCTATAGGTCGGAGACTTTGCCAACGCAGCATTGTCTTTGGGGTCAATATTTCCTTGTGGTGATATTAAGAAATATTTAAAATGTAAAATATAGCTATTTATATGGCAAGGGTATTTTAGTCATTTTAGTAGTCAAGGCGGTGTGTCTTTTGGTCCCCAATATAAACTGTGAGTCCTAATTAAATACGGGCTAAGGAATTGATCTTAAATTAAATGGAATTTATTTTATTTAAGTAGCCTGATTTAATTGTTAGGCTAGAATAAAATAAAAATCTATGGAGAGAGAATTAATTAAACTAGTTTGGTGGGTTAATTAATTATTCAGGGCTTTGACCCAATTTGAATAATTAGGGATTAACCTGGGACTAAACTAATATAGGCTTGTTAATTGGATTAGTTTATTTGAGCTAGGAAAATTAATTATTTGTTGGGCCATTAAGTTGGTTCTAATTAGAATAATTAATTTAGTCCAAGAGGTTAAACTAAGAGTCCAATGGCCCAGTCCAGTTTAACCTAGGGTTTTATTTAGGTTAAACAAGAGGATTGGAAATCGTTGTTGTTTTTTGTTTTAACAGACTCTTCTCTGTGAAAAGAACCACACGTCTTTCTCTCTCTCTCTAGAAAATATTCCTTAGTTCTGTTAATTGTTTACCAAACGGAATTAGGCAGGCCATATATTGGAAGATCGAGAGTTTGACGTTTACCTACATGCAAAGATGGAGTAGGAGACTTGCAGACATCGCACCAGAGGTTTCTACCAACGCATCTACCCCGGTTGCACACATTTCGGTCCAGCCAATTCTTAGAACCAGGAAAAGAGGTAAATTTTTTTTAACCTTGGAATTAGTATAAAATGCAACCGGTACCAGCTATGGCTGCCAGAGCCGGCGTCCGCTCTGTTCGGTTCCCTTGTTCTTCAGTTTTTCCATTTTTTTTTTTTTTTACTTTCGCTTCCGCTGTGTGCTCTGTGTTTCCCTTCTTAAGCCTTCATAGTCTACACTATAGTAGTAATAGTTTGGGTTTCTTCTAAATAGTACTTTTAAAAACTACTATTATAGGTCATATTCTATATATATTGGAAATAAGCTCATGCTACGAAGTGAGTGGCTACCCACTGGTTAAAGGTTAACCATTCCCCATTTCAAAATCATAACACAATAATCTAAATATGATAAGATTCACATTCTCACCAATCGGTTAAGAACAAACGTTTATGTGTTAAGTAACCCGTGATCCATACCTTATTGTGAAAGACTATCATTTACATAGATCACTTACTTAAACACAATGGGTCCTTTCCAAATGTAAATCGTACATAAATAAAATGTAAATTCACAAATAAATTTTTAAGAATAAATTCTTTTATTAATAAATTTGACAATCACATCAAAAACCTAGTTTAGAAGGTATATATTCCAATAAGTAAATCTAAAGAAATTAAAAAGATACAAAGGCAAGTTAAAGAGCTTCTTTACAAGGGCCATTTGAGGGAGAGTTTGAGTCTATATGTCATCACTATTCTTTTAGTACCAAAGAAAGATGAACTTGGAGAATATGTGTGTATTATAGGGCTATAAACAACACCATAATAAAATATCGCTTCCCTACACCTAGACTGGATTAGTTACTTGATGAATTGCATATGTGTTTTTTAAAATTGATTTGATATTGGGTTATCATCAAATTAGAATAACGGAAGGTGATGAATGGAAAACCACTTTCAAAATAAAACAAGAATTATATGAATGGCTTGCTATACCCTTTTGTTTGTCAAATGATTCTAGTACATTCATGAGGTTAATGCATCATGTCTTGAAAGATTTCATTTTTGCGGTAGTATACTTTGATGATATCTTAATTTATGGAAAAACAATTGAAGATCATTTGAGACATCTTAAAAATATGTTTTTTTCTTTTTATAGGGAGAAACTTTATGCTAACTTTGAATAGTATTCCTTTTGTCTTGAAAAAGTTACCTTCCTTGGTTATGTTATGAGCTCTCAAGGGATTAAGATAGATGAGGGAAAAGTGAAAACGATTAAAGAATGGCCAACCCCTAAGAATATAACCGACGTGAGATATTTTCATAGGCTAGATAGCTTCTATAGGAGATTCATTAGAAATTTTAGCACTATAGCAGCCCCATTAATCAAAATTGTCAAGAAATCCATTGGGTTTAGGTGGGAGGAAAACCAAGAGAAAGCATTCGTTACATTTGAAGAGAGATTGAACCAAGCCCTACTCCTTGTTTTGACCAATTTTAAGAGGACCTTTGAAGTGGAATGTGATGCTAGTCGGATTGGAATATGAGCTGTGCTTACTTAAAATCAAAGAACAATTGCTTATTTTAGTAAAAAACTATCTGAAAGAGCACTTAACTATTCAACCTACGACAAAGAGCTTTATGCCTTAGAGAAAACCTTAAACTATTGGCAACATTAACTTCCAATTAAAAAGTTTGTTATCCACATAGATTATAAGTCTCTTAAGCACTTAAAAAGATAGCAAAAATTAAACTAGTGGCACACTAGATGTCTAGAGTTCATTACAACTTTTCCATATATCATCAAGTATAAAAAGGGCAAAGACAATGTTGTGGCGGATGCACTCTCAAGAAGGTATACTTTACTCAATTCTTTAAATGCTAGGATGCTTGGCTTTGCACTATTGAAAGACTTGTATGCTCATGATGAGGACTTTAGTGAAATCTTCCAAGCGTGTAAGAAAGGTACTTTTGATAAGTTTTATAGGTACGAGGGATTCTTATTTAAGAAGGGAAAAATTTGTGTGCCCTTGAGCTCTATTAGGTTGTTGCTAGTTAAAGAGGCACATAAGAGGAGACCAATAGGCCACTTTAGAATTTATAAGACCCTAGTGCTGGGTATCTCACGCATATCATGTATGGCGCAGCGGAAAAATAAAAAACGATATACCAACCCAGGATCCGCATATGTGTGGAAAACAAGATATAAAAAGAATAAAGGTAACAGCATTATCTTTCTTTGCTGAGTGTCTGAAAAATAAATTTTTTTCATTTTTAAGTCGAGGTGTGATCCAGCAATCCTCTTGATCAAACACCATGAGAGTTGAATGTCCTACCACTATAATCACAATGTGTGATTATCTCTAATAGAAATCCACACGGAGGATCACACTTAAGCACCAAAATGTTTATGTACTAGCATAAACCAAAGTGGCGGCTAGGGTTAGGCTTGGTTGCTCAAGAACCACGAGAGCGAAAGAGAAAAGAAGAATTTTGGAAGTTGTTTATTTTTTGTGAATCACCACTTCATTAGGTTTCGTGCATATACCTTATATGTCACCAAAAAACCACTGAAAAATTGAGAATTATAAAATAATTAGAATTCCCTAATTGTAATTGGAAACATCAAATTCTCACAATTATAATTTGACCCATAAATTATAACTAGTTATAATTTGGCCACAACAACCTCTCTTTCTCGCAATTAACCCCACTATGTTATCAAATAACATCTTGAGTATATAATTCTCTATTGTGTGTAACCTATTAGGTTTCCCAGTCAATTGGTAGTGAACATGAATTAATCCAAACGTCTTTGAGATTAATAATCCATAATTAATTAGAATTAATCATGTTGATTGTAATCAGGATTGGTTTATCAATTCATCAATTAATAAACCCATATTTTCAGATCATGAGTGGTATCTAGCAACACATCATGACCACCTAAGAGTCTAAGAAGTCAAGTGGCTTGACATGAATCCTTCAATAACAAACTACAGTGCAATTAACTCCTTTCACTATACAATATCTCATTCGATTTGGAGTACAAAATTAGTACCAACTCCCCTAGAATATATATTAATTTTGGCCCGAATATAATAGTACTTGTACCAGGAACCCACTACTCTAAATGTGTATTAATTGGAACTGTTTCCAATACATAATTGCCTTGGCCAAGGACTTCTCGAGTAGTAATTCCAACAAGTGGCTGTGAGATATTCACCCCTACTATTAGGAGTGGTGAATCCTTTATTAACCCTCTCAACTACTTTTGTTTACCTTACAATGTACCCAATATCCATCCCATAGGCGACCCTCAATCTGGCTCCAGAGAGTGGAATCAAAGTACAATGCTCAGCAAACAAAGTACCTTGGAAATCTCAAGTCTAAGGATACTTACATGTTTGCTATATTGAGATTATATCACTGGCACTAAATAGTTATCCACGTGATTATCTCATAGCTAGGTCATCCAATGTACTTGTTCCATTAACAAGCATCCATGTGTTAACTTTGAGCATCTCAATACTCACGAATATGAGAACTACTGTCTAATCAAATCAGGAAGTCTAACACATGTTAGTCTTAACGTAGTAATGATGTCTTGTCTAATTAATACTACGATTAGGGACTATTTATGTACTAACACTATACAGTGTAGTACAAATCTCATATCATGATCTCTATCATGATTTCCTTAACACAGTGTTGTATTAGGAACTTTATCTAACAGTTATATTACATAAAAGTAAACAAAAAAAATTGTAAGATAAATAATGCCTTTTATTAAAATAAAATGTGTTATATACAACGTAGAAGTGATTGCCTCTAGGGCATAACACTAACACCTAGGCATAGTCTAAGAAAATTTCTTTTGGCCTTGGATGAGAAGGGATGTTGAGAAGCATTCTAACCAATGTATAACTTGTAAGAAAGGCAATTCCACCTCCTTACCATATGAGTTGTACACTCTTTTACCCAGTCCTAATGCACATTGGCTTGACATTTTCATGATTTTATTTTGGGATTACCTAGGATCAAGAATGGAAAGGATTCTATTTTTGTTATCGTGGATAGATTTTCTAAGATAGCACATTATATAACTTGCTCAAAAACTAATGATATCTTTTATGTTGCAAATTTGTTCTTCAAAGAAGTGGTGTGGATGTATAGAATTCTAAAAACTATAGTTTCTGATAGAGATTCAATGTTTCTTAGTCACTTTTAACGTGATTTGTGGCGTAAACTTAGGACTAACTTATTATTTTTCATAGTTTGTTACCCTCAAACGAATGGCCAAATGGAGGTGGTAAATAGGACCTTCACTCAATTTCTAAGAGCCATCATGAAAAAGAATTTGAAGACTTAGGAGGATTGTCTACCTCAGGTTGATTTTGCTTACAATCTTTTCATATATTCTACAACTTCTTATTTACCTTTCGAAGTAGTTGTGGCTTTAATCCATTAACGCCTTTGGACTTATTGCCATTACCTATAGATGATCAAATGAGCATTGAAGGATTAAATAAGGCTGATAAGTTCGAAGATCTCCATAAAAGGTTAAGGTCAATATTACAAAGAAGAATGAAGAAATTGCTTTGAAGTAAAATCAACACAAGAAAGTAACTTTCCAATCTAAAAATTGAATTTAGGTGAATTTTCATAAGGAGAAATATCCAATACAAAGGAAATCTAAGTTAACCCTAGAGGGGATGGACCCTTCCAATTGATTGCCAAATATGCAGATAATACCTACAAACATAACTTGCACAGTAAGTATAATGTTAGTGCAACTTTTAATGTTAGTGACTTATATCTCCTTTTGATGTAAAGGCTGAAGGAAATTCGAGAATGAATCCTATTTATGAGTGGGGAAATGATGAGATCCACTTCATCATGATAGTCAGCCTTAAGAAGGGGAAGACAACATTCTACCAAATTTTTAGGACCATTGAAAAGGGCATGTCTCAAGAAATTTCATGAGGGACTCCAAGGATTTATAAAGTTAAATTTGGCACATTTGAGATAAGAAAACCCTTATCCAGTAGTTGAAGGCTTCGAAAATCATTTAATAGTGTCCATATAGGTCAAGGAACCAAATGAAGGGCAAAGGCAAAATTAAGCAAAAAATATTAGCCTTGCAAGAAAAAAAAAAAAAAAGGAGGTCAAAGACTAAGTGGGGTCAACCAGGATAAATGAACTGACACCAGAGCCTTCTAGAATAAAATTTCTTAATAATCTAAGAGAAATTAGCATTGGCTAAGGGTACTCAACTGGCTCTGTCCAACATTAAACAATACTGAATTTTTGGCTAATTTTGTCTTGTAATAGTTTAGTCTTTACTTTTTTCAATGACCACAAATGTTCTGATGTTTTTATACTTGTTAAAAGGTATCTAAGGCTGAGAGATTAAATCTCAATTAGCTAGGTTAAGAGATGCCTATAAATATCGTATTATAACACTTTTTATAAAACTAGGGCTTGGAAATTGAGATCAAACTCATCTTATGAGGTGATTCCTCTAGGTTCTTCTCTTAAATATCAAACTTTTTCTCAAGTTTAGTTCTACCTAAGTTTAAGTCTTAAAACCCCTAAGGATAATTCAAGTTATAGCTTATGTTAAAATCTTAATTTCTTGTTATTCCAAGGTTGTAGTTTGGTTTCAAATTGAGTGCCCAAATCTCTCTATTCCATTAGTTCTAGGATCATTATTGATTCTAAGGTTCTCCAATATTGATCTAGTTGGCCTAAATTCAATAGTGTTGAGGTTCTAAGGTCTCAGTTATATAAGGATTGTAAGCTTTGGGTTGGAAATTTCCATAACTCATTTTTTTTCCATCTTTAATCCCTATTTTGGTTTGACAAGTTGATTCTTGTTATTGCCTTTGATTAAGTCACAAAATTCCATAGCTAAACACCTTGAAAGACCATATAACATTGTTTAATATTGGAAGACATCAAGAAATAAGTTTTGATGGTTATTTAAGTTAAGGAACCAAGAAAAGTCAAAGATCATGCTAAAAGAGTGAAGTTAAAAATAGGGGAGGCAATTTTGTGACCAATCAACGCCGTCCAAATGGAAGTAGAGGGCACCGCTCAATTTTAGAGAATTCAAATCATCAAATTTCTGAGAGTTAATGGTGTCGCTCATGTTGAACTAGAGGCACCGCTAAAGGATAAGTAGTGCCACATAGGCTTCCATCAAGATTTTTTTCACCTTTTGAGAATAAGCGGTATTGCCTAGGCTGTGTTAAGCAATACCGAGCATCGTTAGGCAAATGCCCCCCCCCCCTCCCCTTTTCTTCTTATTTTATAATCTTTCTTAATCATTTTTCCTTTTAAAACCCATGATTTTTCTTACGTTTTAAGTTATCAAATAACTTGTAAATGGGTATCTAAAGACTAAGAATTCATCTCAAACAGTTAGGTCAAAATGCCTATAAATACTCTATTATAACATGATCAATACAACTTTAGATATACTTTTGGAGAACAAACTCTATCTTGTGAGGAGACTTCTCTTGAGTTCTTCCTTCAAACATTAGACATTTTCTTAGGAACTTGTCCTACTTAAGATTATGTTGGGGAAATGCTCTAAGCCTTTTGTACTTGTACTATTTTCATCTAGTATTTTTGTAAAATATGAAGCTTTTTTGTCCATGAATAGTGCATTTAGTTTTATGGTTATCAAGGGTGAGATTTAATAGTAAAATCCTATAACAAATAAAATAGTTATTCTTAAATTGTCCCTAATCGATTATTATTGGTGGAACAATAATAAATTAAGATTAGTATGTATATAACTTAATAACTATGTTTTACAGGTCATAGATATATGGTTTATCAAGTCAAAATATAAATAAATATTAGAGAATATTATATTTGACATGACCTACTATGAGTGTACTTCTTTTCCAAATAGTGATATTACAAGTCCTTTGATCTGAATTTATCATAGTTGCCTACTTAAAAAATTTTGTGTCTTAACATTGTCTAAAATTATCTTTAACCAGATGGTTAAATAAGCCTATAGTTGGATATAGAATAAGTCAAGAAGAAGAATGTGAATGAAAGTGAAGGAATTTGTATCTTACATTTTGAGAAAGATATCTATGGGGCCCTTGATGAGTTTAACTATTGAAATGTATGGCCATGATCAAATATATTAATTAGATATATTGATATCATTTGTTTGAATAGTTTACTTAGAGATCAGAAAATAGTCAATTAAGCTTTATAAGAATGATAGGTTCTATGCCTTATGCTTAATCGAGATATCATGTAACAAAAGGATTAAATATCAATTTGTGAAATAGTTCTATTAGATTATCGATCTTCATTTTAACCTAAATAGTTATAATATTTTGTTAGAAACCACTTATGATTTGTGGGACGTGTAATTTTGATTTGGGTGCACTACTAGCATTAAATGAACCTATAGAGTTAAAACGTTAAGTGAACAAATTAGGTTAATTTTTTGGTGACCAGGTTTGATTTATCTGGAAATACGACCAGGTTCATCGAATCTAGTAAAAAAATTAAATTAAATGTATTTGGAAATGTGTCTAAGTTCGTTGTATCCAGAATGGTATCCACATTTGATGTATTTGAAAATATGTCCAGATTCAATGTATCTGGAGGACATCTAGATTATTAGAATCTGGATTGGTATCATAATTAATAAAATTACCAAGATAGACTGAAAATCTTATCGTATTTCTTTTTTCAATTTAATTTGATCTAGAAATAAGATGTGATAAGATATTTGTGAAAGGTTGACTCTCAGACATCGTATGGTTTTATTAGGTCAAAAACCTAGCCATTTGGTGTTTTTCTCTCATGACTTCATCTTCTCAAAAGTCAAAATAATTTATCAAAAATGTTTAATCTCAAAAGGAACCCTAGGCACTAGCACTTCTGGGTTCCTGGACTTAGTTTTTCGTATGAAGTTGTATAAGGCATTCACTGATTGCAATGCTTGGTGATTATTTGTTAAGCGAACAATTTGGTGAAGTTCACAGAAAGAAGTTGTAGTTTTTGAAACTACTTGGAGATATAGCTTCCCTAACCTAGTCGACCTAATTGTTTAGCTTGGATCCTGTGTGGATTCGTAGATGTTTTCCATGTTTTAGAATCCACGAATTGTTATAGAACAAATCTTTAGACTATAAGGATAATTCAAATTAAAGTTATTGCTAAGGTCTTGGTTCTATTGGTATTCAAAAGTTGTAGTTAGGTTCTAATTTGAGTGTCTAGATCTTCCTATTCCACTGGTTTCAATTATCTTATTGGAATTGGAGTTATTGGATGTTGATCTAGTAAACAAAATACATTAGACTTGGGGTTCTAAGGTCTTAGTTATCTTAGGATTATAAGCTTTATGTTGGATATTTTGATTACTCTTTGATCTTCATCACAATTCACTGATTTAGATTACTAATCTGGTCGTTATTTTTTACAGTAAATTAGCCACAAAATTCCCTAGAAAAATATCACCAAGAAGTCACATCAAAGTTGGTATCAGAGCCATGGAAAGTTTTTATTCTAATCAAGACCTATTGAGCAAGAAAATTCTATATATAAAAAAAGTCCCAAAATAGAGCATCTCAGAATTGAATTTGGGTTTCAAAAAAAGGTCATCATCAAATATTATTTTTCTTGCAAATTACATTGAGAAATTACATCTCTGTGTGTGTTTGTATATGTATATATATGTGTGTGTATGTTCGCACGTGTGTGTGTGTAATCCTGGGAAATGAAAGTCTTGAGTTATTTGTGGTTAATTATGGCTTAATTTGAGAGAAAATTCTGAGACATATTGAACTCTAAAAATTAGTGATATCATATATTTGTTCAAAGTTATGATGATGAATATGAGTTAAGTTTACTTGATTATAGGAATAATTACATTTGGTACTCTATCCTATTGATAATTTTATCTTGCAAATAAGTTTCCTAGTTGATATGCATGCTTAATTGAATCTTCAAACTGTTCTCAATGCTATTGTTCTTGATGCTATGGTCATCTAGTTTCTTGTACTAGGTGTTCTACTTTTGTTTTTTTTTTCCCTTGAATTTTAATTTCTTTTGATTAATTTCTTGTCTAATTTCTCTTTAAAACTCTCTTATCTAGTGAATTGCCTATCTCAAATTTGTTGACCTCTAACCAATAACACCAATTAATTATCTTTGGGTGATTAGTTGGCTTGACTAGTTGGACTATACTCAAAAATAATTTGAAAGGTTTTATGAAAAAAAAAAAATTGTTGAGGATTTGAGACATGGGAAAAAAGTAAGAGGATGAGCTTGTTTTTACAAAAGTCTAAAGAAGAGTTAAACACGAGTGATTGAGTGATCATTAAATCGAGTAAAATACGTAAAGGAGTGATTGTGAAGAGCTTCTTTTCTATTTCTTAACCAATTTGCATGAAAAAAAACTCTATTTGAATATAAAAATAATGGATCAAGAGGGACAAATTGATGGTAAGACATTTCATGAAAACCTTCAAGAGATGATGAGAACTATACAAAATACTTTTGAGAATCTAAAAGCATGCTTGTTACTTTACATAGGGAGAGACTTTATGCAAATTTTGACAAGTTCTCTTTTCGTCTTGAGAAAATTACTTTCCTTGGATATGTTGTGAGTTCTCAAGGTATTGAAGTTGGTGAGGGAGAGGTTAAAGCTATCAAAAAAAAAAAAAAAAAAATAGAATACAACTACTACCATTACTGAAGTGCGTAGTTTCATGGGTTAACTAGTTTTTATAAGAGAGTAATAAAAATCTTTAGCACTTTAGCAGACCTATTGACTAAAATTGTGAAAGAAAATAGAGGATGAGGGGGAACTAAGAGAAAGCCTTTAACACCCTTAAAGAGAGATTGAATCAATCCCCACTTCTTTCCTTACCATATTGAGAAATCCTTTAAAGTAGAATGTGATACTAGTGGAGTTGAGATAGGTGAAGTGCCAACCTAAGTTCAAAAGCCAATTACTTGTTTTAGTGAAAAGCTTTCTAGGGAAAATCTAAACTATTCTACTTATGATAAAGAAGTCTATCTCCTAGTGAGGACTTTAATTCATTGGTAATATTATCTCTTACCAAAGGAGTTTGTAATACACACCAATCATAAGTCTCTAAAACACCTCAAGGGTCAACAAAAATTGAGCAAGAGACATGCTAGGTGGTTGGAATGTATTCTTGGATTTTCATATGTCATCAAGTACAAGAAAGGTAAGAAAAATATTGTAAATGATGCACTTTGAAGAAGGTGTACTATACTTAATTTTTTAGATGCTAGATTGCTTATATTTGAATTCATGAAAGAACTGTATACTTGTGAGGAAGAATTTGGTGAGATATAATTTTATAAGATAAACTCACCCTCTTGCCTTTTTCCCAACTCTCAAATTCTCAAAAGTTTTTCCCACAAAATCTCCCCATTTACTTAGGTACTTTTCCAACCAATCAAATCAACAAATTCCTTAAAGATAATTTAAGTAAGTGGTCTTAGTAGAGGTGAATGAAAAATTAGAGATAGGTATGAAGGCAAGAAATTCAAAAATGAAACTCAACAAAGTAGAGCTAAAAAAGTTTAATTTAACAATAGGATAAGCTATCAAGAAAAAATTAAGCAAGAATTTGTCCCAAAAAAAAAAAATGTTCAAAGATACATAAAGAGCCTAGTATAAGTAACTAGATGATAATGGAATTATTGAACAATAGCATTTAATCAACTTGTGATTTCAATTGAGCATAAAATTCAACTAAGAAATAAGTTTGCAAGAAAATTTTATCAATGAAATAGAGTATCAAGAGTAATGATCCTAATATTACAAGTAATTTAACACATATTCACCAACAAAACTTTCATCGAACACAAGATGCCCAATTTTTAGAGTTCATGGTATCTCATAAATTTCACTCAAATTGAACCACAATTAACCACAATCAGTATAAATTTTCACTCCCCAAGGTCATATACATATGTCATTTATCCCAAGTAATTTCTAAGAGAAATAAGATTTTTAATAACCTTTTCTATGCTTTATTTTCAACTCGAAGATTGCTCTATTTTAGGGCTCTTTTGTAGGCAACTAAGTTTGTTGAACAACAAGTCTTGATTAGAATCAAGATTCCCCAAAGCTCTGATACATATATATATATATATATATATATATATATATATTATGGTCTCTTTGGATGTTTAGCCATAGAATTTTGTGACTTAATTAATAATCAATTTTTGAAACCAAAACAGGGATTAAAGATGGGAGAAATTATGGAAATACCCAACCTAAAGTGTAACACCCCACTACCTAGGCCCAATAGGGCCGGGGATGTCGCCCCATCCAAAGGATAAGGGGTCTTTATAACTAGAATACACAACAAAAATAAAATAATACTTTAAAATTTAAAACTTATTACAATCCAAAAATTCACAGGTAAATTCAAAATAAAAATTGTTCACTCTCAACTCCCAAAGCATTACATAAAATAAATAACAGAATATCTTCCAAGCAGGCAACAACTAGCTACTCATCCCCACAGTAGGATCGACCTGAAATTATGGTAAAAAGGGGTGATGAGATAAAAATCTCAATAAGTCCGTGTGTGCTTTGAGTATCCAGTGAAAATAGTTCATGAATGCAAAGTGTGAGAACTTCATAAGACAAATACTGGCAAGCAATAAACAATGTTCAAAATCAAGAGTGGCGTTTTCACTTTTCCAACTACTACATGTACAATAAAATCAACCACTCAAAAGGGTGGCTATGGGTTACCACACGTTGGGCCCCATAACCATACAACGGTCAGAATGCCACACTTTGTGGAGACTGACAAAAAGGTAGGTGATCGGCCTACCGGGTAAGATACTCTTCGTTCTCTACACCTAAACAAAACCAGTTGTCCACTCCAGCAACACACAGCCCATATGACTGAAACCTGCTAGCTCAGACCGGCATGACTAAGTAGTACTGACGTTTCTCTAAGTTGAGTTCATTATCAGGAGGTGGCCTCCTACCAGAAGACTCACTCTTACTCTTCAAAACTAGTACTACTAGCCTACCCTCATTGAGTACTTAACGTAGTTTATCCCACATGGGAGAAAACTGATAAAATATAGCTTTATTTGAAAGTAGCAATCAAGGGTTTCCAAAGTCCATGTAAAAGATCAGTTTTAGAAACAGTTTGGTGTTTGAGTAAAACTGCTTAAAGATTTTCAAATAATTGGTTTGACTGGAATAAGAAAAGAAACAATCCTTAATTGCCTTTATCAAATTAGTGTTCACATACTTATGTTTAGCTTGCCATGGTAACCTTTTACAACAACAAGTTTTATGCAGGAGCTTACTTGATCCTTTGCTTGAGATAAAATAAAGATCTCCAAAAGCTGACCTAACCCCGCTTGGGGTAATCATAAGCCATAATTAAACTCAAGCCAAAATTTGCTTTCACAAATAATCCTAGTTCAACTTACCACAATCATGACCCTAGTGTCCCAAGCTTTAAGGCTAGATAATAAATAAAGGGTTTATAAAATAAATCTAGCTTAATATTAAAATAACTAGGGTTTGTGAAATAGTTACTAATAAGTTGTAGGTTTAAATCTTGCTATAAATAAATTAGGGTTTATTTGATGAAGAGTCCTAGGTCCTATATGATATTATTTAAGACAATAATCTATTAATAATTAATTGTTAGAAAATAAT
Source organism: Voacanga thouarsii (assembly GCA_026120185.1). Lineage (NCBI taxonomy): Eukaryota > Viridiplantae > Streptophyta > Magnoliopsida > Gentianales > Apocynaceae > Voacanga > Voacanga thouarsii. Next base: position 449,081 of record JANUWF010001871.1, on the reverse strand, counting down.
TGGCAAATAAAATTAGTTGTAAATAAATTTTAATACATTTGATTAAAAGATAATAAATAAATTTTATTATTATTTATGAACATAAGACTTACAAAATTAATATTTTCCCTATTTATTATTATTTATTTGATATTATTATTATATAATATCTATATATTTTATTTCTTTAACAAAAGCCTTTATTTATTTGACTAAAATATCATTATTTTATATAATAGTCCAAATCCATATTTTCCTAGGGTTTTCGAAATCACTAGAAGGACTAATATTAATTATTTTTATTGATGAAATAAAATTAGCTAACTTAATTAGCTTAGGGACAACAAGATCATAATTATAATTCCTATTGCTAACCATAATCATAAACGTACACTCTACAATAATCAACAAAACATCTAAATCATGGATAAAAGCATAGATCCAAATCTACCAACATATGATCCAAACTCCATTAAACATAATCATATTCATGGCCTCAACAAGAATACAAGAACATAAAACCCTATTCACCGAAGGTGACATAATCTCTAACATGCTTGATCATTCATACTACTCACGACATGAAGGCAAGCATCAAGCCCTAAAACATCATAAAAGTTAACCAAGACAAATCCTCCTTATGCATCAATCCCAACTCCATCATATAAACACATTCATTCTCATGCTTCAATCTCAACTCCATCACAAAAACACATGTTCAAACTCTAATCATAATCCATCCTTTTCCAATAACATCGTAAAGACATGAATCTAGAATTTAAAGAGAGAATTGAAGATGCTTACTTGAATGATGTCTACCTTGAAGACGTTTCAAGAGAATCCACACGCTTGAAAGGCTTGATCCATCCAAGGAGGAAGAAGAGAAATGGTCATGGTTGGAGTAATCATTCGGCCAAGAGAGAGAGAGAGAGAGAGAGAGAGAGAGAGAGAGAGAGAGTTTATTAGTATAGATTCATTAAGATCGAAGATGGGAGAAGATGGTGTTAATTGTACATGCATACCTTGAAAGTGTTCTTGAGACTTCAAGAAAATTCTGGTTTTTTATCCAAAAATGGAACTTTGATTTCAGCGTTTGATGTTATAAATTGTAAAAATGGATTCACGAGAATGAGTGGGTATAATTTGGAGTTTGTAGAGAAGATGGGAGATGTTTTGAGTGGTCTTAGGCGTGAGGATGGTGGTAGGTGTTCTTGGAGGTTTGGAGAGAATGGAGAGAATGGAAGAAGCTGGCCGAAATTCTGCTTGGAAAGAGTGGCCGGCTGGTTTGGAGAATTTTGGTAATTGGATTTTCAGATTTGGGAGAAATAGGAAAGCTGGTTGTTTAAAATTCAAAAGGAATAATTTAGGAAATAAATTATGGTACCAAATATGGTAAGAAGATCGTGGTTGATGGAGGTCTTTTGGAAGCTTCAATGGCTGGCTTTTTGGGTGAAATTTTTGTTGAGATGAATGCTATTCGAATGAGCTTTAGGGTGGCCGAATTATGGAGTACAATGGTGAGGAAATTTTCTGGATAGTTGAGACTTAATCTATGGAAGTTTGCTGGAATATTTTGCTGGAGTTTTGGTCTCCAATTGATGGCTTGATTGTAGTGATTGATGGAGAGATTTTAGGAGTAGCCATGGAGCTCCTTTCAAGCAGAACAATGGTGAGGATGATGAAGTTCAGTCCATGGCTAATCAAGGTGGGTTTTATAGAAAAATGGGATGAGTTTCAGATAAGGGTGAAGAAGAAATAATGCTGGAAATTTTGATTGGTCCTTCGCAAGGCTTGCTGGAAATTTCGTGCAGATTTTTCTGCCATGTCTCATCTGATTTATTGCAGGTTTGAAGGGATAGTGGAAGGTCCTTTAAGGTTAGTTTCCAGATTTCTTTATGGAGGAAAGATAATATTGAATTGCTGGTTGAAAAGATGGAAGAAACAGCTTGGTTCTTGGCTCACCGAGCTACGAAAACTGCTCAGGAATTTTCCTGGTTTGCACAGCTCTTGAGCAGTCCAGTTTTGGCTGAAGTTTTTAGTCTTCAAGCTGAGTGAATTGGTCATTGTTCTGGCAGTATTTGAGAGGGAAAATTGGTTGAAGATTTTGCCAATTGAACTAATCAAGAAGCTGGAAAAATTTCCAGATTACTACATGAAGAAGATGAACACACATAGGTTGGAGTTTGAAGGTTTAACCATGGAGATTAATTCTCTTGGGAACCTTCCATAACTCTTCCCCATTTTCAGTCAACAAGATATCCTCACATAGACATTTTCGAAACCTCAATATCATAGAACCTTGCTGGAATTTTTCGGAAATAAAATTGGCTTAGATAAATTGAACAACCTAATTGATTAAGAATTTAGGAAAGCTAGAGATCAAAAAGAGTATGAATCCCTTAGAAATTTTTGTAGGGTACAAGAGTATGATTAGGAAATTCCTTTCATGCCTCCCCTAGGACAACACTCTACTACTCCTCCCTAAGGCCTGCAAGGGCCGAAATATAGCCTACCTAACAAAAATAAAATTTAATCATGCTAAAACTCAAATGATGGAATTTGAACTCAAGACCTCAAAAATTAATTCCAAAGCTCTAACCACTACTCCACAATAACTCTTGTTCTTATTTTTTCTCCCAAATATTTTTTCTATTTAATCCTCAAGCTATTTCCCTATTTCCACCTCAAGCAAAATTACCATTTTGCTATTCTTACTCAATAAGCACAATTAAGCCATCTGGACTACAAATCATAAATCCAAAGCACATAAAACCATACAAAAATATATTTATGCATGCAAAAAAATATGATATGTATCTTGACTCCCTTACTCCAAAGTTGGTTTTAGTTGGGGTTTCATATAAAGTTTGCAATCCTAAGATAACTGAGACCTTAGAACCTCAACACTATTGAATTTAGGCCTACTAGATCAATATTCAAGACCTCTAGAATTAAAATCATCCTAGAACTAATGGAATAGAGAGATCTAGGCACTCAATTTGAAGCCAAACTATGACCTTAGAACAACAAGGAACTAAGACTTTAGCATGAGCTACAACTTAAATTATCCTTAGGAGTTTTAAGACTTGAACTTAGACATGATTAAACCTAAGAAAGGGTCTGATATTTGATGGAAAACCCCAAAGGAATCACCTCACAAGATTAGTTTGATCTAAATTTCTAAGCCCAAGTTCTATAAAAAGAGTTATAACAAGATATTTATAAGCATCTCTTAAGATAGCTAATTAAGATTCAATCTCAACCCTTAGATACCTTTTAACAAGTTTAAAAACATCAAAAAAGTCATAGTTTTGAAAAGATTAAGACTAAGCTATTACAAGGCAAAATTAGCCAAAAAATCGATGTTGCTTAAAGTTTGCCATGTGAAACCCCACCTAAAGCCAACCCTAGAGTAAGGGGGTTGGAATGCATATCATATTATTTTGCATGAGAATATATATATTTTTGAATGATTTTATGTGCTTTAGAATTATGATTTATAGGTTAAAATGTTTAGTTATGCTTATTGAGTAGGAAGGGTAAAATGGTAATTTTTCTTGAGGTCAAAATAGGAAGATAGCTTGAGGATTAAATAAGAAGAATATTTAGGTGAGAAAATAAGAATAAGATTTTTTGTGGTTAAGTGGTTAGAGCTTTGTGAATTAATTTCTAAGGTCTTGAGTTCAAATCCCATCACTTAAGTTTTATTCATGATTATCTTAGTTAAGTTTGAATTTTTGTTTTTTTACATTCCTTAAAGATATGAATGTTGTCATAGGGGAGACATGGAGAGAATGTCTTAATCCTATCATCATGTCCTAAAAAGAATTCTAGAGGAATTCTTGTCCTTTTATTACCTCTAGCTTGTTCTAACATCTTCACAAATTAAATTTCTTCAAATTTTATCAAAATTCACTTTTTAATTCCAGAAAATTTAGTGAGGATTTCTTGGCTTTGAATTTTGAAAATTGATCTTGGAAGATGGAGGATTGATCAAAAATAGGAGAGGACTTAGGAAGGATTCCCAAGGGAAATTAATCACCATGGTTGAACCTTCAAACTCATCTTCATAGTGTTCATGTTCTTGATAAAGGAAACCTGAAAATTTTCTAGATTTTTGAGCAGCCTAACTTCCGAAAAACTCAGCCAAGTTTCTTGGTCATTTACTACCAAAAAAATGACCAATTTATTCAGCTTGAAGACTGAAATTTCTGTGCAAATTCGGACTACACAAAAGCTGCACAAACTAGAAAAAATTTCTGGGCAATTTCGTTGATTCAACCTGGAAATGAAGCTGTTTTCTTCTGCCTTCAATCTAGCAAAACTCCTCTACTTTTCCACCAAAAAGAAGGCTAGAAACCAGCCTTAAAAGACCCTCAAACACCTCTCCAAATCCTCTGCAAATCAAGCTGAAGAATTGTAGAAATATTTTATAGAAATTCAGCAAACCATTCGAAGCCTTGAACACCATGAAACCAAAAAATTTCCAGCTTTGTTCCCTTAGGCCTAGACCAAAGAAACCACCCTTAAACCTCTGTAAAATGAACCTTATTCAGCCATGAACTAAACACCATTAACTTCTCCACTTACCTTGAATACTTGGACTCCATAACCATACCTCAAATATCTCATAATATCATTCCATTCAAACTATATTTTAACTTAAAAAATTTTCAGAATTTTACTCCATGAAAACACCCTTGTATTAAGCTACACAACCAGAAATTCCTCTGCCAACAAGCTCTGAATTTCAGCCAGCCTTAAAGCCATATCAATCTTCATTCATTTCAGCAAATCAAACCAGCCCAGCGAGCTCTGTTGCAACTCCAAGAAACTTCCATCAATCAAACACCATTAACATATCCTATACCTCAAACCACTCCTCAATTCCCTCCATTTGAATTTCAAACAAATCAGATTATTCTCTTCCTTTCTAAGCTGAAAACTGAAACTCCTAGACTTCTTAAACCATTCGGCCAGCATTCTCCCTAATTTCGTGCACATTTTTCTCAAACTCTCTCCATTTTCACCAAGAACACTGATATAATCTTGAGTGGGCTTTTTTCTTGGTGATGTAGGTGGTTTAGTGGATTATGAGTTCAGCTCAACCAAAGAAACTAAAACAGTGAATTTCTTGGGACAAAAGGAAAGTAAACTAACAACTAACGCTCTATCAAACCCTTGAAGAACTAGGCTTCAAAGACCCTCAAGACTAGTAGAAAATTCTACTATAATCTCACCCCAATATCCTTGAAGCAACAAAGGCAAACAAGAACAAAAGAATAGAGAAAATAGGCACCCAAGTAATGGAATTCAAACAAACCTTAGAAGAGCAAAGCAACTAAGACCTATTGAATAAACCACATTGGATTATCTAAAAGATTTGATAGACTCATTCATAAGGAAGACTAAGCCTTAAGCATGGTCTTGATCAAGATGAACAAGGAGGCTATGGCCTTTTAAGATTCTCTCTTCAAATTTAAATAAAATGTGTGAATTGTCTTGTCAAATGACTAAAAGTTGTATTTATACTACCTTAACTCTAGCTAAGTGATCCCTGGGATTTTATTACAATTTAAAGCCTTAATAGGTCTTTACAAAACATTTAAAATGGAAGAAAACTAGAGAAAACATAAAAAAAATATGGGGCTGAAGCCAGTGTTGGCTAAGGCTTCTACAGCCAGCGCCAGTTGTGCGCTGTTCTTTGGGACATCGGTGCAGGTTGAAGTCAGCGCCATTTAGGCTGCTTGGGTCGGTGCTGGTTATCCGCTAGAAGGTCACCTTTTGGTCAAATTTCATTTGTCTTTGTTGCTGGTTTGAGTTCTTGTACGAGTCCTTCTTGGATAATCATCAAAATGAGCTATTGGCTAGCTTCCTCAACCTTCCAACTGTCTTCCATCCTTAAGCATAGTTTTATGAGCAATTGAAAATCATCTTAAAGCTTCTTGGTCCTAGATCTTGTCATCGGTCCTTGTCCTTGCACAGTCACGCCTCCCCCTCTTTGCTCTTGACTTCCATGATGAAACAGAGTCTCATCATCTCCCCCTCCTTGGAAAGGATTCATCTCCGAATCATTACCATCATCTACATCAAAGGGTGAGAGGTCACTAACATTAAAAGTGGTGGTAACATGATACTCACCAGGTAAATCTATCTTATAAATGTTATCTCCAACTTTGGCGAGAACTTGAAATGGACCATCCCCCCTTAGATCTAGTTTGCTTCATCTTTGAGTGGAAAATCTCTCCTTACAAAAGTGCACCCATACCCAATCGCCCTGCTCAAATGACAGCTTTTTCCTTCCTTGATTATGCTTATGGGCGATCTCTTCATTTCATTTTGCGATGGTTACTTTCACTTTCTCATAGAGTGCCTTCACCATTTCCGCCTTCTTAGCTCCATTGCGGTTCATCCGTTCACCTATAGGCAAGGGAACCAAATCTAAAGGAGTTAGGGGATTAAAATCATACACAATTTCAAAAGGAGAATAAGAAGTGGTAGATTGAATAGCCCTATTATATGCAAACTCAATGTATGGCAAGTATTCCTTCTAATTTTTCAAGTTCTTCTTGAATATGGTTCGCTAAAGTTGGGTGAGTGTTCAGTTGACCACCTCCGTTTGTCCGTCCATTTGAGGATGACAAGCTGTGGAAAATAAGAGATTTGTACTAAGTTTGTTCCATAATACTCTCCAAAAATGGCTAAGGAATTTAGTATTATATCCGAGACAATAGTCCTTGGGATCCCGTGCATTCTCACCACTCCCTTAAAGAATAAATCTGCAATATAGGACGCATAATTAGTCTTGGAACAAGTCACAAAATGAGCCATTTTGGAGAATCGATCAACAATCAAAAATATGAAGTCCTTACCCCCCTTGGACCTAGGCAATCCTAAGATGAAGTCCTTTGAAATATCAACCTAAGGTACATTAGGTGTGGGCAAATGAGTATAAAAACCATGTGGAAGAGACCTAAACTTAGTTCGCCTATAAATAATGCATTGAGAACAATGTTTCTCTACATCCTTTCTTATTTTTAGCCAAAAGAAATGTTCCTTAAGGATGCCTAAGGTCTTTGCAACACCAAAATGCCCCATTAGTCCCCTACTATGGGCCTCTTTAACTAGCAATCCCCTAATAGAACTCTTTGGCACACAAATCCTTACCTCCCTAAACAAGAAACCAATATACCTATAATATTTAACAAATGCACATTTCTCATAAGTATGAAAAATAACCCCAAACTCCTCATCATCAACATACAATTCCTTCACAAGTTCAAAATTAAGAAGTTTAGCATCCAAAAAGTTTAGTAGTGTGTACCTTCGAGATAGTGCATCCGCTACCACATTTTCCTTACCCTTCTTGTACTGAATGACATAAGGAAATGTCCCAATAAACTCTATCCACCTTGCATGCCTCTTGTTCAAATTTTGTTGGCTTTTGAGGTGTTTAAGGGTCTCATGATCGGTATGAATGATAAACTCACTTGGTAAAAGGTAGTGTTGCCAATATTCTAGGGTTCTCACCAAGACAAAAAGCTCATAGTAATAGATAGAGTAATTGAAGACCGCCCCGGACAATTTCTCACTAAAGTCTGCAATGGGTTTTCTATCATGGGTCAAGACCGCTTCTATTCCCACCCCACTTGCATCACACTCTATCTCAAATGCCTTCTCAAAGTTAGGAAGAATAAGAATTAGAGCTTGGCTCAATTTTTCTTTGATGGTTTGAAAGGTTTGTTGTTGGGTTTTCTCCCACCTAAATTCCACCTTTTTCTTTACCACTTCGGTTAGAGGGACTGCTATGGTACTAAAATTTTGGATAAACCTCCTATAGAAGCTAGCTAGCCCATAGAAACTACGGACTTAGGTAATGGTGGTAGGGGTGGGCCAATCTTGGATGGCATTTACTTTTTCCTCATCAATCTCAATCCCTTTAGCACTCACAACATACTCAAGAAATGTAATCCTCTCCAAACAAAAAAAAGCACTTCTCAAGAGTAGCATATAATCTCTCCATTCGGAGGGCAACAAGCACAGTTTGAACATGATTCAAATGATCAATATATGATTTACTATAGATTAATTTATCAACAAAGTACATAACAACAAATTTTCCAATAAATTCCCTCAAAACAAGGTGCATTAATCGCATGAAAGTACTAGGAGCATTAGACAATCCAAATGGCATGACAAGCTACTCACACAACCCTTGTTTGGTTTTAAAAGCCGTTTTCCATTCATCCCCTTCTCTTATTCTAATTTGGTGGTAACTAGATTTTAAATCAATTTTAGAGAAAATGCATGCACCAAATAGCTCATCAAGCAAGTCGTCTAGCCTAAGAATAGAATATCGGTACTTTACCGTGATGTTGTTGATAGTGTGACAATCCATGCACATACACCATATCCCATCCTTTTTGGGCACCAAGAGAACTGGAACTGCACATGGGCTTAAGCTCTCTCTCACATGTCCCTTCTCATGTAATGCCTCTACTTGCTTTTGCAATTCCTTAGACTCTATCGGGTTGCTTCTATATGCTGGTTGGTTGGGGAATACGGCTTCAGGCACAAAGTCGATTTGATGCTCAATCCCTCTTATGGGTGGTAATCCTTCGGGCACCTCCTTTGGAAAAACGTCTTCAAATTCTTAAAGAATAGCTGCAATTTTGTTAGACAAAGACAATGTAGAATCATTAGTAAAAACATAAGAACATTTTCATAAAAGAAGAATAACCGATTCCTTAGCTTCTATAGCCTCTATGACCTCAATTTCTTTTGCAAAGTAATTCACTTTTCTTTTACCTCCCCTCTCTTGTCCTTGCTCACTCCTATCCTTGATCGTCAAAGGTACTTGTTTGTCCATCCTCTCTCTCAACTCTTTTTCTTGCCTCTCTTGTTCTTTCCTTTTAATTTCTTATTTTTGCTTCGCACCTTGTGCTCCCTTCTTCTTTTCTTTCTCTTTCGTGATTCTTTGATCTTTGTTTACATTACTAAGGGCCATGGGGGTGAGGGTAAACTTAGTTCCCTCCTTGAGTAGGGAATAAGTATTCTTCCTCCCATCATGTTTTACAGGCTTATCGTATTGCCAAGGCCTCCTTAGGAGCAAGTGACCCGCTTGCATGGGTACCACATCACATAGTACATCATCCTTGTACTTTCTCATCTCAAAATACACCAAAACTTGTTTGTTTACTCTCAATTCCCCGCTATCATTCAACCATTGCAATTTGTTGGGCTTGGGGTGTTTAATCCATTTCATGTCTAATTCTTCAACTAAGTTTGCACTTATCATGTTAGCGCAGCTCCTACTATCCACAATAACACTACAAAGGGTCTTGTTGATTAGACACCTAGTGTAGAAAATGTTCTCTCTTTGTTGGTGATCTTAATCTTCAATGGCTTGTAAATTCAATGACCTTCTTGTGACTCCCACCAAAGAGTATTCTTAACCAACTACTTCTCCTTCATCACTTTCCTCTTCCCCATTTCTTTTTTGGTCTTCTTGGTACCTTTATCCCTCTTCTTCTTCATCGGTAGAAACCTCACTATAGGAATTAGTATACATCGTTCTCTTGCTTGGACACTCATGGGATATATTTCCATATACAAGGCACTTAAACCACTTGATATCCCTATTCCTTTATGGCCTCTCCATGGCTTTTCCCTTATCCTTGTTCCTACCTTCCTTAGGTTTTCAATCCTCCCTAGGCTTCCAACCCTCCCTTGGTTTGTTGAAGTCCCTTTGAAATGACTTAGGGGCTTCATCCTTTTTAATTGGCATCTTATTAGTAGTGTTGCGGTTTGGAAGTGGTGGTCTAGTAAATGTCCTCCTCTTTAATTGCCTCTTAATCTTCATAGCGGCATGTACAATATCCTCCAATCGTTCGTAGGGGTGTAACTCTACCAAATTGGCAACTTCCCTATTTAATCCTCCCAAAACCCTTGCCTTTGTTACCCTAGGATCCTCATTGATTTGAGCTCTCATTAACATTACTTTCATCTCTTTATGGTAATCTTCCACACTCTTGTTCCTTTTCTTGAGTAATTAGAGTCTTTGGTAAAGATCATTATAGTAATGGTGTGGTATAAACCTAACCCTTATTATATCTTTCAACAAATTCCAACTAACCACGGTTTTCACTCCCATTTGTCTCTTTTGTGCACTAACATGCTCCTACCAAACCAAAGCATACTCCAAAAATCCCAAGATAGCCAACCTTACCTTTGACCTTTCACTATAGGTATAACTTTCTAGGAAGATCTCCATCTTGCTCTCCCACTCGAAATATGCTTCGTGGTCACTCTTGCCATAGAATGTAGGCACTTTTAATTTAATATGGTTCAACTCCCTCTCCTCATCATTTCCTTCTCTCCTACCTCCTCTATTGCCCCATCCTCTATTGTGTTCCCCAAAGGCTTCAACTTGTTCCCCCTCATACCATTCATCAACTCCCTCAAACTCTCTTTCTAACCCCCTTAGGTTGTTTCCACCATTCCTTTCTTGACCCCTTCCTCATCCTCCTCTCATACCATATCTTCTCCCTCTCATTGGAGCTTGTTGGAATTCCCCGATAGAGTGCTCATCCCACTCTTCCTCTTGTTGGGCATTTAACGGAGGAGTATGGGCATCACCATCTCTCATCCTAGGGCTAGGAACTTCAAATCGCTCTTGGCCTCTCCTTTACGTGACGGTAGAAGATTGCCCAAGATGATTTATCAATTCTCTTGTCAGGTTTTGAAACTCACTTTTCATAGTCCTCATCATAGCTTGCAAGTCATCACACAAAACCCTAAGATCAATTTGTTCTTCTTGAGGTCTACTAGGTCTACTTGGGTTAGACTTAGAATCTCTTGATCATGGGCCATGGTGGTGGAATATTTATTTATTTATACCTGTAAAATAAAGAGATTAGAAAGAAAATTAGATCCTCACTTCGCTTCCTTGCGTGTTGGCTCTCAAAGGTTGGTCACTTCATACTCATGTTTGCTCTCTTAAGCTCTTTTAGTAATAGGCTCACCCTCTTACCTTTTTCTCAATACTGAAGCCTTCTTGTTCAATCATAATTCTCTCCAATAGCTAAAGATTTAGTTCAACTTAATGAATCACACAAATTAATGGATTTTTCCAATTAGGGGGTCTTAGGGGAATTTCAACAATCACTTGTTGGGTACCTCAAGCAAACAATTTTTAATCAAGAATTCCAAGAAATGTGGACTCAATCAACATAAAAACAAACACTTAGACGCACATAAAAATACTTCTAAACAAGAAACAAACAAGAGTTAGCAATAACAAAGAAACAAGAACAACTAGAACTAGGATTATGAAAAACAAGATGATCACAAGTGTGCTCTAGCAAAGTTGAGTTCAATGAACATGGAATTCAACAATAGAGTGATATAATAAATCCCAATATCCTAAGGAATGAAAATTAAGAATCAAAGTTCCCAACTATAGCCAAAAACATTCTTATGGAACATTTATCAAACACCTTGGCTGCAATCCTGTCACTTAAGAACAACCAACATTTTCACCCATATTTAAGCCAATTTTCACCACAAACACAAGAAAAATTTGTTCCTAAAGATTATACTAACATCAAGAAGCAATTTCCCCAAAGAAAAATAAAGGTATAACAAAGATTTTATGACATTTTTGGAGCATGTTTTTTAGTTACAGGATTTTTCTTGTTTTTCTTCAACTTTGTAGGGCTCATTTTCTTACTTCCAAGCTTTGATTGAATCAAAGCTTTCCTTCTATGATACCAAAAACTCTTTGATATGATCTTGAGTGGGCTTTTTTCTTGGCGATGTGGATGGTTTAGTTGATTATGAGTTCAGCTCAACCAAAGGGACAAAAACAGTGAATTTCTTGAGACAAAAGGAGAAAGTAAACTAACAACCAACCCTCTATCAAACCCTTGAAGAGCTAGGCTTCAAAGACCCTTAAGACTAGTAGAAAGTTATACTATAATATCACCCCAATATCTTTAACGCAACAAAGGCAAACAAGAACAAACAAATAGAGAAAATAGGGACCCAAGTAATGGAATTCAAATAAACCTTAGAAGAGCAAAGCAACTAAGACCTATTGAAGAAACCACATTGGATTATCTAAAAGATTTTATAGACTCATTCATAAGGAGGACTAAGCCTTAAGTATAGTCTTGAGCAAGATGAACAAGGAGGCTAGAGCCTCTCAAGATTCTCTCTTCAAATTTGAATAAAGTGTGTGAATTGTCTTGTCAAATCACTAAAAGTTGTATTTATACTACCCAAACTCTAGCTAAGTGATCCCTGAGATTTTATTACAATTTAGGGCCTTAATAGGTCTTTACAAAACATTTAAAATGGAGGAAAACTGGAGAAAACATAAAAAACATGGGGTAGCCGTCGGCTGCCCAAGCTGGAGCCAGCATCGGTTAGGGCTTGTACAGTAGGTGCCCGGTTGCGCGCTGTTCTTCGGGCCGTCGGTGCAGGTTGAAGCCGGTGCCGGTGCCGGTTAAGCTACTTGGGTCAGCACCAGTTATCCACTGGAAGGCCACCTTTTGATCAAATTTCGTCTGTCTTTGTTGCCCGCTTGAGTTCTTGTTGGGGTCCTTCTTGGATAATTATCAAAATAAGTTCTTGGCTAGCTTCCTCAACTTTCCAACCCTCTTCCATCCTCAAGCATAGTTTTATGAGCAATTAAAATTCATCTTGAAGCTTCTTGGTCCTAGATCTTGTCATCGGTCCTTGTCCTTGCACGGTCACACCTCCTCCTCCTTGCTCTTGACTTCTATGATGAAGCGGAGTCTCATCAAACACCAAGAACACACACTACATCTCTTTGAGCCAAAACCCACTCTAAACACCTCCAATCCCTCTCAAATACTCCAGATTACACCTACATACTCCATAGTGTTCATTTCTGGTATTTATAACACAAATTCTTGAAAATAAGAAATTGCATTGGGATCAAAACCAGTTTTTTTTCCTTGAAGTCTCAAGAACATCATCAAGGTAACCAAGAACAACTCCTTTGTTCATCTTCTTCCATTCAACCTTCATTGTACCCTACTAATGCTCTGTCTCTGTCTCTCTCTCTCATTCTCTCTCTTGGCCGAAATGGTTGATTAACAACCATGGCTGTTTTTCTCCTTTCTTAGACAATTCAAAACTCTCAATTGCGTGGATCTTCTTAAATCTTCATCGAAGTAATTGTCAATCAAGTATTTCTCCTTAATCCTCATTTTTAATTCTGCATTCCTATCTCTTAGATGTTGATAAGAAGAATAGAATATGAATGGGGGATTGAGTATGTGCATGTGAATGAAGGGGTTGGGACTAGGATGTGAGAATGGTTGTATATGATTAAGTTATATGGATTTTCTTGAGAATCAATGTATATTCATCATGTCCTAATAAAATTATGGATGTTTAAAGCATGTTAGATATTATGACACCTTTGGTGAATATGATTTTTATGTTCTTATTTCCATTGAAGCCATGATTATGATTATGTCTAGTAGAGATTTGGCCATGTGATAGTATGTGTGGATTTAAGCCTATTTTCATGAATAGATTAGTTTATTTTTTGATATTGGAGAATGTATTCATGATTCTTGTTTAGCAATAGGAAAATCATGATTATTTTCTTGTTAATCCTAGGTTATTTTTAGTAGCAAATTTTATTACCTTAATTAAAATTATTACTATATTTTTTCTCTAAAGATTTTGAAATTCCTAGGAAGTTTTGGAATTGGAATATTAAATGAAATATTGATATTTTATTAGTCAAATAAACAATATCTTTTATTAATATATATATATATATATGTATAATGATAATTTAAAAATTACCACTTATTAATATTATTTAGGATTTAGTATTATTCAATATTCAAATACTAGTTTATTTATTAATAATAACACTCAATATTTATTATTTGAACCTATAACTTATTAGTTATTATTTTACAACTCCTAGTTATTTTAACTTACCAAGCTAGACTTATTTTATAAAATTCTTTATCATCTAGCCTTAAAGCTCAGAACATTAAGGTCATGATTGTAATTAGTTGAATCAGGAATTATTTATGTAAGAAAGTGTAGCTCGAGTATAATCTTATACCTTGTGTTTACCCCACGCGGGGTTAGGTCAGCCTTGGAGGATTTTTGAATTCGAGCAAGCACAGGATCAGGTAAGCTCCTGCATGGAATTATGTGAAAACAAAAAATTATTGTGGCAAGCCAAATGCGATATGTATGGACATTCCATTTATAAAGGCAATTAAGGACTGTTTTTCTTTTTATTTCAGTCAAGCAAATTATTCGAAAAATTAAACAAACAGTTTTATACAAAATGCTAAACTCTTTCTGAACTCAACTTTGACAAGAATTTTAGAAACTCTTAATTGCTATTTCCAAGTAAATCAATGTATGATCAATTTTCTCCCAAGTGGAACAAGTAACATTGAGTACTCAATAAGGGTAGACTACTAGGACTAGTCTTTGAAGGGTTAGGGTAAGTCTCTCAGTAGGTAGCCACCTCAAGGGGTGAGTCCTTCCCGGATAGGATGCCAATCCGATAGGTCATGCCAGTCCGAACTAGCAAGTTTCAATAATGTAGACTGTATGTTTCTGGAGTGGACAATCAGTAAGTTTGGGTATAAAGATGGAGGAGTATCTCACCCGGTAGGCCGTACACCTACCTTTTGTCAGTATGCTTAATGTATGGTATACTGACCATATGGTCATAGGACCTAACGTGTGGTAACCCATGATTATCTATTTGAGTGGTTGTATTTATTGTGCACATGTATGATTTGAAAAGTAAAACACCACCTTTTATTTTTGACATTTATTTAATGCTGTCTGGCATTTTCTCTTCTGAAATTTTTACAACTTGCATACATGAACTATTTTCCTGAAACATTCTAAGCACACACGGGTTTACTGAGATTTTTATTTCACCACCTTTTATGCCATGTTTTCAGGACGGTCCTGCTGTGGAGGTCAATAGATAGATTTGTGGCCTATGATTTGAAGACTCTTTATTATTTCCCTTACGTGATGTTTTGAGAGATTGTTGCAAACAATTTATTTTGGATTTGTTCATGTATATTTGGGTTGTAATAAGTTTAATTTTAAAGTTTTTATTTTATTTTATTTTATGTAACCTAGTTATAAAGACCCCTTGTCCTATGGATGGGCAACATCCCCGGCCTTGTTGGGCCTAGGTAGTGGGGTGTTACAGGCCGACATTAGTTGAGTACCCTTAGCCAGTGCCAGTTTTTTCTGGTTATTGAGAAATTTTATTTTGGAAGGCTTCAGCACTAGTTCCCTTGCTCTAGTTTGTGCCAGTTACTCTTTAGTTCTGTGGTAAAAAAAGATTCGGTGCCAGTTTTATTGCCCTAGTCAGCGCTAGTTGGTCTTTGTCCTCCCTACCTTTTTTACGAAGCTAACTTCTTTAGCTTGATTTTACCCTCTATTAGGTTCCATTTTTTGTATAGGTACTGCCAAATGATCTTAGAAGCCTTTAACTACTAGATAAGGGTTCTCGCATCTCAAATGTATTAAATTTCATAAATCATTGGAGTCTTTCTTGAAATTTCTTGAGTCCGGCCCTTGTCAACGATCCTTGAAAGTTTGGTAAATGTTGCCTTCTCATTCTTGAGCTTGACCATCATGATAAAGTGGAATCTCATCACAATGATCTTCCATTTTCACATGAGCTTCCATGAAACCTTTAAGGCCTTCTTGAAATCGTTTGAGCCTCGTGTCATAAGCTTTTGAATGCTTTTGAATGCTTGGTATAGCTCCATTTTCTTATGCATGATCAGTATGATGAAGTTGATTCTCATTACATAGGGACTGAAATTCTCAGCTTGTATTTCTATGTCTAGCAACAAGTAAAGAGAAGAAAAAAGTAAGTTTCTTGATTGCCTTTTTGGAAAAGAAAGTACCTTTAGCCTTAGAATGTTAAGTACCATCTTTCTCTCCTTAGATTGATCGTTGAAACCCTTCAAGAAGGCCAAGAACAGCCACAAGAATCGTGTGCAATGAATATCAACCAAGTAGAATTTTCGAGCTAGGTTTTGGTTAAAAGAAAAGCGGAGAATGCCATGAAATTTTGGAAAGGGAATGAGGGGAGTGTCAGCTGAAAAGAGTTAGGTTAATGAAATTGATTAGGCTTAGGATTTATTTGTAGAATAAACCAGAGAATTGAGAGAGGATAGGTGAGGTGGGGATGAGTAGGAAAAATAGGAGGATTTTTAGGGATTCTAAGCTTCAAAATCTCAGTCTTAGCTCTGATTTTTAAGCTGACTTTTAGGAGGGTAGGGGAACTAGCCCTGCAAACCACCAACCCTGCAAACCACCTTAATCATGTTATTAAGGTCAATTGATAAAGTGAGAAAAGATCATAATATTGGGTATCTCAGGCTCATATCTTATACGGCGCAGCGGAAGAATAAAACGAGATACCATACCAGGACCCACATATATGTGGAAAACAAGATATAAAGATAACAAAGATACAACATTTTACCTTTGTTTGATTGTCCAAAGAACAAAACATTTCTCCTTCAAGTCGAGGTGCAATCCAGCAATCCTCTTAATCAAACTCCACGAGAGTTAAACGTCCAACCACTATAATCACAGTGTGTGATTATCTCTAATAGTAATCCACACAGAGGAACACTTAAGGACCAAAATTTCCTGTGCTAGCAGAAAAAGATGGCGGCTAGGGTTCTTCATGTTTTCAGCAAAATGAGAGAGAGAGAGAGAGAGAGAGAGAGAGAGAGAGAGAGAGAGAGAGAGAGAGAGAGAAGAAGAAGAAGAAGAAGAAGAAGAAGAAGAAGAAGAAGAAGAAGAAGAAGAAGAAGAAGAAGAAAAGGTTGCTAGGGTTGGAGTTTTTCGTGTCTTACACTTAGCTAGGGTTTCGTGTGTTATCCTTATATCACACGAAAAATCCTGCTCAAAATAGACTCCAATCTCAGAATTCTAAAACAGTTAGAATTCCCTAATTGTAATTGGAAACATCAAGTTCTCACAATTATAATTTGGATCATTAATTATCACTAATTCAAATTTGACCACAACAACTTCTCTTTCTCGCAATTAACCCCACTATATTATCAAATAAAATATTGAGTACATAATCCTCTATTGTGTGTGACTTATTAGGTTTCCCAGTCAATTGGTAGAGAACATGAATTAATCTAAACGTCTTTGAGATTAATAATCCGTAATTAATTAGAATTAATCCTATTAATTCTAATCAGGAATGGTTTATTAATTCATCAATTAATAAACCCATATTCCCAGATCATGAGCGGCATCTAGCAACACATCATGACCACCCAAGAGTCTAGGAAGTCAAGTGGCTTGACATGAACCCTTCAATAACAAACTTCAGTGCAATTAACTCATTTCACCATACAATATCTCATTTGGTTTAGAGTACGGAATTAGTGCCAACTCCCTCCAGAATTAATTCTGGCCCGAATACAATAGTACTTGTACCAGGAACCCACTACTTTAGATGTGTATCAATTGGAACTATTTCCAATACACAATCGCCTTGGCCAAGGACTTCTTGAGTAGTAATTCCTATAAGTGGCCGTGAGATATTCGCCCCTACTATTAGGAGTAGTGAATCCTTTATTGACCCTCTCAACTACTTTCGTTTACCTCACAATGTACCCAATATCCATCCCATAGGTGGCCCTCGATCGAGCTCCAGAGATTAGAATCAAAGTACAATGCTCAGCAAACAAAGTACCTTAGAGATCTCAAGTCTAAGGATACTTGAATGTTTGCTATATTGAGATTATGTCACTGACACTAAACAGTTATCCATGTGATTATCTCAAAGCTAGGTCATCCAATGAACTTGTTCCATTAACAAGCATCCATATGTTAACTTTGAGTATCTCAATACTCATGGATATGAGAACCACCGCCTGATCAAATCAGAAAGTCTAACACATGCTAGTCTTAACGCATTAATGATGTCCTGTCTCATTAATACTACAACTAGGGACTATTTAAGTACTAACACTATACAGTGTAGTAGGAATCTCATATCATGATTTTCTTAACACAGTGTTGTACTAGAGACTTTATCGAACAGCTATAATACTTAAAAGTAAACAAAAGAAACTATAAGATAAATAATGCCTTTTATTAAAATAAAATGTGTCATATACAATGTACAAGTGATTGCCTCTAGGGCACAACACTAACACATGATGTTGGGAATATTAGGGTAGCGGCTAAAGTCCTATTGAGAAAAGGATTATTTGAAACCAATATCAGCCCTAGGAGTGGCGGCTAAATGAAGGAAACTTAGGAGCAAGATTTATCAAAATTGCTTTCTTAATATATAAAGAGCAAAATTAAAGGGACTTGAACATTCAAGATGGTGGCAAGAGGGAGAACAATTAGGAAAGGATTGGTTGTAGGATTTCCTTAGATACTTATGAAACAAAATTATATGAATAAGATAATTTAAATGTGACGGCTAGCAAGAGCAAAGCTAGGAAGAAGATTGTTCTGGACTATTTTAAATTATGTAATGAGAGAATATAGGAAATTATGGGTTTTACCAAAACTCAGCCATAACTTATTTTTATCTAAAATTCCAAAATGAATTTCTACCTCACAATATATCCACAATTTCCTTTATAACCTAGGTTTTAAGAAAAATACACAAAATCCCTCCAAAAGCCATAAACTAAGTTTTCCTCCACCAAACATAATTCATGATGATTAATTAAATTAACAATTCCCAATAATTATAATTCATAAATTTTAAATATAGCACTTATGAAAATTCAAATACTCAAGAAGCAAACAAACACATAATCATGTATTCATGAATTATTCATATGCCATGCTCATAAGAGTACATGTGCGTGCGCGCGCACACGCACGCACGCACGCACACACACACACACACACACACTCAATGAATGCTACATTCTTTGTAATCTAGGTGTGACCATAGTAAGGTGTTATACTCTCCCTCTTTTAAAAGAGTTTTGCCCTCGAAATTCCCATGGTATCATACCTTGAAACAACTCTGAATATTTCTTTTGCACCCATTCCTCTATCTCCTAGGTGGTATCCTGAATGCCATGATGTTCCTAAATTACTTTAACCATCGAGATTTTCTTGTTCCTCAATTCCTTTATACTCTTTTCCAAGATTTTGTCTAGCCTTACAATATAGCTCAAATTAGGATGCAGTTGTAAAGGCTTGTCGTTGAGCACATATTCAGGATCCGGTTGATACTTCTTGAGCTAAGACACATAGAATATATCATGAATTCCTAGTAATCTATCCAGAAGGTCCAGTTGATAAGCCACTGTCCTAATTATCTTAGTAATAGAAAATGGTACAATGTATCTTGTACTCAATTTTTCTCCTTTAAGGTGCCTCAAGATCCTTTATTTGGTGTCAATTTCAAGAAAATCTTATCATTAACTTGAAATTCTAGCTCATTTCTTCTATTATCTACATAACTTTTTTATCTACTTAGTGCAGCTTTAAATCTTTCTTGAACTAGCTTTACTTTGTTGGTCATTTCCTATATACACATCTCTCCTTCTTTGTTAACTTACTTCTCTTCATTCCATTTGAGGTACAATAGCATTTGACATTTTCAACTATATAATGCTTCGAAAGGTGCCATGCTAATAGACGGTTGGTAACTGTTATTATAGTGTAAAAGAACACTATCAATCTACTTATCTCCAAAATCTAACATACAGGCCCTGAGCATGTCTTTCAAAATCTGTATCACCTCTCAGATTACCTGTCTATTTAAGGGTGAGTGGAGGTGCTGAACTTTAACATTATACCTATTGATTCTTGAAATTTCGCCTAAAATCTTGAGGTAAATCATGGGCACTAATCAGAGACTATGCTCGTTGGTACTTTATGCAATCTCATGACTTCCTGGAAGTAAATCTGAGTTAAGTTCTCTATCAAGTACCTTGCATTCACAGGAATGAAGTGTGTCATCTTGGTCTGTCTGTCCATTACTACCTAGATTGTATTTTTTGTGATTTTGTCATTAACAAACCAGTGACAAAATCCTCCTTCCCACTTCTATTGAAAGATAGGTAAAGGTTACAACAGGCCTACTGATTTCTTGTGCTCTGCTTTTACTTTTTGACAGGTGAGATAGGTTGCCACATACTGAGCAACCTTCTTCTTTATACTGGCCCACCAAAACATCTTTTTTAGGTCTTGGTACGTCTTGGTCTCTCCAGGATGTTTTGTATATCAACTTTTGTGTGCTTCTTTCAAAATCTTTTTCTTTCTTTCCTTATTATTTTGTGCACAAAATCTCTTTTGAAAATACATAATGCCTCATTGATCCACTTGGAAGTTCTGACTTCCTCTTTCCATCTCTTTCTCCTTAAAAACTTGAAATTCTAAGTTGTTTTGCTGAGCTTCCATAATTTCATGCCTCAAATTGTGTATCATACTCTGATTTCTTACCTATATTCTCGCTTTCTCCACTTCTACATCTAAAGGTAACAATTTTTGCACTGTCTGTACTTCATGTACTTTTAGTCTGGCCCTCCTTATTTTTTTACTCAGCACATCTACCACTATATTCACTTTCATAAGATGGTAATTAGTCAAACATTGGTATTTCTCCAGGAACTCCATCCATCTCCTTTGTTTTAGATTCAAGTTCATCTACATCAAAATGTATTTTAAACTTTTGTGATTAGTAAATAGCTCATATTTTCTCAAAGGATTTAATCGTTGACATAGAAAATATATTGAATTTAGATTTTTTTTAAGTTAAAAATAGAAATCCATTTTGTTTTATTTTTGCACAAGAAAATTTGTTTTGTCAAATAAACTTGAGACCAAAGTCTCTAGAAAGTTTTAATTGAAATTTTTTTAAACCATTAAGTTTTTAACTTAAATAAAATTAGTTCATGAAAAAAATCTCACAAAGGATATAAACCTTAACATAGAGATTTTAATGGATTTAGATATTTTATTTTTGAGTTAAAGAAAAACTTAATGAAAATTTTCAAAAGGATATTTTTCCAAAAAAACCCTTATTTTAAAAAGACTAAGTGGGAGAGGAGTTCCAACGGCCCCATGGCTTCCATCACAATCCTCATTAGAGATTGTGGATCCTCTCGCATCACCCTGAGAGTGAACCTGTATAGGATGGGGATACCACAAGGATCTAGATCTATTGGAAGGATGTAATTAATAACCCGGGACATGTACTATGATCGGCCAGCCCACATTGGAGGTTATAGTGTGAGGTATGTCCATAGGAAATAAGAGGAAATGGCCATCCCCTCGATGGAATTATCTTCTAGATCATTACCTAGAAGAGAAATTAATTTGTGGTGGTTAACACACTTAGCTTAGGAAACTATTAATCTTCCCAAGAAGCTATATTAGTTCTTCTAAGAGACAAATAAATTATATTAAAGTAACTATTATCAGTTTTGATTTAAGGAAAAAGTGCGCAAATTTATTTTGTTTTCACAAACCAAATCCTTTCTTTTATTTTCATTTTTTCCAGAAATGGTGGGAGGTTCTTTTAGTCCTTTGGTCATTATCCTCCGACAGAATAAGCTAATGGATCTAAACTATGTGGACTGGAAGAGAAACCTGGACATAATACAAATAGTTGAAGAGTATAAGTATATCCTCTACGAAACCTGCCCTGTTATCGGGGAAGGTTCTACCGTCGAAGAGCGAGAGGCTGAAAAGGCATGGAAGAAGGCTGACAAAATGGCATGCTGATATATGTTAGCTATTGGGAGATATGTCCTTTTAGACTAGGTTTCTGATGTCTCAAATGTTTTAATAAAAGAATTTATTTTCAGAAATTATTTGTGAATTTACATTTTTATTTGTGCATAATTACGTTTAGAAAAGACCCATTGTATTTAAGTAAATGGTCCATGTGAATGGAGGTCTTTCACAGTAAGGTATGGATCATAGGTTACTTAACACATAAATATTAGTTCTTAACCGATTGATGAGAATGAGAATCTAATTATGTCTAGGTTATTATGTTTTGAATTCTAAATGGGGAATGGCTTACCTTTAGCTAGTGAGTAGTCCACCCACTTCATGACATAAGCGTATTTTGAATACATAGAACATGACCTATAGTAGTGGTTTCTAAAGGTACTATATGGTAGAAACCTAGACTACTACTGCTACAACATGGACTAGTACTCTACAACTTGAGTATGAGCTAGTGGTCTGACGAAACTGAAAGCATATACTTTGATATGCTATAGTTGAGGTTCTATCGTAGGGCCAATATACTTGCATGTTGGGTATGTATAACTAGTTAGTTAAGACAGACTTGTACAAGATAGTTTCCATACTATATCGCCCCTTATGGTTGTATGAATGATCTAAATATCTAGGGCCTTGGGAAACATGACTTTGATGTTTACTTTAGGGTAGCTTCCTTGGAAAGCGAAAACAATCCAGGAAGTCATGGATCATTGGACTAGAGGCCTAAGGATGGTAGATGTCATTTAGAGAGGTGTTAGTACACTTCTTCCTCTCTAAATGTGCGGCGAAGTATAGAGGGGTATTTTAGTCAATACACCTGTAGGTCGGAGCCTTTGCTAATGCAGCACTGTCATTGGGATCAATATTTCCTTTTGGTGATATTAGGAAATATTTAAAATGCAAAATACAGCTATTTATATGGCAAGAATATTTTGGTCATTTTAGTAGCCAAGGCGGTATGTCTTTTGGTCCCCAGTATAGACCGTGAGTCCTAATTAAATACGGGCTAAGGAATTGATCTTAAATTAAATGAAATTTATTTTATTTAAGTAGCCAGATTTAATTATTGGGTTAGAATAAAATAAAGGTCTATAGAGAGAGAATTAATTAAACTAGTTTGGTGGGTTAATTAATTATTTAGAGCTTTAGCCCAGTTTGAATAATTAAAGATTAACTTGGGACTAAACTAATATAAGCTTATTTATTGGACTAGTTTATGTGGGCTGGGAAATTAATTATTAATTGGGCCATCTATATGGTTCTAATTAGAAAAATTAATTAAGTCCAAAAGGTTAAACTAAGAGTCTAATGGCCCAATCCAGTTTAACCCAGGGTTTTTATTTAGGTTAAACAGGAGAATTGGAAACAACGTGGTTGACAGAACACACATTCTCTGAGACGGCTTCTTCTCTGTGAAAAGCCAAACGTCTCTCTCTCACTCTCTCTCTAGAAGAAAGGTTTCATAGTCTGTAGCTGTTCACCAAACGTATTTAGGCAGGCCATATACTGGAAGATCAAGATATTGGCATTCACATACATGCAAAGACGGAGTAGGAGACTTGCAGGAATAGCACCAGAGGCTTCTACCAGCGTACCTACCCTGGTAGTACACATTCCGTTCCAGCCAACTCTTAGAACGAGGAAAAGAGGTAAAAAAAATTTTAACCTTGGAGTCCTACCAAAGCACAACCGGCGCAGGCTTGGGCTGCCGGAGCCGATACCGGCTCTGTTCGGGATTCTCTTGTTCTTCAATTTTTCCAGTTTTTTTATCTTCGCTTCTGCTGTGTGCCCTGTGTTTTTCGTTTTCTATGCCTCCAATTGGTATCAGAGCATGAAGGTTTTGTGAAAATATAGGGAGCATGCATCTATATGAATAAAATTGGACACATATGTGAGATTAAAATTGTTATCCTTCACTGTTTTGGTATGGATAGATTCTCTATTAAACCTCGCGGGTGGAGGTATAGGAGGTTTGTAATTTATTATTTTTCTTAGTAAATCGTGTAAGCCCAATATTTATGGGTATAGGTGATTGTTGGTTTTGGTTGATTTCATTATATTCGGTTTGAAATCGGAGAGCCATCGAAGCCAAAAGTTGTGTAGAAAATCAAGAAAAACTCGTAGAAAAAAACTGCAAGAAAGCCGATCAAACCACAACCGGCACCGGCTTGGGATGCTGGAACCGGCGCCGGCTTGGGTTTGGAAGGTCGGTCCGCATGCTGGTTTCTCGTGGGTCCTGGTTCTGTGCGGAGGGTGCAGTGGACCACAGTGCAGATAGGTACATGATCCGGTGTGGCAGGTGCAGTGGACTAAGGAGAATTTTTTGTTTTTTTTTTCCTTATAAATTTTCTTGCAATTTCTTTTGGTTTTGGGGTCTATACTAGGCGAAGTTAATATTTTGCAATAGTTAATATTCGTGGAATATTTTTTCATGACAAATATTAGTAAGGGATTTTAGGATTAAACAAGACCATTAATTAATTAATTAATTAATGTGTTGATTCTATTATCTGAGCACTTAGGTTTAGAAATAGAAGAGCATGAAAACGTCCACTATTTTCTAGCATGCTATTTATTTTTTGTACCTATATGCATGTTTTCTCAAAGACCAAAGTCTTTGGGAATGTTTTTAACAAGGAAAACATTTTTCTACAAATTAAATGGTTATTTTAGCATGAACAAAAATTAATCCTTAGATATTTTCTCAAATGATTTAATTCTTGACATAGAAAATATATTGTATTTAGATATTTTTGTAAGGTTAAAATAAAAGGCCATTTTGTTTTAATTTTGGCATAAGAAAATTGTTTTGTCAAATAAGCTTGAGGCCAAAGTTTCTAGAAAGTTATAATTGGAAAATTTTTGAAATCATTAAGTTCTAACTTAAATAAAATTAGTCCATGGGAAAACTCTCAAAGGATATAAACCTTGACATAGAGATTTTTACGGACTTAGACATTTTATTTTTGAGTTAAAGGAAACCTTAATGGAAATTTTCAAAAGGATATTTTTCAAAAAACCCTTGTTGTAAAAGACTAAGTGGGAGAGGGGTTCCAACGGCCCCACGGCTTCCATCACGGTCCTCGTTAGAGATCGTGGGTCCCCTCACGTCACCCTGGGAGTGAACCTGTATAGAATAAGGATACCACAAGGATCTAGATTTAATGGAGGAATGAAATTAATAACCCGGGGCACGTACTATAATCGGCCAGCCCCTCGTTGGAGGTCATAGTGCGAGGTATGTCCATAGGGAATGAGAGGAAATGGCTATCCCCTCGATGGAATTATCTTCTAAATCATTACTTAGAAGGGAAATTAATTTGTGACGGTTAACACACTTGTTTCCACAAACTGAATCTTTTTCTTTTATTTTTCAATTTTTCAGAAATAGTGGGAGGTTCTTTTAGTCTATTGGCCATTATTCTCTGAGAGAATAAGCTAACAGGACCAAACTATATGGACCGGAAGAGGAACTTGGACATAATACTCATAGCAGAAGAGTATAAGTATGTCCTTTACGAAACCTGCCCTGTTATCGGGGAAGGTTTCACCCTCGAGAAGCGTGAGGCTAAGAAGGCATGGAAGAAGGCCGACGAGATGGCCCGTTGTTACATGTTGGCCTTCATGTCTAATGTGCTCCAATCCAAACACGATCCCATGACCACTACGTATGATATAACCAATCATTAGCCATGATGTTTGCAGATAAGAGCCGCCCAGCAAGGCAGGAGGCTCTTCGAACTATCATTAACACTAAGATAGCTGAGAGAGAATCAGTCAGAGAGCATATGCACAAGATGATTGCTACTTTTGAGGAGTCAGAAACCTTATGGGCTGTCATTGACCCCGAAAGCTAAGTGGACATGCTTCTCGAATCTCTACCGAGTTCCTTTACTCAGTTCAAGTTGAACTATAACATAAACAAGTTGAATATGAGTTTAACTGAGTTAATGAAAGAGCTCCAGATGGCGGAGAAGGTCATAAAGCCATAATCGAAGGCTATGATTGTCAAAGCTTCATTTTTTAGAATTAGGCCCAATCCCAGAAAGTTCAAGAAGAAGAAGGGTAACGCAGCGGCCCAGCCCAAGACTTCGCCCAAAGACAAACCCATAGGAAAGTGCTTCAAGTGTGGACTGAAGGGACATTGGAAAAAGGAATGTCCAGATTTTCAAGTCAACAAAAACCCCACAGGTAATGTTTTATATCTAAATTTTATATCAATGGTTGGATCAACTTCCACTTGGATTGTTGATTCAGGAGCCACTGATCATATTTGTAACTTTTTGCAGGGGTTTAGAAAGATTAGAAGACTCTAGAAGGGCGAATATGGACTATGTGTGGGAAATAAAGCACAAGTTTGGGCCCTTGCAGTGAGAGAGCTAGATCTTGTATTTGATTGTAATAGAATAGTGATTTTGAAAGATATTTTATATGTACTTGGATTTCGACAGAATTTGTTTTCGGTTGCAAAACTAATAAATTGAGGATATTCTGTATCTTTTCATTCTGGTATTTCTATCAGTAGAGATGGAGAAATTTTATGTACTGGGCACATGTATGGGAATCTATTTTTCTTAAACCCTATTAACAATCAATTAAATAATGCTCGATCTGAACCTTTAACAAGGAAAAGAAAGACCAATGTCAATGGTTTTTATCTTTGGCATTTAAGGTTGGGTCATATCAACCCAACCAGGATTCAGAGGTTGATCCATGATGGGGCTTTGGGCTCATTGAGATTGGAAAATTGGCCTCAGTGTGAGTCCTTCCTGATGGAAAAGATGACCAAAAGGTCATTTACCCCTAGGGCGAATAGAGCCAATGAGGTATTGAGTCTTGTTCACACTGATATGTGTGGTCCCTTGTCTACACCAACTAGAGGAGGTTTTGAGTACTTCATCACTTTCACAGATGATTGTACAAGGTTTGGTTACGTTTACCTAATGAGATACATGTCTAACTATTTTGACAAGTTCAAAGAGTTTAAGGCTGAAGTGGAGCGTCGGATAAGTAAATTTATTAACACCTTACGATCAAATCGTGATGGAGAGTACCTCATTGGTGAATTCAAGGACTACATGGTACATCATGGGATAGTATCCCAGCTCTCTGCACCAGGGATGTCCCAGCAGAACGGAGTAGCTGAGAGAAGGAATAAGACATTGATGGAAATGGTCTGAAGCATGATGTCTCATGCTACTCTTCCAGTGTCTTTTTGGCGATATGCCTTAGAAACAGCGGCATACATTCTGAACTTAGTGCCTTCCAAGTCAGTACCTAGGACTCCCTATGAGATGTGGATTGGGTGTAAGCCAAGTCTGAATCATATCAGGATATAGGGTTGTCCAGCTTATGTACTGGTTAAGTGAGACAAGTTAGAACCAAGATCAGAATTATGCTATTTTGTTGGGTATCCAAAAGGGACAAAGGGTGTTTACTTTTATCATCCTAAAGAGCAAAAAGTACTGATTAGTACCAATGCTAGATACTTAAAGGATGATCAAAGTACTTCCACAAAAGGTTCAACTAGGTTGGAATTGGAGGAGAAGTTATCTTTGGAAGCAACTTCTTCAGACTCGATTGTGGAACAAGAGGAGGCATAGCCTCAAGAGCCCCGTCGTAGTGGGAAAGTGTCTAGGATTTCGGAGAGATAGACTGGAGAAGCTTTTAAGCTAGACTCCGACCATCAGGAACAAGATCCTACTAGATACGAGGAGGCTATTGCTGATGCTGATGCAAATCTGTGGCATGAAGCAATGAAAGATGAGATTGAGTCTATATATCTCAGTCAGGTTTCGGATCTTATAGCTTCACCTGAAGGGATAAAACCCATAGGATGTAGGTAGGTATACAAGAGAAAAAGGAGAATAGATGGGAAGGTGGAAACCTTCAAAGCCAGGCTTGTGGTGAAAGGATATACTCAGAAAGAGGGAATCAACTATAAGGAAACCTTTTCCCCGGTAGCCATACTTAAGTCCATCTGTATCCTCTTTGACATAGCATGTCATTATGACTACGAGATATGACAAATGGATGTCAAGACGGCATTTTTAAATGGCCATTTTAGTGAAGACATTTATATGTCCCAACAGGAAGGCTTTATTGCTAAAGGCCAAGAACATATAGTTTGCAAGCTTAAGAAGTCCATTTATGGACTTAAGCAAGCATCAAGGGCATGGAACATTCGTTTTGATGAGACTGTAAAGTCTTATGGTTTTGTTCAAAATATGGATGAACCATGTGTGTATAGGAAACTTGAAGGCATTAATGTGGTTTTTCTTGTCTTGTATGTGGATGACATTCTACTCATTGGAAATGATGTAGTGTCATTGTCATCTACAAAGGTTTGGTTGTCTAGTCAATTCAGCATGAAGGACTTGGGAGAGGCCAACTACATTCTTCGGATTAGACTTCTTAGAAATAGAAAGTAGAGAATGTTAGGATTATCCCAAGCGGTATACATTAACAAGATGCTAGCCAGGTATAGCATAGACTCATGCAATGGAGTTCTAATTCCTTGCAAACATGGATTGTCATTTTCTTCAAGGGACTGTCCTAAGTCTCAAGAAGAAAAGGACAGAATGAGTAGGATTCCCTACGCTTCGGCTGTGGGAAGTCTCATGTACGCCATGTTGTGTACTAGTCCAGATATCTGCTTTGTCGTAGGCTTGGTTAGCAGATATCAGTCAAACCCTGGGGAGGTTCATTGGTAAGCTGTAAAACATATACTCAAGTACCTCAAGGTAACGAGAAATTATATATTGGTTTACAGGGCTAATGACTTGGTTCCTATAGGATACACAGATTCAGACTTCCAGGTGGATAAGGATGAGAAAAAATCCATTAGTGGATATATCTTCACCTTGTCTGGAGGAGCTAGTTCATGGAGGAGCATCAAGTAATCTTACATTGCTGACTCAATCGTGGAAGCTGAGTATGTGGCAGCTTCGGAGGCATCCAAGGAAACAGTTTTCAGAACTTGGAGTCATGCCACACATGGATAGGACGATTGGGATGTATTGTGACAACACTAGAGCAGTATTACAATCAAAAGAACCCAGGAACCACTAGAAGGGGAAGCACATTAAGAGGAAGTACCACCTAATCTGGGATTTCATCCAGAGACGGGAAGTTGTGGTAGAACAGATTACCTCCGAGAACAATCTAGCTGATCCATTCAACAAGCCTTTGGCTAAGAGAGTCTTCAAGAGACACGTAGATGCCAAAGGGGTGGGCACTTATGGACTTCCTTAGTCTTAGAGTGTAAGTGGGAGATTATTAGGAGATTTGCCCTCATAGACTAGATTTCTGATGTAAATGTCGAATGTTTTAATAAAAGAATTTATTTTCAGAAACCGTTTGTGAATTTACATTTTTATTAGTGCACAATTACGTTTGAAAAAGACCCATTTTGTTTAAGTAAGTGGTCCATGTGAATGGAGGTCTTTCACAGTAAGGTATGGATTACGAGTTACTTAACACATAAATATTCGTTCTTAACCAATTGATGAGAATGGGAATCTCATCATGTCTAGGATATTATATTGTAAATTCTAAATAGGGAATGGCTTACCTTTAGCCATTGAGTAGTCCACTCACTTCATGACATAAGCGTATTTCGAATACGTAGAACAAGACCTATAGTAGTGATTTCTAAAAGTACTATATGATAGAAACCTAGACTACTACCGCTACAGCGTGGACTAGTACTCTACGACTTGTGTATGAGTTGGTGGTCTGACGAAGCTAAAATCATATACTTTGATATGCTATAGTTGAGGTTCTATCGTAGGGCTAATATACTTACATGTTAGGTATGTGTGACTAGTTAGTTAACACAGACTTGTACAAGATAGTTTCTATACTATATCTCTCCTTATGGTTGTATGAATGATCTAAATATCTAGGGCCGTGGGAAACATGACTTGGATGTTTGCTTTAGGGTAGCTTCCTTGGAAAGCGGAAACAATCCAGGAAGTCATGGATCATTGGACTAGAGGCCTAAGGATGGTAGATGTCATTTAGAGAGGTGTTAGTACACTTCTTCCTCTCTAAATGTGCGGCGAAGTATAGAGGGGTATTTTAGTCAATACACCTGTAGGTCGGAGCCTTTGCTAATGCAGCACTGTCATTGGGATCAATATTTCCTTTTGGTGATATTAGGAAATATTTAAAATGCAAAATACAGCTATTTATATGGCAAGAATATTTTGGTCATTTTAGTAGCCAAGGCGGTATGTCTTTTGGTCCCCAGTATAGACCGTGAGTCCTAATTAAATACGGGCTAAGGAATTGATCTTAAATTAAATGGAATTTATTTTATTTAAGTAGCCAGATTTAATTATTGGGTTAGAATAAAATAAAGGTCTATGGAGAGAAAATTAATTAAACTAGTTTGGTGGGCTAATTAATTATTTAGGGCTTTAGCCCAGTTTGAATAATTAAAGATTAACTTGGAACTAAACTAATATAGGCTTATTTATTAGACTAGTTTATGTGGGCTGGGAAATTAATTATTAATTGGGCCATCTATATGGTTCTAATTAGAATAATTAATTAAGTCCAAAAGGTTAAACTAAGAGTCTAATGGCCCAGTCCAGTTTAACCTAGTGTTTTTATTTAGATTAAACAGGAGGATTGGAAACAACGTGGTTGACAGAACACACATTCTCTGAGACGGCTTCTTCTTTGTGAAAATCTAGACGTCTCTCTCTCACTCTCTCTCCAGAAAAAAGGTTCCTTAGTCTGTAGTTGTTCACCAATCGGATTTAGGCAGGCTATATACTAGAAGATCGAAAGATTGCCGTTCACCTACATGCAAAGATGGAGTAGGAAACTTGCAAGAATCGCACCAGAGGCTTCCACCAGCCAATTCTTAAAAAGAGGAAAAGAGGTAAAAAAAAAAAAAAAAAAAAAATTAACCTCAGAGTCCCGCCAGAGCACAACCGGTGCCAGCTAGGGCTACCGGAGCCGACGCCGACTCTATTCGGGATTCCTCTATTCTTTAGTTTTTCCAATTTTTGATCTTCGCTTCTGCTGCGTGCCCTGTGTTTTCCTTTTTCTATGACTTCATTAGCCTACATATCTAATGTGCTCCAATCAAAACTCGAGCACATGGCTTCTGTGTATAATATTAGCCAGTCACTAGCCACTATGTTCGTGGACAAGAGCCTGCCGGCAAGGTAGGGGGCCCTTTGAACAATAATTAACACTAAGATGGCTAATGGAACATTAGTCAGAGAGCACATTCTCAAGATGATTGCTGCTTTCGAGGAAGCAGAAATCTTAGGGACTATCATTGACCCCGAGAGCTAAGTGGACATGGTTCTCGAATCTCTACTGGGTTCCTTTACTCAGTTCAAGTTGAATTATAACATGAACAAGTTAAACATAAGTTTAACTGAGTTGATGAAGGAACTCCAGATGGCGGAGAAGGTCAAAAAGCCTCAATCAAATGCTATGATTGCTAAGGCTTCTACCTCTAAAACTGGGCCTAAGCCCAGATAATTCAAAAGGAAGAAGGGAAATGCAGCGGCCCAACCCAAGAACCAGCCCAAAGATAAACCTAAGGGCAAGTGCTTCAAATATGGAAAGAAATGACACTAGAAAACGGAGTGTCCAGATCTTCAAGCCAAGAAAAACCCTACAGGTAATGTTTTCTATCTAGAGTCTATATTAATGGTTGGATCAACTACCACTTAGATTGTTAATTCAGGGGCTACTGATCACATCAGTAACTCCTTGCAGGGGTTTAGAAAGATTAGAAGACTCAAGAAGGGCGAACATGGGCTACGCATGCGAAATGGAGCACAAGTTTAGGCCCTTGCAATGGGAGAGCTGGATCTTATTTTTTATTGTAATAGAATAGTGGTTTTGAAAGATTTTTTATATGTACTTAGATTTCGATAGAATTTGATTTCAGTTGCGAAACTAATAAATCAAGGATATTCTGTATATTTCATTTCTGGTATTTCTATCAGTAGAGATAGAGAAATTTTATGTACTGGGTACATGTATGAAAATCTATTCTTCTTAAACCCTATTAACAATCAATTAAATAACACTCAATCTGAACATTTAACTAGGAAAAGAAAAACCAATGTCAATGACTCATATCTTTGGCATCTAAGGTTGGGTTATATCAACTTAACCAGGATTCAGAGGTTAATCCTTGATGGGCTTTTGGGCTCATTAAGATTGGAAAATTGGCCTTAGTATGAATCTTGCCTAATGGGAAAGATGACCAAAAGGACATTTACCCCAAAGGCAAATAAAGCCAAGGAGATATTGAGTCTTGTTCACACTGATGTGTGTGGTCCCCTGTCTACACCATCTAGAGGGGGGTTTGAGTACTTCATCACTTTTATAGATAATTATACAAGGTTTGGTTATATTTACTTTATGAGACACAAGTCTGACTCTTTGACAAGTTCAAGGAGTTTAAAGCTGAAGAGGAGCGTCGGACAGGTAAACTGATCAAGACCTTACGATCAGATCGTGGCAGAGAGTACCTTCTTAGTGAATTCAATGATTATATGGTACATCATGGGATAGTATCCCGACTCTCTGCACCGAGAACACCCTAACAGAACGAAGTAGCTAAGAGAAAGAACAAGACATTGATGGAAATGGTTCGAAGCATGATGTCTCATGCTATTCTTCTAGTGTCTTTTTGGGGATATACCCTGGAAACATCAACATACATTCTGAACTTGGTGCCTTCCAAGTCAATACCTAGAACTCCTTATGAGATGCGGATTGAGCATAAGCCAAGTCTGAATCATCTTAGGATATAGTGTAACACCCCACTACCTAGGCCCATCGGGGCCGGGGATGTCGCCCCGTCCAAAGGACAAGGGGTCTTTATAACTAGGTTACATGAAAATAGAATAATACAAAAGACCTTAAAATTGAATTTATTACAACCCAAAAGATAAATACTGGCACAAATCCAAAATAAATTGTTTGCAACAATCTCTCAAACAATACATAAAGTAAATAACAGGAGTCTTCAAGCAAAGCAACATTCTAGCTAAAGATCTCCACAGCAGGGTCTTCCTGAAAATATGGCATAAAAGGTGGTGAGATAAAAATCTCAGTAAGCCCGTGTGTGCTTTAAGTGTTTCAGGTAAAATAATTCATGTATGCAAATTGTAAAAGTTTCATAAGGAAAAGTGCTGGCAAGCAATAAATAAGTGTTGAAAATAAAGAGTGGTGTTTCACTTTTCATATCATACATGTGCACAATAAATACAACCACTCAAATGGGTAGCCATGGGTTACCACACATTAGGCCCCATGACCAATAATAGTGAGAATGCCACACTTTGTGCAATGCTGACAAAAGGTAGGTGTACGGCCTACCGGGTGAAATACTCCTCCATCTCTACACCCAAACTTACCAGTTGTCCACTCCGAAAATACACAGTCCATATGACTGAAACTTGCTAGCTCGGACCGGCATGACCTACCGGACTGGCGTCCTATCCAGGAAGGACTCACCCCTCAAAGGTGGCCACCTACTGAGAGACTTACCCTAACCCTTCAAAGACTAGTCCTGGTGGTCTACCCTTATTGAGTACTCAACGTTGATTGTTTCCCCTTGGGAGAAAATTGATCAAAACTTTGCTTTATTTGGAAATAGCAATTAAGGGTTTCCAAAAGTCTAGTCATGTTGGATTTTAGAAAAAATTTAGATTTGTGTAAAACTGCTTGTTCAATTTCCAAATGATTTGCTTGACTGAAATAAAATGGAAAAAAAGTCCTTAATAGCCTTTACAAATAATGTCCATATACATTGCATTTGCTTGCCACAATAACTTTTGGTCTTCACAAAACTCCGTGCAGGAGCTTACCTGCTTCTTTGCTTGCTCTACTGAAAAGTCTTCCAAAGCTGACCTAACCCCTGCCTGGGGTAAACACAAAACATAAGGTCACATTCAAGCAATACCTGCCTTACATAAATAATTCTTAGCTCATCTAGTGACAACCATGTCTAACCATGACCTTAATGTCCTAAGCTTTAAGGCTAGATGCTGGAGAATTTTATAAAATAAGTCTAGTTTGATAGGTTGAAATAACTAGGGGTTCTAAAATAATTGTTAATAAATCATAGACTCAAATAATAATTCTTGAGTGTTATTGTTGATAAATAAACCAAGGTTTGAATTTTAAATATTATTAAGTCTTATTTAATATTAAGAAATGGTAATTTAAAAATAGCTTGATTTTAAATAAATAATAATTTTTAATTAATTTCGAAGAGATAATCAATAATTAATAATAATTAAAATTTATTAATAAATTATTTTAAATTTTCGTTTAATAAAAATATTAATAGTTTGATTTAATATTCTAATCCAAATCCCCTAGTGTTTCGAATTTTTTGAAGAAAACTATAGTAGTAATTTTAATTCATGTAATAAAATTTGTTGATGAATATAACTTAGAATTAACAAGGAAATAATCTTACATCATGGTCTTCCTATTGCTAGAAAAGATTCATGATCCCATTCTCCATCATCAAACAAGAAATTAATGTATTCATAAACGAACACTTGAACTATCTCAGACTATCACATGGCCAAAATCCTACTAAGCATAATCATCAAACATAATTTACAAGGGAAAATAAGATCATAAAAGCCAAATCACCTTTGGTGTCATAATATCTAGTCATGCTTCAACATCCATTAAACTTATCAAGCATGAAGAACATAAATTGATTCGAAAGGAAAACACATACATCCTAGTCAAATACAACCATCATCATGACATAACTTCATCCCCTAATCCACATGCATATATTCAATCTCCCAATTATAATCCATTTCTCTATCATCAACTAGGAGACATGATTTCAAAATTTAATAAGAGAAATTTAAGAATGAATACTTGATTGTCGAGCCCTTTGATGAAGACAAAAGATGGTCCACGCGCAATGGAATTACTTAAATGGTCCAATGAAACAACGTTCATGGTTGATGGTTTGATCAACCATTTCGGTTAGAAGAGGGTGAAAGAGAGAGAGAAAAAAAGAAAGAGAGCATTAGATAGGGGTATTAAGAATTGAATGGAAGAAGATGAACAAGAAGATTGTTCTTGTTTTACCTTCTTTATGTTCTTGAGGTCTTCAAGAAACCCTGATTTTTTTATCCAGTTGAAAATTCTTGCTTGCGAGATTTTGTGTTATAAATGGCAGAAATGAAGTCTAGGAATTAAGTAGAGATGATTGGGAGTATTTGAGAGTGATTGGTGGTGTTTGGAGTTGGTTTAGGCTTGAAGAAGTTTAGTGTGTGTTCTTGGTGTTCTTGGTATTCTTGGTGTTTTAGGTGAAAATGGAGAGAAACTAGAAGAAGTGCTGCACGATTTCTGCTAGAAGGCTGGCCGAATGGTAGGGTGTGATTGAGGGTTTCGGTTTTCAGCTTTGTGAGAGAGAAAAATCACACTTTATTTGAAATATAAATGGAGGAAATGGTGGAGATGTTTAAGGTAAAAGATCATCTATGGTGTTTGATCAAGAGAGGTGTCTAGGAGATTTAATGGTGTTGGCTGGAACAAGCATGTTTTGCTGAAATGGTTGAGGGTTATTGTTGCTCAAGGCTAGCCAAAATTCAGTCCTTAAAGGCAGAGAAAATTCTGGTTATTTCAGCTTAATGCAAGAGTGATTTATGGGAGTGAAATGCTGGAATTATTTGAAGTTCAAATGGAGTTTGAATTGAGAGATCTTAGGAGTGTTTTGTGGTGCAGCCATGGAGTCCTTATGCTTCAAGGTAAGTGTGGGTTTAATGGTGTTCAGAGTATGGCTGAGCAAGGCTCAATTCTACAGAGATTGAAGGTGACTTTTCGGTCCTAGGCTGGAAAGGAACAAGGCTGGAAAAATTCTGCTCTCAAGTGTTCATGGCTTTTCCGAAAATTTGCAAAATTTTGGTACAGGATTTTCGCACCTTCTTAGCTCGGTTTTTCAGAAGGTTCTTCACGGTTGTTTGAGGGTCTTCCAAGGGTGGTTTTTCAGCCTCATTTCGGGACTAATGCAGAGAAGTTTGCTGGCTTGAAGATGAACTAAAAACAGCTTCATTTCCTTGATGAAGAGCTGCGAATTGCCCAGAAAATTTTCTGGTTTGGTGCTATTTTGTGCAGTCCGAAAATTGCACAATTTTTCCAGCTTCCAAGCCACTTGAAATGACCATTTCTTGGCAGCAAATGGTTGGGTTTATGGCCTGAATTTTTGAAGAGAATGGCTGCAAAAATCTGGAAAATTTCCAGATTTCCTACCACTAAAGCATGAACATCTTGAAGATAGTTTTGAAGGTCCTTTCATGGTGATTGATTTTCTCTTGGAACCCTTCCTATTTCCCCTCCTATTTTTCGGTCAACCTCCCTTCCCCAAAGCTGATTTTCGAAATTCATGGGGAAGAAATCATCACATAATTTTTTTTTTGGAATTCAAAGAAAAAGATTTAATGGATTTTAGTTTATTTGAATTATGAAAATGCTAGGACAAAGCTAGAGGTAATAAGTTGGACAAGAATTCTTCTAGAATTCTTTTAGGACATGAGGATAAGATTAGGACATTCTCTTCATGTCTCTCATAAGACAATCATTCCTATTTTCATGGAATGCAAGAAAACAAAAATTCAAACTTAATTAAGATAATCATGGTAAAAGCTTAAATGATGGGATTTGAACACATGACCTTAGAGATTAAATCACAAAGCTCTAACTACTATACCACAACAACTCTTGTTCTTATTTTCTCACCCACATATTTTTCTTATCTACTCCTCAAGTTATCTTCCTATTCTGACCTCAAGCAAAATTACCATCTTACCCCTCCTACTCAATAGGTATAACTAAGCATTTAAACCTATAATCCACGATTCTAAAGCACATAAAATCATTCAAAAACATATATATTCATGCAAAATAATATGATATGCATTCCCGACCCCCTTACTCTAGGGTTGGTTTTAGGTGGGGTTTCACATCATCCCCTCATTAGGAGAATTTCGTCCCGAAATTCAGACGCACCTTTTGTAACAGCCCACTACCTAGGCCCATCAGGGCCGGGGATGTCGCCCCGTCCAAAAGACAAGGGATCTTTATAACTAGGTTAGATGAAAATAGAATAAAACAAAGGACTTTAAAATTAAATTTATTACAACCCAAAAGGTGAATACTGGCATAAATCCAAAATAAATTGTTTGCAACAATCTCTCAAACAATACTTAAAGTAAATGTCAAGAGTCTTTAAGCAAGGCAACATTCTAGCTAATGATCTCCACAGCAGGATCTTCCTGAAAATATGGCATAAAAGGTGGTGAGATAAAAATCTCAGTAAGCACGTGAGTGCTTTAAGTGTTTCAGGTAAAATAATTCATGTATGCAAGTTGTAAAAGTTTCATAGGGAAAAGTGCTGGCAAGCAATAAATAAGTGTTGAAAAATAAAGAGTGGTGTTTCACCTTTCCAAATCATACATGTGCACAGTAAATACAACCACTCAAATGGGTAGCCATGGGTTACCACACGTTGGGCCCCATGACCAATAACAGTCAGAATGCCACACTTTGTGCAATGCTGACAAAAGGTAGGTGTACAGCCTACCGGGTGAGATACTCCTCCATCTCTACACCCAAACTTACCGGTTGTCCACTCCGGAACACACAGTCCACATGACTGAAACTTGCTAGCTCAGACCGGTATGACCTATCGGACTGGCGTCCTATCCAGGAAGGACTCACCCCTCAGAGGTGGCCACCTACTGAGAGACGTACCCTAACCCTTCAAAGACTACTCCTGGTGGTCTACCCTTATTGAGTACTCAACGTTGATTGTTTCCCCTTGGGAGAAAATTGATCAAAACTTTGCTTTATTTGGAAATAGCAATTAAGGATTTCCAAAAGTCTAGTCAAGTTTGGTTTTAGAAAAAGTTTAGATTTGTGTAAAACTGCTTGTTCAAGTTTCAAATGATTTGCTTGACTGAAATAAAAGAAAGAAAAACAGTCATTAATTGCCTTTACAAATAATTGTCCATATACATTGCATTTGCTTGCCACAATAACTTTTGGTCTTCACAAAACTCCGTGTAGGAGCTTACCTGCTTCTTTGCTTGCTCTACTCAAAAGTCTTCCAAGGCTGACCTAACCCCTGCCTGGGGTAAACACAAAACATAGGGTCACATTCAAGCTATACCTGCCTTACATAAATAATTCTTAGCTTAACTAGCTACATCCATGACTAACCATGACCTTACTGTCCTAGCTTTAAGGCTAGATGCTGAAGAACTTTACAAACTAAGTCTAATTTGATAGATTGAAATAACTAGGGGTTCTAAGATAATTGTTAATAAATTATAGACTCAAATAATAATTCTTGAGTGTTATTATTAATAAATAAACCAAGGTTTGAATTTTAAATATTATTAAGTCTTATTTAACATTAAGAAATGGTAATTTAAAAATTGCTTTATTATAAATAAATAAATAATGGATTAAATAAATAATAATTTTTTAATTAATTTCGAAGAGATAATAAATAATAAATAATAATTAATTTTTTTAACAAATTATTTTACATTTTCGTTTAATAAAAATATTAGTAGTTTGATTTAATATTCTACTACAAATCCCCTAGTGTTTCGAATTTTTTGAAGAAAAATATAGTAGTAATTTTAGTTTATGTAATAAAATTTGCTAATGAATATAGCTTAGAATTTACAAGAAAATAATCTTACATCATGGCCTTCCTATTGCTAAAAATAAAAAAAAAAAAAAAAATTCATGATCCCATTCTCCATCATCAAACAAGAAATTAATCTATTCATGAACAAACACTTGAACTATCTCATACAATCACATGGCCAAAGTCCTACTAAGTATAATCATCAAACTTGATTTCCATGGGAAAGTAAGATCATCAAAAGCCTAATCACCTTTGGTGTCATAATATCTAATCATGCTTCAACATCCATTAAATTCATCAAGCATGAAGAATATATATTGATTCAAAAGGAAAACACATACATCCTAGTCAAATACAACCATCATCATGTCATAACTTCATCCCCTAATCCACATGCATATATTCAATCTCCAAATCATAATCCATTTCTCTATCATCAACTAGGAGACATGATTTCAGAATTTAATAAGAGAAATTTAAGAATGAATACTTGATTGTCGAGTCCTTCGGTGAAGACAAAAGAAAGTCCATGCGCGATGGAATGACTTGAATGATCCAATGAAACAACGTTCATGGTTGATGGTTTGATCAACCATTTCGGTTAGAAGAGGGTGAGAGAGAGAGAGAGAGAGAGAGAGAGAGAGAGAGAGAGAGAGAGAGAAAGAGAGCATTAGATAGGTGTATTAAGAATTGAATGGAAGAAGATGAACAAGAAGGTTGTTCTTGTTTTACCTTGTTGATGTTCTTGAGGTCTTCAAGAAACCCTGATTTTTTTATCCGGTTGAAAATTCTTGCTTGCGAAATTTTGTGTTATAAATGGCAGAAATGAAGTCTAGGAATTAAGTAGAGATGATTGGGAGTATTTGAGAGTGATTGGTGGTGTTTGGAGTTTGTTTAGGCTTGAAGAAGTTTAGTGTGTGTTCTTGGTGTTCTTGGTGTTTTAGGTGAAAATGGAGAGAAACTAGAAGAAGTGCTGCACGATTTCTGCTAGAAGGCTGGCCGAATGGTAGGGTGTGATTGAGGGTTTCGGTTTTCAACTTTGTGAGAGAGAGAAATCAGATTTTATTTGAAATTTAAATGGAGGAAATGGTGGAGATGTTTAAGGTAAAAGATCAGCTATGGTGTTTGATCAAGAGAGGTGTCTAGGAGATTTAATGGTGTCGGCTGGAACAAGCATGTTTTGCTGAAATGGTTTAGGGTTATTGTTGCTCAAGGTTGGCCGAAATTCAGTCCTTAAAGGCAGAGAAAATTCTGGTTATTTCAGCTTAATGCAAGAGTGATTTATGGGAGTGGATTGCTGGAATTTTTGAA
This sequence comes from Voacanga thouarsii, assembly GCA_026120185.1. NCBI lineage: Eukaryota > Viridiplantae > Streptophyta > Magnoliopsida > Gentianales > Apocynaceae > Voacanga > Voacanga thouarsii. The sequence goes on along the minus strand of JANUWF010001871.1, from coordinate 409,315 downwards.
GTTCAAATGGAGTTTGAATGGAGTGATCTTAGGAGTGTTTTGTGGTGCAGCCATGGAGTCCTTATGCTTCAAGGTAAGTGTGGGTTTAATGGTGTTTAGAGTATGGCTGAGCAAGGCTCAATTCTACAGAGATTGAAGGTGACTTTTGGTCCTAGGCTAGAAAGGAACAAGGCTAGAAAAATTATGCTCTCAAGTGTTCATGGCTGTTCCGAAAATTTGCAGAATTTTGGTACAGGATTTTCGCACCTTCTTAGCTTGGTTTTTCAGAGGTTCTTCAGGGTTGTTTGAGGGTCTTCCAAGGGTGGTTTTTCAGCCTCATTCCTGGACTAATGCAGAGAAGTTTGCTGGCTTGAAGATGAACTAAAAACAGCTTCATTTCCTTGATGAAGAGCTGCGAATTGCCCAGAAAATTTTCTGGTTTGGTGGTATTTTGTGCAGTCCGAAAATTGCACAATTTTTCCAGCTTCCAAGCCACTTGAAATGACCATTTTCTTGGCAGCAAATGGTTGGGTTTATGGCCTGAATTTTTGAAGAGAATGGCTGCAAAAATCTGGAAAATTTCCAGATTTCCTACCACTAAAGCATGAACATCTTGAAGATAGTTTTGAAGGTCCTTCCATAGTGATTGATTTTCTCTTGGAACCCTTCCTATTTCCCCTCCTATTTTTCGGTCAACCTCCCTTCCCCGAAGCTGATTTTAGAAATTCAAGGGGAAGAAATCATCACAGAATTTTTTTTTTTTTGGAATTCAAAGAAAGAGATTTAATGGATTTTAGTTTATTTGAATTATGAAAATGCTAGGACAAAGCTAGAGGTAATAAGTTGGACAAGAATTCTTCTAGAATTCTTTTAGGACATGAGGATAAGATTAGGACATTCTCTTCATGTCTCCCATAAGACAATCATTCCTATTTTCATGGAATGCAAGAAAACAAAAATTCAAACTTAATTAAGATAATCATGGCAAAAGCTTAAATGATGGGATTTGAACACATGACCTTAGAGATTAAATCACAAAGCTCTAACCACTATACCACAACAACTCTTGTTCTTATTTTCTCACCCACATAGTTTTCTTATCTACTCCTCAAGTTATCTTCCTATTCTGACCTCAAGCAAAATTTCCATTTTACCCCTCCTACTTAATAAGTATAACTAAGCATTTAAACCTATAATCCACGATTCTAAAGCACATAAAATCATTCAAAAACATATATATTCATGCAAAATAATATGATATACATTCCCGACCCCCTTACTCTAGGGTTGGTTTTTGGTAGGGTTTCACATCCTCCCCTCCTTAGGAGAATTTCGTCCCGAAATTCAGACGCACCTTTACCTCAGATCGGGATACTTCCGCTTTACCCATTCTTCTGTCTCCCATGTGGCATCTCGCGTGCCATGATGCTCCCACTGCACGATTACCATCGGAATCTGCTTTATCCGGAGAGTCTTGACACTTCGGTCTAATATCTTTACGGGTTTCTCCACATAGCTTAGGTCGGGTTGTAGTACTAACGGCTCGTCGTTCAACACATGCCCGGGATCGGCATTGTATTTCTTCAACTGTGATACATGGAATACATCGTGAATTCCCGTCAACCCATCTGGCAAATCCAATCGATATGCCACCGGCCCAATTCTTTCTTTTATTGGAAACGGACCCAGACTTCTCGGATTTAGCTTTCCCCCTCTCGGATGTTTCAGAATTCCTCTATTTGGTGTCAGTTTTAGGAACACGCTGTCTCCCACCTGAAATTCCAACTCCCTTCGCCTATTGTCTGCGTAAGTCTTTTGTCGGCTCTGGGCTGCTCTCAACCTTTCTCTAATTAACTTGACTTTATCCAACATTTCTTGAACATAGACTTCTCCCGACTTGCTTATGTGTCCGTCCTCTGACCAACTCCAGTATAGCGGTACTTGACACTTACGTCCGTATAGAGCTTCATACGGAGCCATTCCAATTGAAGCTTGATAACTGTTACTGTATGATAACTTGGCATACGGCACACTTTCAATCCACTTATCCCCGAAATCCAATACACAGGCTTTCAGCATATCCTCCAATATCTGAATAACCCTTTCTGACTGTCCATCGGTCTGCGGATGCGCCGACGTACTGAACTTCAGACTAGAACCCATCGATTCTTGAAACTTGCCCCAAAATCGGGATGTAAATCTCGGATCACGGTCGGACACAACACTCGAAGGTACTCCGTGTAATCTGACTATCTCCCGTACATAGGTCTGAGCCAACTTTTCCATTGAATCCTTCACATTCACAGGGATGAAATGTGCCAACTTGGTCAGTCGGTCTACTACTACCCATATGGCGTCCTTTTGGCTCCTTGCCATAGGGAGTCCGGTGACGAAGTCCATGGTCACTTCTTCCCATTTCCATTCCAGTACTGGCAACGGTTGTAATAATCCTGCCACCTTCTTGTGCTCCGCTTTGACTTTCTGATAGGTTAGACACGTTGAGACATACTTAACCACATTCTGCTTCATCCCAGGCCACCAATAAGACTTTTCAGATCTTGATACATCTTGACCTCTCTCGGATGAATGGCGTACTTACTCTTATGCGCTTCTTCTAAAATTCTATCCCTCAACTAGTGCTCCTCGGGTACACACAAACGATCTCGGAAGTACAATACTCCCGCTCCGTCCTGTCGGAACTCACTGCCTTACCGTTTAAGCTCCTTATCCTTGAAAAGCTGAAATTCCGCATTACTTTGCTGGGCTTCAACAATTTCCCGCCTTAGATCTGGTGTCAACTTTAGGTTGCTAATAGTGATCCTCTCTTCTTGCACTTCTGCTCTTCTATCCAACACATCCTGAACCATTTTAACCTCTTGTACTCTTAGCCTGGCCATTCTGACTTTCCGGCTCAGGGCATCAGCAACGACGTTGGCTTCCCGGGGTGGTAGTTGATAGGACACCGGTATTCCTCAAGAAATTCCATCCATCTTCGCTGCCTCAAATTCAAGTCCTTCTGGGTGAAGATGTACTTCAGGCTTTTGTGATCAATGAACACCTCATATTCCGCCCCATACAAATAGTGCCGCCATTTCTTTAATGCGAACACAATGGCAGCCAGCTCTAGATCATGCGTGGGATAATTGACTTCATGCGGCTTCAATTTTCGAGAAGCATAGGCGATCACCTTCCTATCTTGCATCAGAACGGCTCCCAAGCCTTCCTTCGAAGCATCCGTATATAGAGCGTAAGGTTTATCTGCTTCTGGTAGACTCAACACAGGCGCTGTCATTAGCCTCCGCTTCAACTCTTGAAAACTCTTTTCGCATTTTTCATTCCACACAAAGGGCACGTCCTTTCTCAGCAGCCGGGTCATAGGAGATGCTAGTGTTGAAAATCCCTTAATAAACCTCCGGTAGTAGCCAGCCAAACCCAAAAAGCTTCGAATCTCGGTGATGTTCTCTGGTTGCTTCCAGTCTGATACGGCTTCTACCTTCGCTGGGTCTACTTTGATTCCCTCCTTAGTCACCACATGACCAAGAAACGCCACACTATCCAACCAAAACTCGCACTTGCTAAACTTAGCGTAAAGCTTGTGCTCCCTTAGCTTTTCTAGTACCAACTTCAAATGTTCTGCATGGTCCTGCGGGCTCTTGGAGTATACAAGTATGTCGTCGATGAAGACCACCATGAACTTGTCCAAGTAGGGCTGGAACACTCGATGCATTAGATCCATAAATACCGCGGGTGCGTTGGTTACCCCGAAATGCATCACCACAAACTCATAGTGACCATATCTTGTATTGAAGGCTGTCTTAGGAATATCCTCCTCTTTTATCCTCACTTGATAGTAGCCTTGCCTCAAATCCAGTTTAGAGTAACAACTGGATCCTTGCAACTGGTCGAACAGCTGGTCAATTAACGGTAGAGGATATTTATTTTTGATGGTCAGGTTGTTCAAGCCTCGGTAGTCAATACACAACCTTAGAGTCCCGTCCTTTTTCTTTACAAATAGCACAGGTGCTCCACAAGGTGACGTGCTAGGTTTGATATAGCCTTGCCTCACCAACTCCTCTAGCTGCTCCTTTAATTCCTTCAACTCCGCCGGTGCCATTCGATACGGGGTTCGAGACACCGGTTCCGCTCCTGGGACTAGGTCGATGGTGAACTCAACTTCTCGCTTGGGAGGTAGAGATGTGAGTTCTGTAGGGAACACGTCAGGAAAATCCTTCACCACCTCAGTATCCTCCAGAGTGCACTGGTCCTTCAGCTTGTTTATCACATAAGCCAAATATCCTTGGCATTCTTGCCTCAACAACTTCCGGGCTTTAGCCCCGGCTATCAAAAACTTCAATTCTTTTACTTTCCCACCATTGAACTCCAACACATCACACCCTGGTCTAATGAACTAAACCGACTTATTCTTACAATCTACTCTAGCACCATGCTTCGCTAACCAATCCATCCCCAATATTAAATCATAATCATCAATACCTAAGACTATTAAATCTCCCTCTAACCTTTCTCTTCCTACTTCAATTTTACAATTTTGCACATACCGATCTACTTGCACCATTTTCCCTAAAGGTGTACTTACTAACAAGGTAAAAGGTAGTTCTACTCCATCCCAACCCAATTGATATGCACAATTTTTATTTAAATAGGAATCGGTAGATCCAGGGTCTATCAATATATTAACAAAACGACCTTGGATAGCAAGCGTACCTTCCACTACCGCTGCATCAGCTCCAACCTCCTCCCGGTTGAGAGCAAAAACTTTTGCTTTCACTTGCGGCTTCTGCGTTCCACTCCCGGAAGCTCCCGAGGTATTGGTTCGATTCGGCCCCGGGTTCTGAGCTGGGTTCCCCGGTCCAATCCGGAGAAGCTTAGGGTAGGCGTTCCGTAGATGGCTCGGATCTCCGCAATGGTAGCACTTCCGCTCTCCTCCTTTCGACCAACAATTCTTCTCAATGTGGCCCCTTTTTCCACAGTGCCGGCATAAAGGAAGATTCTGCACTGGACCAACTGGCGTTGTTCGAGCTTGCTTTCCTCGATTCTTCCATTGCTGGTGGGCAGGATGCTTGTTAGGTTGCTGTCTTTGAAAAGGTCTTGGAGGCAGTCTTGTCGATACGAATGGTCGGGAAGCCAATCGGTTGCGGTCTTCATTCTCAGTACAGGTGGCCGTGTCCACAGCCCCCGAATAAGTCACCGGTGGAGAGGGTGCTAACGCCCTTCTTAACTCCTGCCTTAATCTCTTAACAAATTGCCTTGTTCTATTCTGTTCAGTATCCACCAGCCTCTTGCAATACTTTGACTGCTGCGTGAACCGTGCTGCGTATTGGGCTACCGTCATGCTTCCCTGCTTCAGATTCTGAAACTCATCTTCCCGCTTCTCGACTATCCACTGAGGGATATATTCTGCCCGGAATGCTTCCACGAAATTAGCCCACGTCCAGTCTTGGTCAATCATCTCCCAATCATCCTGAACCCTTTGCCACCATGCCCGGGCTGGACCCCTTAGTCGGAATGCAGCAAACTTCACCATACGCCTTTCAGTATACTGGAGCGTGGCAAAGATGTCCTCCATTTGTTCCACCCATTGTTCCGCTTTTTGGTCTTGTTCGGCCTCTCCCAAAAAGATAGGTGGTTGAAATTTCAGAAACCGCTCCAACACCTCATCTTCCCCTTTCAAATTCCTCCGCTCAGTCAAGTTTTGCAGAATCTCGGTCATTTTGTGGAATGCTTGCGTCATAGTCGCACTAATCGGCTCTTCCAATCCTATTTCCGGCTCCATTTCGTTCTTATCCCCATGATTTGGTGATGTCCTTTGAGTTGTTTCCATCTCCGGTGTCACGGGCTCTGCCTCAGGAACCCTTCTGCTGGATGTGGCTGCACGACGTCTGGGTGCCATTCTAAACCATTTCCCCAAATAATGAGTTTATGCATCAAAGTTGAAAATATCCAAATTGAGCATGCATTCACATTCAACTTAAAGCGAAAGGAAATTGGATGCAATTTTGTATAAAGAATGACACATAAATTTTCTCAAAACTTAGAGTACTCTAGGTACTCTTATTTGCATAAATTTTAAAATAAAGCAGTAAAGGTGAATAAACTCCTAGCCTAGGAGTTTATTGAAAATAGCAAATAAAACGTTTCAAACAAAGCAGAACTTGGCCTTCCTAATCCTCATCAGAGTCTTCAATATCGGCATCATATATCCATCCCCCAGAATTCCTAGTGAAGTATAGCCCAGCCCCATTGGCAAACCCATCTATTAGCTCATTCCCAGCTCTCCTAGAACTTTCCCTGGCCTCAAACTGATTGGGTGGGGTTACAAAGGAAGGTCTAGGTGGAGATTCATAATCTATCTCCCCCGGGTCATCACTGTCAGCAGTTAAATCAACTATGGGACAAGGAGGACGGGGAACATATTCCATGTCTATCTCCTCATCTTCACTATTAGTAACCAGGTCGATCACGGGTATGGGAGGTGGCTCAATGATCTGGACCTCATCGTCACTACTATCATCCAGGGCAATAATTGGCTGTGGTGTAGACTGAGGTGCTGGCTGAGGCGCTGGTTGAGGCACAGGTAGGTCCTCCGGGTAGATAGGAATGGGAGGGTGCCATTGCTGTCCTTTCCTTGCTGTTCTAATCATTCTAACCATCCTACAGCACAAACAAGAAGGTCAGACAAAAGATTTGAACTTAATAAATCAAGACATATACTATCAATACTTGCCTAAACCTAGTCTCTGATACCACTTGTAACACCCCACTACCTAGGCCCATCAGGGCCGGGGATGTCGCCCCGTCCAAAGGACAAGGGGTCTTTATAACTAGGTTACATGAAAATAGAATAATACAAAAGACCTTAAAATTGAATTTATTACAACCCAAAAGATAAATACTGGCACAAATCCAAAATAAATTGTTTGCAGCAATCTCTCAAACAATACTTAAAGTAAATAATAGGAGTCTTCAAGCAAAGCAACATTCTAGCTAAAGATCTCCACAGCAGGGTCTTCCTAAAAATATTGCATAAAAGGTGGTGAGATAAAAATCTCAGTAAGCCCGTGTGTGCTTTGAGTGTTTCAGGTAAAATAATTCATGTATGCAAATTGTAAAAGTTTCATAAGGAAAAGTGCTGGCAAGCAATAAATAAGTGTTGAAAATAAAGAGTGGTGTTTCACTTTTCAAATCATACATGTGCACAATAAATACAACCACTCAAGTGGGTAGCCATGGGTTACCACACGTTGGGCCCCACAACCAATAACAGTCAGAATGCCACACTTTGTGCAATGCTGACAAAAGGTAGGTGTATGGCCTACCGGGTGAGATACTCCTCCATCTCTACATCCAAACTTACCGGTTGTCCACTCCGAAAATACACAGTCCACATGACTGAAACTTGCTAGCTCGGACCGGCATGACCTACCGGACTGACGTCCTATCCAGGAAGGACTCACCCCTCAGAGGTGGCCACCTACTGAGAGACTTACCCTAACCCTTCAAAGACTACTCCTGGTGGTCTACCCTTATTGAGTACTCAATGTTGATTGTTCCCCTTGGGAGAAAATTGATCAAAACTTTGCTTTATTTGGAAATAGCAATTAAGAGTTTCCAAAAGTCTAGTCATGTTGGATTTTAGAAAAAAATTAGCTTTGTGTAAAACTGCTTGTTCAATTTCCAAATGATTTGCTTGACTGAAATAAAAAGGAAAAACAGTCCTTAATTGCATTTACAAATAATGTCCATATACATTGCATTTGCTTGCCACAATAACTTTTGGTCTTCACAAAACTCCGTGCAGGAGCTTACCTGCTTCTTTGCTTGCTCTACTCAAAAGTCTTCCAAGGCTGACCTAACCCATGCCTGAGGTAAACACAAAACATAGGGTCACATTCAAGCTATACCTGTCTTACATAAATAATTCTTAGCTCATCTAGTGACAACCATATCTAACCATGACCTTAATGTCCTAATCTTTAAGGCTAGATGCTGAAGAATTTTATAAAATAAGTCTAGTTTGATAGGTTGAAATAACTAGGGATTCTAAAATAATTGTTAATAAATCATAGACTCAAATAATAATTCTTAAGTGTTATTGTTGATAAATAAACCAAGGTTTGAATTTCAAATATTATTAAGTCTTATTTAATATTAAGAAATGGTAATTTAAAAATAGCTTTATTTTAAATAAATAATAATTTTTAATTAATTTCGAAGAGATAATCAATAATTAATAATAATTAAAATTTATTAATAAATTATTTAAAATTTTCGTTTAATAAAAATATTAATAGTTTGATTTAATATTCTAATCCAAATCCCCTAGTGTTTCGAATTTTTTGAAGAAAAATATAGTAGTAATTTAAATTCATGTAATAAAATTTGTTGATGAATATAACTTAGAATTAACAAGGAAATAATCTTACATCATGGTCTTCCTATTGCTAGAAAAGATTCATGATCCCATTCTCCATCATCAAACAAGAAATTAATCTATTCATGAACGAACACTTGAACTATCTCATACTATCACATGGCCAAAATCCTACTAAGCATAATCATCAAACATGATTTCCAAAGGAAAATAAGATCATAAAAGCCTAATCACCTTTGGTGTCATAATATCTAGTCATGCATCAACATCCATTAAATTCATCAAGCATGAAGAACACAAATTGATTCAAAAGGAAAACACATACATCCTAGTCAAATACAACCATCATCATGGCATAACTTCATCCCCTAATCCACATGCATATATTCAATCTCCCAATCATAATCCATTTCTCTATCATCAACTAGGAGACATGATTTCAAAATTTAATAAGAGAAATTTAAGAATGAATACTTGATTGTCGAGCCCTTTGATGAAGACAAAAGAAGGTCCACGTTCGATGGAATGACTTGAATGGTCCAATGAAACAACGTTCATGGTTGATGGTTTGATCAACTATTTCGGTTACAAGAGGGTGAAAGAGAGAGAGAAAAAAAGAAAGAGAGCATTAGATAGGGGTATTAAGAATTGAATGGAAGAAGATGAACAAGAAGATTGTTCTTGTTTTACCTTGTTGATATTCTTGAGGTCTTCAAGAAACCCTGATTTTTTTATCCGGTTGAAAATTCTTGCTTGTGATATTTTGTGTTATAAATGGCAGAAATGAAGTCTAGGGATTAAGTAGAGATGATTGGGAGTATTTGAGAGTGATTGGTGGTGTTTGGAGTTGGTTTAGGCTTGAAGAAGTTTAGTGTGTGCTCTTGGTGTTCTTGGTGTTTTAGGTGAAAATAGAGAGAAACTAGAAGAAGTGCTGCACGATTTCTGCTAGAAGGCTGGCCGAATGGTAGGGTGTGATTGAGGGTTTCGGTTTTCAGCTTTGTGAGAGAGAGAAATCAGACTTTATTTGAAATTTAAATGGAGGAAATGGTGGAGATGTTTAAGGTAAAAGATCAGCTATGGTGTTTTGATCAAGAGAGGTGTCTAGGAGCTTTAATGGTGTCGGCTGGAACAAGCATGTTTTGCTGAAATGGTTGAGGGTTATTGTTGCTCAAGGCTGGTTGAAATTCAGTCCTTAAAGGCAGAGAAAATTCTGGTTATTTCAGCTTAATGCAAGAGTGATTTATGGGAGTGAAATGCTGGAATTATTTGAAGTTCAAATGGAGTTTGAATGGAGTGATCTTAGGAGTGTTTTGTGGTGCAGCCATGGAGTCCTTATGCTTCAAGGTAAGTGTGGGTTTAATGGTGTTTAGAGTATGGCTGAGCAAGGCTCAATTCTACAGATATTGAAGGTGACTTTCGGTCCTAGGCTAGAAAGGGACAAGGCTGGAAAAATTCTGCTCTCAAGTGTTCATGGCTTTTTCGAAAATTTGCAGAATTTTGGTACAGGATTTTCGCACCTTCTTAGCTCGGTTTTTCAGAGGTTCTTCAGGGTTGTTTGAGGGTCTTCCAAGGATGGTTTTTCAGCCTCATTCCTGGACTAATGCAGAGAAGTTTGCTGGCTTGAAGATGAACTAAAAACAGCTTCATTTCCTTGATGAAGAGCTGCGAATTGCCCAGAAAATTTTCTGGTTTGTTGCTGTTTTGCGTAGTCCGAAATTTGCACAATATTTCCAGCTTCCAAGCCACTTGAAACGACCATTTTCTTGGCAGCAAATGGTTGGGTTTATGGCCTGAATTTTCGAAGAGAAGGGCTGCAAAAATCTGGAAAATTTCCAGATTTCCTACCACTAAAGCATAAACATCTTGAAGATAGTTTTGAAGGTCCTTCTATGGTGATTGATTTTCTCTTGGAACCCTTCCTATTTCCCCTCCTATTTTTCGGTCATCCTCCATTCCCCAAAGCTGATTTTCAAAATTCAAGGGGAAGAAATCATCACAGAATTTTCTTTTGGAATTCAAAGAAAAAGATTTAATGGATTTTAGTTTTTTTGAATTATGAAAATGCTAGGACAAAGCTGGAGGTAATAAGTTGGACAAGAATTCTTCTAGAATTCTTTTAGGACATGAGGATAAGATTAGGACATTCTCTTCATGTCTCCTTTAAGACAATCATTCCTATTTTCATGGAATGGAAGAAAACAAAAATTCAAACTTAATTAAGATAATCATGGCAAAAGCTTAAATGATGGGATTTGAACACATGACCTTAGAGATTAAATCACAAAGCTCTAACCACTATACCACAACAACTCTTGTTCTTATTTTCTCACCCACATATTTTTCTTATCTACTCCTCAAGTTATCTTCCTATTCTGACCTCAAGCAAAATTACCATTTTACCCCTCCTACTCAATAAGTATAACTAAGCATTTAAACCTATAATCCACGATTCTAAAGCATATAAAATCATTCAAAAACATATATATTCATGCAAAATAATATGATATGCATTCCCGACCCCCTTACTCTAGGATTAGTTTTAGGTGGGGTTTCACATATAGGGTTGTCCAACTTATGTACTGGTCAAGGGAGACAAGTTGGAACCAATATCAGAATTATGCTATTTTGTTAGGTATCCAAAAGGGACAAAGGGTGGTTACTTTTATCGTCCTAAGGAGAAGAAAGTACTGGTTAGTATCAATACTAGATACTTAGAGGATGATCAAAGTATTTTCACTAAAGGTTTAACTAGGTTAGAACGTGAGGAGAAGTTATCTTCAGAATCAACTTCTTTTAACCCAATTGTGGAACTAGAAGAGGCACAACCTTAAGAGCCTTTTTACAATTGGAGCCTCATTGTAGTGGGAGAGTGTTTAGGGTTCTAGAGAGATGGACTGGAGAAGCTTTCGAGCTAATCTCTGACCATCAGGAGCAAGACCCCACTAGATACGAGGAGGCTATTGCTGACACCGATGCAAATCTTTGGCATGAAGTAATAAAAGCCAAGATTGAGTCTATGTACTTCAATCAGGTTTGGGATCTTGTTGCTTCACCTGAAGGAATAAAACCCATTGGGTGTAAGTGGGTATACAAGAGGAAGAGGGAAGCAGATAGGTATTTAAGTAACCTTCAAAGTTAGACTTGTGGTGAAAGGGTTGTTGGGAAATATGCCTTATTAGACTAGGTTTCTGATGTAAACATCGAATGTTTTAATAAAAGAATTTATTTTCAGAAATAATTTGTGAATTTGCATTTTATTTGTGCACAATTATATTTGGAAAAGACCTATTATGTTTAAGTAAGTGGTCCATGTGAATGGTGGTCTTTCACAGTATGGTATGGATCACGGGTTACTTAACACATAGACGTTTGTTCTTAACCGATTGATGAGAATAGGAATCTCATCATGTTTAGGTTATTATATTATGAATTCCAAATAGGGAATAGCTTACCTTTAGCCAGTGAGTAGTTCACTCACTTCATGACATAAGCGTATTTCGAATACATTGAACAGGACCTGTAGTAGTGGTTTGTTAAAGTACTATATGATAGAAACCTAGACTACTACTGCCACATCGTGGACTGGTACTCTACGACTTGAGTATGAGTTGGTGGTCTGACGAAGCTAGAAGCATGTACATTGATTTGCTTTTAGTTGAGGTTCGATCGTAGGACCAATATACTTGCATGTTGGGTATGTGTGACTAGTTAGTTAAGACAGACTTGTACAAGAGAGTTTCTATACTATATCGCCCCTTGTGGTTGTCTGAATGATCTAAATATCCAGGGACTTGGGAAACATGACTTGGATGTTTGCTCTAGAGTAGCTCCTTTGGAAAGCGGAAACAATCCAGGAAGTCGTGGATCATTGGACTAGAAGCCTAAGGATGGTAGATGTCATTTAGAGAGGTGTTAGTACATTTCTTCCTTTCTAATGTACGATGATGTATAGAGGGGTACTTTAGTCACATCACCTGCAGGTTGAGACTTTGCTAAATGCAGCATTGTTCTTGAGGTCAATATTTTCTTATGCTGATATTAGGAAATATTTAAAATGCAAAATACGGCTATTTATATGGCTAGGGTATTTTGGTCATTTTAATAGCCAAGGCGGTGTGTCTCTTGATCCCCAGTATAGACCGTAAGTCCTAATTATATACAGGCTAAGGAATTGTTCTTAAATTAAATATGGGATTTATTTTATTTAAGTAGCCTGATTTAATTATAGGGCTAGAATAAAATAGAGGTTCATAGAGAGAAAGAATTAATTAAATTAGTTTGGTGGGTTAATTATTTGTTCAGGGCTTTGGCCTAGTTTGAATAATTAAAGATTGACCTGGGACCAAACTAATATAGTCATATTAATTAGACTAGTTTATTTGGGCTGAAAAATTAATTATTTATTGGGTCATTTATTTGGTTCTAATTAGAATAATTAATTTAGTCCAAAAGGCTAAACTAAGAGTCCAATGGGTTAATCCAGTTTAACCTAGGGTTTATTTAGGTTAAATAGGAGAACAAAGACGTATGTTGTAAATAACGTTATTTTTTTGCTTCTTCTCTGAGGAAAAAAAAAAAAGTGATAGCCTTCTCTTCTCTCTGAAAAATTCCTTAGCCCTGTGAGTTGTTCATCAAACATGAATTAGGCAGGCTATATATTAGAAGATCGAGAGGTTGGCGTTCATATACATGCACAAATGAAGTGTGAAACCCCAGTCGGAACCAACCTTAGAGTAAAGGGGTTGGGATGCATATCATATTTTATTGCATGTTTAAATATATTTTTATATGATTTTATGTGCTTTGGATTAGTGTTTTATAGCCTCGAGGGCTTGATTATGCTTATTGGGTAAGAAGGGTAAAATGGTAATTTTTGCTTGAGGAGAAAATAGGGAGATAGATTGAGGATTAAATAGAAAAAATATTTTTAGAGAGAAAATAAGAACAAGAGTTGTTGTGGTGTAGTGGTTAGAACTTTGGAATTAATTCTTGAGGTCTTGGGTTCGAATTCCATCATTGGAGCTTTAGCATGATTAAATTTTATTTTTGCTAGGGAAGGGGTATTTTCAGCCTTAAGAACCTTGGCATAGGGCAGAGGTGTTGTCCTAGGGAAAACATGATAGGAGTACTCTAATCCTATTCTTGTGCCTACTCAAAATTTCCTAAGAGAATTCATTTCTTCTTGATCTTTAATTTCTCCTAATTCTCAATTCATTAGATTGGTCAAATTTGTTCTAGCCAATTTCATTCTAGAAATTTCAGTAAAGTGCTGTGGCTTTGAAGGTTCAAAATGTCTTAGTGAAAGACACCTTATGGTCCGAAAATGTGGAAGAGATGTGGAAAATTCCAAGAGAATAAATCCCTCTAGTGAACCTTCTAAAATTTCACTCTAGCTAGGTTCATTTTCCTTCATGTCATGAACTGAAATTTTTCTAGCTTCTTGTGCCTTCAAGGTGTCGAAATTTTCAGCCTCCTTTACCTCTCAAATTCTTCCAGAAAAATGGCCATTTCACTCAGCTTGAAGACTGAAAATCCTAGCCAAAATCGAGTTGCACAAATGTTGTGCAAACTAGAAAATTTTCTGGGCAAATTCGCAGCCTAGGTGAGCTTAAACCATGCTGTTTTCTTCCAATTTTCTTCTAGCACCTTAGCCACGTTTTTCCTCCATGAAGAAGGTTGGAAACCAGCCTTGAAAGAGCTTTGAATACCCCTTCAAATCCGCTACAAATTGACTGAATAATGGCAGAAAAATCTGCCCAGAATTTTCCTTCAAACTTGCGAAAATCACTAAACAGAAATTCCAGCTTGTTCCTTCTTCAGCCTTGTCCGAAATCTTCATCATTTTTTTGTACAAACTTCCCTTGAACAGCCATGAACTGAGCTCTATCATCTTTCCCAACCTTCTGCTCAAAAAACCTATCCATGGCTGCCCCTAAAGTATCTCCATCAATTACTCCAATCAAGCCCTTAATTGAAGACCAAAATTCCAGCAAACATGTTTAGTAAACTACCATAAATCATCCCTCAAATAACCAGAAATCTCCTCACCATTGTACTCCATATTTTCGGCCACCATTAATCTTCTTCAAACAGCTTTCATCCAGCAAAAACTCTGAGCAACCAGCTGGCCATTAGAGCTTCCCAAAAGCTCTCCATTGATCAAGATCTTCTCACCATATTTTGTTTCCAAATTTGGTTCCCTAAAATATTCTTTTAGGATTTCAAACAACCAGCTTTCCTTTTTCCTTTCAAATCAAAAAAATCAACTTCTTAAACCCTCCAAATCAATTGGCCACTCCCTCCTACACAGAATTTTGGCCAGCCCTCTCCCTAATCTCCCTATTCTCTCCAAACCAAAAATACCAAGAACACTAAGAACACCTACTAACCCTCCTCACGCCTAAGACCACTCCAAACCACTCCAATCTTCGTCAAAAACTCCAGATTACATCTACTCAACCCCTTGGATCCATTTCTGCAATTTTTAACATCAAACTCCAAAATCCAACTCTCTCTCTTGGATTGAAAATCAGTATTTTTGTGAAGGCTCAAGAACACCTTCAAGGTAAGCTTCTTCAATCAACTTCATCTTCACTAATCTTCAAACCCTAATGAATAAATATATGTATAATCATACTAATGAACACACACACACACACACACACACACACACTCTCTCTCTCTCTCTCTCTCTCTCTCTCTCTCTCTCTCGGCCAAATGATTTCTTCAACAATGGCCATGTTCTTTTCATCTCTTTTGGACGGATCTAGTCTCCTAAGAGTAAGATCCACTCAAAACAACTCCAAGGGACTCATCAATCAAGTAAGCCTCTTCAACCCTCTTTTTAAATTCTAGATTCATGTCTTTAGGATGATATTAGAAGGAGATGGATTATGATTAGGGTTTGAGCATGTGTTGTTGTGATGAGTTGAGATTGAATCACGAATAAATATGTGTATATGATGGAGATGGGATTAATGCATGATGATTATTGGTCTTGGTTAGGTTATATGATGTTTTTAGGGTTTAATGTATGTCTTCATGTCGTGGATAGTATATGTGATCAAGCATGTTAGAGATTATGTCACCTTTAGTGAATAGGATTTATGTTCATGTATGGTTGTTAAAGACATGATTATGTTTATGTTAGTAGAGTTTGGATCATGTCTTGGTAAATTTAGATCTATGCATTTATTCATGATTTGGTTGATTTGATGAATTGGAGTGGAGTATATGTTCATGATTGTGGTTAGCAAGTGGAAATATGATCATGAGCTAGTTGTCCCTAAGCTAATTTTATTTCACCAATAAAATAATTAATACCATGATTTCTTCTAGTAAATTTCAAAAACCCTGGGAAAATGTGGATTTGGCCCTTTATATAAAATAGTGATATTTTAGTCAAATAAATAATTGCTTTTATTAAAGAAATAAAATATATAGATTTTATAAATAAAAATATTTAGAAAATAATAAAGCCTTTCATATAAATATTCATAATGAGTAAAATATTAATTTTGTAAGTCTTATATTCATAAATTCTATTAAAATTTATTTATTATCTTTTAATCAAAACCTAATAAAATTTACTTACAACTAATTTTAGTTACCAATTATTTCCCAACAATTAATTATCAATAGATTATTATTTTAAATGATTACATCTAGGTCCTAGGACCCTTTTTCAAATAAACCATAATTTATTTTTAGCAAGATCAACTTATAGTACCTGTTTTCCAAACCCTAGTTATTTTAATATCAAGCTAGAATTATTTTATAAACCCTTTTATTTGTTACCTAGCCTTAAAGCTTGGGACATTAGGGACATGATGGTAGTAGGTTGAGCTAATTTTATTTGTGAAAGTAAATCCTTGACTTGAGTCTGATTATGGCTCATGTTTACCCCAGACGAGGTTAGGTCAGCTGTTGGAGACCTTTGTTTTGAGCAAGGATCAGGTAAGCTCCTGCATAAAACCTGTTTGATGCAAAATGTTTATTATGGCAAGCCAAATGTAGAGTGCATGGACACTCATTTCTGTAAAGGCAATTGAGGATTGATTCCTTTCTTATTTTAGTCAAACAAATTATTTGGAAATCAATAAGTAGATTTACTCAAACTTAAAACTCTTTCTAAAACTGATTTTGACAAAGAATTTGGAAACCCTTAATTGCCATTTTCAAGTGGAACTATGTTTTGTCCATTTTTTTTTCCCAAGTGGGATAAGTTACGTTGAGTACTCAATATGAGTAGGCTAGTAGTACTAGTTTTGAAGAACAAAAGTGAGTCTTCTGGCAGGAGGCCACCTCCAGAAGATAAGCTCAACTTAGAGAAACGTCAGTACTACTTAGTCATGCCGGTCCCGAGCTAGCAGTTTTATTTCAGTCAAGTTACTGTGTTATGCCGGAATGGACACCTGGTTGTTATTTGGGTATAGAGAAGGAGGAGTATCTTGCCCGGTAGGCCTTTCACCTACCTCTTGTCAGACTGCACAAAGTGTCAACATTCTGACCGGTTATGGGGCCCAACGTGTGGTAACCCATAACCCTTTCTTTCGAGTGGTTGAATTTTATTGATTATGTGGGATTGGAAAAGCTAAAACACCATTCTTGCTTTTGACTAGTGTTTATTGCTTGCCAATATTTCTCTTATAAAGACTTTACACTGTGCATCCACAAACTATTTTCACTGAACACCCAAAGCACAAATGGACTTACTAAGATTTCTGTCTCATCACCTTTGTACCATGATTTCAGGTCGATTCTGTTGTGGGGATGAGTAGCTAGTGTTGTCTGCCTTGGAAGGAATTTTATTATTTATTTTTGTGTAATGCTTTGGGAGCTGAGAGTGAATAATTTTATTTTGGATTTTTTTTTGAATTCTAGGGTTGTAATAAGATTTAAGTTTAAATTATTATTTTTATTCTATTATTTTGATTGTGTGACCTAGTTATAAAGACCCCTTGTCCTTTGGACGGGGCAACATCCCCGGCCCTATTGGGCTTAGGAAGCGAGGTGTTACACGAAGTAAGAGGTTTGCAGGAATCGCGCCAGAGGTTTGCACTAACGCACCTACCCCGGTTCCACATATTCCAGTCCTACCAACTTTAAGAACAAGAAGAAGAGGTAAATTTTTTTTCCTCTCGGAGCTCGGACAGGCCGTGACTGGCGCCAACTAAGGCCACCGGAACCGTCACCAGCTACGATCTGGAGTTTTGCTGCGTGTTTTTCTTGTTCAATTTGTTGCTTCCAATGTGCTTTGCTTCCCTTTCGTTATTTTGATTTGCTATAGACCATCATATCCAAAAAATCATTTTTTAGTCTACTTGTGGTGTGACTGACACTCGTACTATCCTGGGGATGTATAAGAGGGGACCTGTGGGATAGTTGGGCTATTTTTCCAATAATCACCTTGAAGCCCAACAGTGTGCCTTAGTCTATATCTTCTCATTTAATATCGTACCTAAGTCTAGTAGTTTCAATGAGTCTAGGGTAATTGATCTCTATATCCTTCACAAGATACTTCAGAGTAAGCCTATCCCCCTTACCCCACTTATCATCCAGTCTATGAGAAAGGTAGTCTACTCTCATTTTTTCTCCAAGGCCTTTGTCTTTTCGTTGGTGATTATGCATATCTTTCAGGCCTTTGGAGTGAGTTGTGATGGGGAACTTATCGAGACCACCATTAAGTGAGATGTCATGACTGAACATACACTAGTTCAGTGTAGGTATAGGTATCATGAGCGAGAAAGGAGATGGATGAGACCCTTTGAGGTCCAATATCCTGGGATGGAGGAGATACTCCCTAGTGATGATGAGGAGGAGGAGCAACCCCTATAGCCTCGAGCTCGTGCCAGTAGTTTGAGATCACAGCTTAGTGCTGGGTTCGAGGCTGAGATGCGCATTTAGATGGAGTAGCTAAGACTCGAGATGGAGACTCAGATGATTGTTCTGCTCCAGCTTCTAGATTCACTGCTTAACATGCATAGGAGGCAAGATGCTTAGGAGCAGCGACTGTCCACATGAATACAACAGTTTTCTAGACACATAGACGGTGCTTCTACTAGCCACGCTACAAGAGGTGATAATGAAGCCGAGGATAATGATGATTCTATAGATGATTGACTTTCTACTTTTATTTCTTTTTCTAGTTTTTTCTTTTTGATTATTTTTCTTTTTGAATTTTAATGACTTTTCTTAGGTGTTAGTTACCTTTTTGTTGTTTGTTTGTTTTTTCTTTTATTCTAGTTTTATACTTTTAGTTGTGTTTCTTTTGTGTTTAGGTATATTCCATCATTGTCAAAGGAATAATGCTCTTGGGGATAAATTCAACTTTATTCTGACAATTCTTATGGAAAGTATCTCTTTACCTTGATTTCTTCCCTTTATCTTTCATAATACCTTTGGATATGTTTTATTGTGCTATTTAAGGCCATTGAGGAAAGTGTCCAATTTAAGTGTAGGGGAGGGATTCAATTCAAAACTTTCTATGCTTTCATCTTGATTTCTTTTTAAATGATATTTGGGATTTGTTTTTAAATTTTTCTACAAATTTACAATCAAAACTGATTTTTTTTAAGCTTATAATTGAATAATTTGTCTAAGATGAAGTTTTGGTTTTCTTTTTAACTCTAGATATGTATTGGTCATTCATTATGGTTGGATTTTTATTAAGAAGTAAACTCGTATATAAAGTTAGATTGTGCTAAGTCTTAAAAACCTAAGTTAACTTATATAGGCTAAAAACATCATTATTTTCATAGTTATTTGAGGTTGTTTTGAGATACATATGTTATAATAACTAGACATATTTCTTTATATTTGATATTTTACTTGTAGAAAGTGTTTTTGACAAATTTGTGCAGCTTTGAGTTAAATTCAAGCAAAATTGGAGATTTTCCATAGTACACCTAGCGCCAAGTCTAGCAAGTGGACAAGGTGCCAGGTCTATTCTGGTCGGCCAGAGGAAAACAAAGCAAAATTCAGGGGAGAAATAGAATGTACCTAGTGATAGGTGGGTTGACCGAACCTGGCGCCAGGCCCGTTCTAGAATGAGAATATTCTGTGCACGAATTTAGAAATTTTCCAATGATTTTGATATTTTTTTAATCCTACTCAACCAAGACTTCTCAAGCAATGAATTTGGCATCTAATAGGACTATAAAAGCAAGACAAAACATAAAAGATAGAGAGTGAATCCAAGAGAAAAAGTTCCAAACACTCATTGAAGAAGGAATTTACCATTCAAGGAAGGTTGTTCAAGAGAATCTTTAAGGTAGAAGAAAGAGGCTTGTCTATGAGTGCTTTTTTTTTATCTTTTTTTTTCTTAAACAATTATATATTTAATGTTTCCATTGTAATTTGACATTATTTTTTAGGATTCATGATTTATTGAGCAATGTCTTTTGATCAACTAATTGTTTATCTTAGTATTTGATTACTTGTTTCTATTACAGAGTTGGTTGATTGGTTTTTGTCATTAACTTACTTGAAAAATGGGTTGATAATGACTTCAATTAATTAATTTTATATTTGTTATCTCTTTACTTACTTGGAAAAGGGGGTCAATTATTGACAACTTTGGTAATCAAAGGTTAGTTGATGATTGCTAGAATATGGATTCATTTACTAATTTTATACTTTAAATCACCTAGAATATAGAGGTTTATGTGAGGGTTGATTTTAATGTATCTTTTGGATAAATTGGCTGACACAGAATATGTTCACTAATTTGACTTGAAGATAGTGATTCCATGGATTGCAAACGAAGTGGGTCTATTTTAAATTCTTCATGAAACCAAGATAGTAAATAATTTTGATAATGGCTAAGTGTTTTATTATCATGTTTTCAAAAGCTTTTGTCTAAATTGCATATTCCTATATCCTTAAGTTGTATATATTTTTTAAATTATTTTATTACTTTATTGGGTCGGTTAAATATTGAATAAAAAGTGATTAGTGTGTACTTGTTCCTTTGAGGATCGATACTCATTAATTTCCTATGCTATGCTTGCAATGAGTATACTTGCTTGTATGTATTTTTTTTGGGATTAATGTTGTAATTAAAACTTGACTAAGGGATGGACTTAAATTTGTTGATTATTATACACTCAAAATTTACACATCAAGTTTTTAGCGCCATTACCGGAGAACAATATCATCAAAGCTTGAATTTTGTTGGTTTAACCATGTTTATATGTTAATATATGCATATGCATATATGTTCCTTGTATGACGAGGTGCCATACTTTGTTTTCTTGTATATTTGTAATTTAATATCCTTATATGATGTAATTGCTTCTAACTTAATTTGTAAACATGTACTAACTGTCTAACTTGTAAATCCTATAATCTCACTATCTTCTATTTTATGTAAACCTTGCTCTTAGTTTATTCCCGACAATCTAAAGCCGACATAGTAAATCTTGATTTTGTGATCGAGAGAACCCTCACTAAGGTCCGAAAGGTTGTAAGCGAAGAGTAAGGAAAGATATGAAGTTCAATAAGCCCAATAATGGTGGTAATGATGAAATTAATAGGCGGATTATGGATGACTTTGTGAAATTTGTAATCTCATGTATAGGGTCAAGTATTACAAGGCCTAGAATAGAGGCTAACTTTTGAAATACAGCCTAACATAATCTAAATGATCGAGAACATGGTATAATTTGATTGGTTACTTGAAGATGATCCCAATGCCCAAATTGCAAGCTTTTTTAGAAACTTGTGACATATTTAAATTGAATGGTGTTTCTGAGGATGCCATCAAACTAAGACTTTTTCCTTTTTCCTTAAGAGATAGAGCAAAATCGTGGTTAAAATCTTTGCCCACAGGATCCATTACTACTTGGAATGTGTTAGTTGAAAATTTATTGTCCAAATATTTCCCACCAGTTAGAACATCCAAACTTAGGACTGATATTTTTGCCTTCTAACAATTAGAATCTGAAAACCTTTAAGAGTGTTGGGAGAGGTTTAAGGAAATGCTTAGAAAATGTTCTCACCATGGATTTGAGTTAGGTATGCATATGCAAATCTTTCACAGTAGTTTGAGCTTTGCTACTAGGCAATTAGTTAATGCATTTGTAGGAGGCTCCATTAATTCTAAGACCCCGGAAGATGTTTTTCACTTGATTGAAAATCTGGCTACAAATAACTATGCCTAGGGTAGTTCACGGTCTAGAGCTCGTGTCCGTGGAGTACACAAGGTGGATGCGACAACTGTTTTGGAGGCGAATCTGGAAGCACTCACAGTAACGATGGATCAATTGGTAATGCCTCCTTCCCAAGGGCAGGTAATGAGTGTAAGTTTTAAATTTTGTGGGGAAGGGCATCCAAACCATAAATGTCAAAATATGGGGTCATCACACAAATTTTTGGGAAATGGTCAACAAGGTAATAATCCTTATAGCAACGCTTACAACCTGGGTTAGAGAAATCATCCTAACTTTTCATGGAATAACCAAAACCAACCTCAACAAGCTTCTTTCAATTTTGGGACTCAAATGACTTAACCACCTCTGCCTTACAATGCCCCATCGGCTAAGCCATCATTGGAGGAATTAGTTAACTAGTTAGTAAGTGGAACGAAGACACGATTCCAAGAAGTAGATACAGCCACAAGAAATTTGGAGGCATCCATGCGCAACCTTAAAAATCAAATTGGACAACTAGCCAAACTCCTTGGTGATCGTTAAGTAGGATCACTTCCAGGAAATATGGAGACTAATCCATGTGACCAAGACCGTGGAAAAAGATAATTTTTTACTGCTTGGATTTTGTAGGACATATATTTAATTTCCATTTATTTTTATTCATTTGGCTATTTTATATTTTTAGACTGTAGTTTTTCATGATTTTGTGTTTTACCTATTCTTTACTTCCATTAAATTCAATTAAAAAAAAAAAGATTTTTAGATTGGCAAAGCTGACCTGGCGTCGAACCCGAATTTTGGCCCGGGCATCCAGCCAGCATGGCCCGACAAGAAAGTGAATGCAAAACAGGCCTGGTGCCAAGCCCGATAGGCCACATGCTAAAAATGGCCATTCCTGGCCAATTTTTTCAAAACACTATCATCTCCCTCGTTTTTTCTCTCAACCCATCGCCGGGTTCAACTCCGAAACACCATCGGTCACTTTCTAAACCTCCCAAACACAAAATCTTCATTTTGTTCTTGATTGTTTGAATTAAAACAAGAAAATATCTAATATTTTCTTCCAAAATTCATTTTTCAATCCTTCCATTTGGTGCACGATTTCTTCAAATCTTTTTGTATAGAATCATTGGCCATACATTGGAGATCATTGTGGTATGATTTTTCTATACTTTCTACAGTTTAATTTTTCCTATCAATTTTGGGTATTTTTCTATGCATTTTTTTTTTTTTTTTTGCAAAAATTCTTGTCTATTTTTGGTGAATGAGCTAATGGCCAATATTTCTTTTTTTTGGGATTTCATTAGCATGAGAATATAGTTGACAATGATATATAATTAATGCCATTAATGATTTACATCTTTGTGGAACCTCTTGAGCATGTCTTCTTAAAGTGTACCTTTGAGTTTGCTTAGCTATTGGATAACTGTTCATGACTAGCATAGCATTGGGATAATGTAGCTTCACATTATTAATTGGTGGCTATTGAGCATTGTAATTTGATCATGATTATTGATATTGTGCTTGCTATTGAACAATGGCTAGATTTCTTATAGATTTATTGGAGGAGATTGTGTTACATTGTATTGGCTACCTTATGGTGTTGAGGTGTTGGTTGTGTTGAAAGTTGTGGTGAGTGTGAGACAATTGAGAGTTGTATGTATTTGTGTTATGCAAAGTAAGTTTGATGGAGTCTTATTGTTATTTATTTATTTTTTTTTTTTGGTTCTATTACCTACCTTCATCATTTCATCATGTCTAGGAGACTTAGGGGGTTAGCACCAGGGGCTAAGAGAACTCGAGATGCATCTTCGTCTATACCTTCTTTCGACCCTCTACCTACTCAACCTACTTAATTCTATGACCCCACTTGTCATATTTAGTATCAAAATCACCAACACAACAAAATCATAGTAGAAAAGCGATATAAGCCCTCATTAGATAATTCTTTGGAGCTTTCTACTATGTTTAGATGATTGGGGTGGGAACCTATCATTCGAATGGAGGGTGCTTACTGTCTTGTGCGCGTAAGAGAGTTTTATGCCAATATGAAGGACAAGAAGAAAAATAACCTCCAAGTTATTTCTACCATGGTAAAAGGGGTTTCCATTGAATTTGAAAGGACTAAACTAGCTAGGATTTTGGAAGTACCTAATGAGGGGTAATAGATTGTTGTAGGCCATAATAACCAAAAGGTCATTACCGAGCCTACCGGGGATGTGAGTGCTGTAAGGGCGAGTTGGAACATGTGGAAAAAAGGGCAAATAGGTCAAAATTGTTACTACTCAAATAATGATCTTGAGGCTTAATAGCATGACACAGTCTATATCTTTACTTTCAATGTGTACCCTAAGGCTAGTGGCTTCAATGAGTCAAGGGTCATTGATCTTTATATGTTGGATAAGATGAGAAAGAGTGAACCTATTCCCCTTGCTCCCATTATTATTCAATCCATGCGAGAGGTTATTTACTTTGGTATATCTGCCAAAGCCCTCAAATTTCCTTTGGTTATTATGTGCATTCTGAGAGATTTTGGAATAAGATTAGACGAAGAGCTGAGTGAGCCCACTATTGACCGAGACCTAGTGACTGAGTATATTTTAGTTCAGTATGGGTATTGCTATGATGAGAGGGCAAGACAATGGAAGAAGCCTTTTGAGGTACAACACCCCGAGATGGTAGAGCTTCCCGCTGATGAGGAGGAGGAAGGGGAGCAGCCTACTAGACCTTCATCTTGTGCCACTGGTTCTCATTCTTGTATTAATTTTGAGGCACAAGTGGAGGCTCAACTAGAGAGCCAAATGACTATCCTTATTCAGCTTCAAGACTCCATTGTGGACATTTGTCGACGCCAAGATATCCAAGATCAGAAGTTGGCCACTTTGATCCAAAAATCTACTAGAGCATCTTCGAATCACGCAGCCACCGATCTTCATAATAATGATGATGATGAGGACTCTTAACTTACTCTCTGTACTTGTATTTTATTGTATTTTCTTTCCTTTTCTGTTATTTATTTTTTCTTTTTTTGAATTTTAATAACCTTTCTTAGCTTTTAGTTATCTTTTCTTTTATGTTGTTTTTCTTTTTCTTGTCCTTTTTCTAGATTTATATTTTCCTTGTTTTGTTTCTTTTGACATTAGGACCTCTTTTAACTACTCCTTGTGGTGGATTTGAATATGGTGGACCTACTATGTACTAGAAGTATTTTCTTCTCTTTCTTCTTCCTCTTTATTGATTTTGGTCTCCTTGGCTTTGCTTTTATTGTTATATCTTTAGACATTGAGGACGATGTGAAACCCCAGTCAAAACCAACCTTAGAGTAAGGGGGTTGGGATGCATAGCATATTTATTTGCATGTTTAAATATATTTTTGTATGATTTTATGTGCTTCGGATTTGTGTTTTAGAGGGCTTGATTATGATTATTGAGTGAGAATGGCAAAATGGTAATTTTGCTTGAGGTGGAAAAAGGGAGATAGCTTGAGGATTGAATAGGAAAATATTTTTAGGGGGAAAATAAGAATAAGAGTTATTGTGATTTAGTAGTTGGAGCTTTGGAATTAATTCTTGAGGTCTTGGGTTCAAATTCCATCATAGGAGCTTTAGCTTGGTTAAATTTTATCTTTGCTTGGGAAGTATTATTTTCAGCCTTAGTGGTGTTTGGAGTAGGCTAGAGATGTTATCCTATGAGAGACATGATAGGAGTCTTCAAATCCTACTCTTTTGCTCTACACAAAATTCCTAAGGGGAATTCATTTCCTCTTGATCCTTAATTTTTCCTATTTCTCAATTCATTAGTTTGTTCATTTTGTTCAAGCCAATTTTATTCTAGAAAAATTCTAGCAATGTGCTGTGGTTTTGAAGGTTCGAAATGTCTTAGTAAAGGACATCATATGGACCGAAACAATGGAAGAGGGGGAAAGATTTCAAGTGAATTAAATTCCTTAGTGAACTTTCTAAAAATTCACTCTAGCTAGGTTCATTTCCCTTCATGCTTAGAACTGAAATTTTTCCAGCTTTGTGTGCCTTCAAGGTGACGAAATTCTTAACCATTATTCCCTCCCAAATGCTGCCAAAAAATGGCCCTTTTGATCAGCTTGAAATCTGAATTTTCCTGGCCATTTTCGGACTACACAAATACTATGCAAAACCAGGAAATTTTCTGGGCAGATTCGCAGCTTTGGAGGTCCGAAACCAAGCTATTTTCTTCCAGTTTTTGTTCAGCACCTTAGCCATGTTTTTCCTCCATGAAGTAGGCTGGAAACCAGCCTTGAAAGCCCCAGAAATTCCCCTTTAAAGCCTTTGCAAATCACCTGGAAAAGGGTAGCTGAAAACTGCCCAGGAAATTTCAGCCTTGCGAAAATGCTGTGCAGAATTTTGTCCAGCTTTGTTTCCTAATTCAACCCTAGCCGAAACTCCATCCTTTTTCTGCACAAACCACCCTTAAACCTCCATTAACCGAACTCCATTGTCCTCCCTAAGTTCTACACAAAAATCCAGCCATGGCTGCCAAAAAGATTTCAAAAAAAAATTCTACAATCATGCCTTGATTTGGATACCAAAATTCCAGCCACCATGATTTAACAACTTTCCATAAAATATACCTCAAACAACCAGACCTTCCCTTCACCATTAGACTCCTTAATTTCGGCCACCATTAGCCTCCTTCAACCAGCTTTCATCCAGCCAAAATTCTGTACAAGCAGTCGGCCATGGCAGATTTCCAAGAGCTCTTCCATAATCAAAGATATTCTTGAATATTTAGTTTTCAAATTTGCTTCATAAAAATATTCTTCAAGGATTTCAACAACTAGCCTTTTCTTTTCCCTTCCAAACCAAAAAACCCATATGTAACACCCCGGAAAACCTAGGCCTGCCAGGGCCGGGGATGTCGCCCCGTCCAAAGGACAAGGGGTCTTTATAACCAGGTCACAAATACAAATTGTTGGAATAAATAATACTCAAGCGAAAAGAATTTATTACAACCCAAAAATACTTCAAAAGTACATCCATGAAATTCCAAAACAAAAACCATAATTAAAATCATCCACACTCGCCTCCTAAAGCAATACATAAAATAAATAAAAAAAAAAACACATTCTCTTCCAAGGTAGCTACTCACCCACAATAGGATCAACTTGAAATCATGATAAAATGTGGTGAGATAGAAATCTCAGTAAGTCCGTGTGTGCTTTGGGTATTTAGCAGAAACAGTTCGTGGATGCAAAGTGTGAAATCTTTATAAGAGAAACATTGGCAAGCAATAAACATCAGTCAAAAGCAAGAGTGGCGTTTTGGCTCTTCTAGCCATACATAAGTAATGAAATCAACCACTCGAAAGAAAGGGATATGGGTTACCACACTTTGGGCCCCATAACCGGTCAGAATGCCTAACACGTTGTGCAGACTGACAAAAGTAGGTGATCGGCCTACTGGGCAAGATACTCCTCCTTCTCTATACCCAAACAACCACCGAGTGTCCATTCCGGCAAAACACAGTCACTTGACTAAAACAAAAAAAACTGCTAGCTCGAACCGGCACGACACACTGGAACTGGCATCTTATCTGGGAAGGACTCACCCCTCAGAGGTGGCCACCTACTGAGAGACTCACCCTAACCCTTCAAAGACTAGTCCTAGTAGTCCACCCTTATTGAGTACTCAACGACATTTCCCACTTGGGATAAAATGAACAGAGCATTGCTCTACATGAAAATAGCAATTTGGGGGTTCCCAAGGTTTTGAGCGAAATCAGTTTTAGAAAGAGTTTCGAGTTTGGAAAATCTGCTCATTAACTTTGGAATAATTCCAGCGTTGGAAATAAAGTTGAATTCAACCCTCAATTGCCTTCAAATAAACGAGTGTCCATACACTCCATATTTAGCTTGCCATAAGAAAACATTTCACATCGATAGGTTTTATGCAGGAGCTTACCTGCTTCTTGCTCACAACAACAAGGTCTCGAATAGCTGACTTAACCCCACATGGGCAAATACAAATCTTAATCAGATTCAAGCCACAATCCACTTCCTCAATTTTAAATCAACTCAATTCACTACTACCATGATCCTAGTGTCCCAAGCTTTAAGGCAAAACAATAATTGAATAGGTTTATAAGCTCAGTTTAATTTGTTATTTAAAATAATTAATGGATTAGGAAATAAATTCTATTAAGTTGAAAGTTCAACTCTTGTTAAGGAAAATTTAGAGTTTATTTGATCAAGAGCCATAGGTGGTACTAGATAAAATAGTGATTTAATAGTAGCTTAGTTGTTAGAAAATAATTGATAGCTAAAACTAGTTAAGATTAAATTTAATAAGTCTTTCTTGGAAAATAATAAGTAAATCCTTAAGGGTTTTGATCTAGTAAATATTTTATTAAGTATGAATCTTTTTCATAAGGGCTTTAATTAATTTGCTTTATTTTAAATAATATTTACTTATTTTATTATCTAGAAAAATCATTATTTATTTGACTAAAATATCCTTTACATATATTATAATTCCAAATCTACCCTTCCTAGGATTTTCGAAATTCTTTAGCAAAAATTATTAGTAAATATTTTATTTATGAAATAAAATTTTCTTAGGGACAACTAGATCATAATCAAGATTCCATGATCAACCATAATCAATAACATACTCAATCCCTCAATTCATCAAATCATCCAAGTCTTGCACATAGGCATAGATTTAAATTTATTATTACATGATTTAACATCTACTAGCATTAACATGATCATGGCTTCAAAATCTAATCATGCATATAAATCCTATTCATCCATGGTGACATAATCTCTAGCATGCTTCATCACAAATACTACCTATGACATGCATCAAATCTCAACTCATCATTAAATCCACCAATATAATCCTTCCATGCATAAATTTCATCTCCTTCACAATCATACATATACTCATGCTTCAATCAACAACATCACATACACAAACCCATCGCCATTCATCAACCTAGAGACATGCTTCTAAATTTTAAAAAGAGGATTGAAGGTACTTACTTGATTGATGAATGACTTGAAGGAGTTTAGAGAAGATCTCAACTCCTAGATGGCTAATCTTGTTCAAGAAGGGTGGTGAAAGCATGGTCATGGGAAAAGAGACCATTCGGCCAAGGGAGGAATTTCAGTCCATAAGAGAGAGAGAGAGAGAGAGAGAGAGAGAGAGAGAAGAAGAAGAAGAAGAAGAGATCATTAGCATGCTTATTCATATAGGTTTTCATTAGAGATTAAGTTTGAAGAGGATGAAGTTGTTAGAATAAGTTTACCTTGAAGATGTTCTTGTTCTTCACAGAAATTTCCGCTTTTTGATCCAAAGTAGCAAGATGATTTGAGGAGTTTGATGTTAATAAGGGTGTTGATGAATGCACAGCAAGGCGTAGATCAAATCTGGAAATTTTCGTGAGGGTTTGAAGTGGTTTGGAGGGGTATTAGGTGTGGAGAATGAGTAGGTGTTCTTGGTGTAGTGTGTGTGTGTACTTGTTGCTTGAAGAAAATCGAGAGAGAGAGAAGAGAAGCTACCAATTTTTCTGAGGGGTTGTGGCTGCCGAAATTCTGTAAGGTTTAGGGAGTGACTTCTCTGATTTGGAAGGGAAAGGAAAGACTAATTGTTACAATCCTTGAAGAATATTTTTAGGAAGAGAATTTGGAAACTAGATATTCCAAGAATATCTTGATTTTTCTTGACAGCTTTGAAGTCTCCTATGGCCGACTGGATTGTGCAGTTTTCTGGGGAATTAAAGCTGGTTAAAGGAGACTTGTGGTGGCTGAAATTAAGGTGCACAATGGTGGAGAAGATGTCTAATCAATGGAGCAAAATTTTATGGAAAGTTGTTAAACAAGATGGCTGAAATTTTTGGAAAGTAATCAAGCTAAATTGCAGGGATTTGGTTGAGAGATTTTCGGTCAGCCATGGAGGGAATTTCGTGTAGAAGCTTCAGGGAACAATAGAGCTCTATTAATGGAGGTTTAAGGGAGGTTTTGACAGAAGTAGGTTGGGGTTTTCGGTTGGAACAAAATGGGAAACAAGCTGGACAAAAATTCTGCTCAAGAATTTCGCTGAACAGAAATTTTCTGGCAGAATTTTCGTCTGCCATTTCCAGCAGATTTGCAGCGTGTTTTGAAGGGGATTTCAGGGGTATTCAAGGCTGGTTTCTATCCTTCTTTATGGAGGAAAAACATGGCTAAGGTGCTGCATAAAATCTGGAAGAAAACAGCTTGATTTGGAGCTCACAAAGCTGATTTTCGTACAGGAATTTTTCCTATTTTACTCCAGCTTATGCAGTCCGAATTTGGGCAAGAAACTTTCAGGTTTCAACTGATCCTAAAGACCATTTTTCTGGTAGCATTTGGGATGAAATGTGAGCTAGAATTTTTGACCTTTGAAGGCACAACAAGCTGGAAAATTTCAGCTCATTTCATGAAGATAGATGAACTAAGTTAGAGGAAAATTTTCAGCAAGCTTTCAAGAGGGATTTTCCCCTTGAATTTTTCCCACAAATCACTTACATTTTCCAAACCATGAGAAGCCTTTTACTAGGACATTTTGATCCTAAAAGACCTTAGTCCTCTATTGAATTTTCTAGAAAGGAAAAGGATAGAACACCTTGATCAAACTAAGGAGTTGGAAATTAAGAAAAACTAAAGGTCAAGGGAGAATGAATTCCCTTTAGGCATTTCGCGAAGAACAAAAGAGTGAAGTGAGAATTCTCCTAACATGTCTCTCCTAGGACATCATCACCACATTGATCTAGGCCCTTATGGCCGAAACCATCCTTTTCCAAGAAAAATAAAATTTACTTAAGCTAAAGCTTCTATGATGGACTTTGAACCTTAGACCTCAAGAATTAATTCCAAGGCTATAACCACTAAACCACAACAACTCTTGTTGCTATTTCTACTAGAAAAATTATTTCCTATTCCATCCACAGGCTATCTCCTTATTTTCACCTCGGGCAAAAATTACCATTTTGCCCCTCTCACACATCACTCACCAACAAGACTTCAAGATAATAGAAATCAAATTCAAAGCACATAAAAATCATATGAAAACATATTTAATCATGAAATAAAGCATGATATGCATCCCAACCCCCTTACTCTAAGGTTAGTCTTGACTGGGGTTTCACACCATATACCTAAACCCTACAGAAAATTGGCAACCCTAATCCTCATAGAATTTCGGCAGCCTCCATCCAAAAGCTCTCTACTCTCTTCAACCTTCAAGAACACATAGTACACCAAGAACACCTACTCCTTCCTTTCACCTAATACCTCTCCAAATCACTTCAAACTACCTCCAAAAATTCTAGATTTCATCTATTCATTGCTGTGAGTCCATCCGTACCATTTTTAACATCAAACTCCAAAATCCAACTAGCACTTTTGGATAAAAAACCAAAAATTTTGTGAAAGCTCAAGAACACCTTCAAGGTAGGTTTGTTCTAACAACTTCATCTTCTCCAATCTTGATCTCTAGTGAAAATATATATGAATAAACATGCTAATACTCTCTCTCTCTCTCTCTCTCTCTCTCTCTCTCTCTTTTGGCTGAACCACTCACTTACTTGGCCGAATGGTTTCTTCTCCATGGCCATGCTTCCTTCATCTCCTTTGGACGGATTTAGGCATCTAGGGGTTGAGATTCATTCGAAACTCCTTCAAGGTATTCATCAATCAAGTAAGCCTTGTTAACCCTTCTTTTAAATTCTATATTCATGTTTCTAGGATGATGTTGATAGAAGATGGATTGCGAATAAGGTTTGAGTATATATTGTTGAGGTTGAAGCATGAATGTATGTATGAATATGAAGGAGATGTGATTTATGCATGGATGGATTATCTTGGTTGATTGTATGATGATTTGAGGTTTAATGCATGTCTCCATGTCATAGGTAGTATTTGTGATGAAGTATGCTAGAGATTATGTCACCTTTGGTGAATGGGATTTATATTCATGCTGGATTATTGAAGCCATGATCATATTTATGCTAGTAGGGGTTAGATCATGTCTTGATAAATTTAGATCTATGCTTATATGCATGATTTGGATTATTTGATGAATTGAAGGATTGTAAATGTTCATGATTCTGGTTAGTAATGGAACTATTGTCATGATCTAGTTGTCCCTAAGCTAATTTTATTTCATGAATAAAATATTTCATAATATGATTTTGCTAGTAATTTCGAAAAAACCCTAGGAGGGGTAGATTTGGATTATTATATATAATAAGGATATTTTAGTCAAACAAATAATAGCTTTTGCTAGAAAAATAATATATATATATATATATATATTATTTAAAATAATAAAATCAATTAAAGCCTTTTATGGAAATAATTATAATTAGTAAAATATTTATCACTAAAAATTTAATTATTATCTTTTAATCAAACCCATTAAAATTATATTTATTATTTTTCAAGCAAGACTCATTAAAATTATTTTTACCGAATTTTGGTTATCAATTATTTTCTAGCAATTAATTATTAATAAATTATTATTTTACCTAGTACCACCTAGGACTTTTCATCAAATAAACTCTAAATTATTTTAGCAAGATTCAAACCTTCAACTTATCAGTACTTATTTCCCAAAACACTAATTATTTTAAATATTAAATTAACCTTGGCTTATAAACCTTTTTATTTATTATTTGGCCTTAAAGCTTGAGACACTAGGATCATGGTTGTAGTAGTGAGTTGAGTTAGTTTATTTGTGAAAGTGAATCTTTGGCTTGAGTTTGATTGTGGTTTGTATTTACCCTATGCGGGGTTAGGTCAGCTATTGGAGACCTTTGTTGTGAGCAAGGATCAGGTAAGCTACTTGTAACACCCCGCTACCTAGGCCCACCGGGGCCGGGGATGTCGCCCCGTCCAAAGGACAAGGGGTCTTTATAACGAGGTCACACAAATAAAATAGCGGAATAAAAATAATAAAAATAATACTTCAACTTAAGATTTATTACAACCCAAGAATAAATCCACAAATTGCCAAAAGGAAACAAATCCATAAATAAAATTATCCACTCTCGTCTCCCCAAAGCAATACATAAAATCAAAAGACACATTCTCTTCCAAGGCAGATAACACTAGCTACTCATCCCCACAGCAGGATCGGCCTGAAATCATGGTAAAAAGGTGATGAGACAAAAATCTCAGTAAGTTCGTGTGTGCTTTGGGTGTTCAGTGAAAACAGTTCGTGGATGCAAAGTGTAAAATCTTTATAAGAGAAATATTGGCAAGCAATAAACATTAGTCAAAAGCAAGAGTGGTGTTTTCCTCTTTTTGAAACCATACAAGTGCACAATAAAATCAACCACTTATAAAGGTGGTCATGGGTTACCACACGTTGGGCCCCATAACCATGCAATGGTCAGAATGCCACACTTTGTGCAGACTGACAAAAGAAATACTGGCAAACAATGAATGATGTTCAAAAATAAGAATGGTGTTTTGGCTTATCTAGCCGTTCATAATTTATAAGATCAACCACTCGAAAGAAAGGATTATGGGTTACCACACGTTGGGCCCCATAACCGGTCAGAATGCCTAACACTTTGTGCAGACTGACAAAAGGTAAGTGATCGGCCTACCGGGCAAGATACTCCTCATTCTCTATACCCAAACAACAACCAGGTGTCCATTCCGGCAAAACACAGTCACTTGACTGAAATAAAACAAACTGCTAGCTCGGACCGACCTGACTAAGTAGTATTGACGTTTCTCTAAGTTGAGCTTATCTTCTGGAGGTGGCTTCCCTGCCAGAAGACTCACTCTGGCTCTTCAAAACTTGTACTACCAGTCTACCCCCATTGAGTACTCAACGTAACATATCCCACTTGGGGAGAAAATGAACAAAACACAGTTCCACTTGAAAATGGCAATTAAGGTTTTCCAAAGTCTGGAGCAAAACTGGTTTTAGAAAGAGTTTTAGGTTTTGAGTAAAACCGCCCCTTGATTTGCAAATAATTTATTTGTCTGAAATGAGAATGGAAATAGTCCTCAATTGCCTTTACAGAAATGAGTGACCATGCACTCTACATTTGGCTTGCCATAAAAAAAATCATTTTTCATCAAACAGGTTTTATGCAGGAGCTTACCTGATCCTTGTCCACAACAAAGGTCTCCAACAGCTGACCTAACCCCGCATAGGGTAAATACAAACCACAATCAAACTCAAGCCAAAGACTCACTTTCTCGAATAAAATTAACTCAACTTACTACAATCATGTCCCTAGTGTCCCAAGCTTTAAGGCTCGATAATAAATAAAATGGGTTTATAAAATAAATATAGTTTGATATTAAAATAACTAGAGTTTGGAAAATTAGGTACAATATGTTGAAGGTTTAAATCTTGCTAAAAATAAATTATGGTTTATTTGAAACAGGGTCCAAGGTAGTATTAGGTAAAATAATGATTTATTAATAATTTAGTTGTTAGAAAATAATTGATAGCTAAAATTTGTTGAAAATAAATTTAATGAGTCTTGCTTGAAAAATAATAAATAAATTTTAATAGGTTTGATTAAAAGATAATAAATTAAATTTTAATAATAAATATTTTTCCTATTATGATTATTTTCACAAAAGGCTTTATTTGATATTATAATATCTATATATTTTATTTTTCTAGCAAAAACTATTATTTATTTGACTAAAATATCACTATTTTATATAAAAGACCAAATCCACATTTTCCCATGGTTTTCAAAATTTTACTAGAAAAATCATATTATTAAACATTTTATTAATGAAATAAAATTTGGCTTAGGGACAACTAGATCATGAATATATTTCTATGGCTAACCACAAACATGAACATATACAACCCTTCAATTCATCAAATCATCCAAATCATACATACAAGCATAGATCTCAATTTATCAAAATATGATCTAACCCTTACTAGCATAAATATGATCATGGCTTCAATAATCCAACATGAATATAAATCCTATTCACCAAAGGTGACATAATCTCTAGCATACTTCATCACAAATACTACCTATGACGTGCATCAACCTCAAATCATCATATAATCATCCAAGATAATCCTTCCATGCATAAATCCCATCTCCTTCACAATCATACATATATTCATGCTTCAATCTCAACAATACATATATATACTTAAATCCTATCGCCATCCACCTACTATCATCATCATCATCCTAGAGACATGAATCTAGAGTTTAAAAGAAAGGTTGAAGGGACTTACTTGGTTGATGAATGCTTTGAAGGAGTTTAGAGTAGATCTCAACTCCTAGATGTCTAACTTTGTCCATGGGAGATGGCGAAAGCATGTTCATGGGAGAAAAAGTCATTCGGCCAAGAGAGGGGAATTTTCGGCCATGAGAGAGAGAGAGAGAGAGAGAGAGAGAAAGAAATCATTAGTATGTTTATTCACATAGGTTCTCATTAGAGATCAAGATTGGAGAAGATGAAGTTGTTAGAATAAATTTACCTTGAAGGTGTTCTTGACCTTAACAGAAATTTCTGGTTTTGATCTAAAGTAGCAAGATGATTTGGAGGAGTTTGATGTTAATAATGGTGTTGATGGATTCACAGCAATGTGTAGATCAAATCTGGAAGTTTTTGAGTGGATTTGAGATGGTTTGGAGGGGTATTAGGTGTAGAGAAGAAGTAGGCGTTCTTGGTGTAGTGTGTATTCTTGATGGCTGAAGAAAAATCGAGAGGAATGGTTGTTGTGGCTGCCGAATTTTCTGTGGAATGAGGTTGCCAAAATTCTGTAGGGTTTAGGAGGATGGTTCTCTGATTTGAGAGGGAAAAGGAAAGGTCAGTTGTTACAATCCTTGAAGAATATTTTTAGGAAGTGAATTTGGAAAATAAATATCCTAAGAATATATTGATTGCTTGGACAGCTTTGAAGTCTGCCATGGCTGATTTTTTGAGCAGAATTTCGTGAGATTAATGCTGACTTATGGAGGCTTATGGTGGCCAAAAGTAGGGTGTACAATGATGAAGAAGAAGTATGGTCCATTGAGCAAAATATTATGGAAGGTTACTAAATAAGATGGCTGAAATTTTGGAAACCAATCAAGCTAAATTGCAGGGATTTGTTTGAGAGATTTTTGGACAGCCATTAATGGAATTTCGTGTAGAAGTTCAAGGGGATCAATGGAGCTCTGTTGATGGAGGTTTAAGGAAGGTTTTGACAGATTAAGGTTGGTGTTTTGGCTGGAAGAGAGATAAGAAACAAGCTGGACGAAAATCTGCACAGAATTTTCGCTGCACAGTGAATTTTCTGGCAGATTTTCGTCTGCCACTTCCATCCATTTTGCAGCGAGCTGGAAGGGGGGTTTCAGGGGTATTCAAGGCTGGTTTTCAGCCTTCTTTATGGAGGAAAAACATGGCTAAGGTGCTGCACAAAATCTGGGAGAAAACAGCTTGGTTTGGAGCTCTCAAAGTTGATTTTCGTACAGGAATTTTTCCTGTTTTGCTCCAGCTTGAGCAGTCCGAAATTGGACAAAAACTTTCAGGTTTCAAACTGATCCTAAAGACCATTTTTCTGGTAGCATTTGGGAGGGAATGTTAGCTAAAATTTTCGATCCTTTGAAGGTACAACAAGCTGGAAAATTCCAGCTCACTCTATGAAGAAAGATGAACTAAGCTAGAGGAAAATTTCAGCAAGCTCACTAGAGGGATTTTCCTCTTGAAATTCCTCACAACTCTTCCATATTTTTCAGACCATAAGGAGTCTTTTACCAAGGCATTTTGATCCTAAAAGACCTCAGTACTTTACTGAATTTTCTGGAAAGAAAAAGACTAGAACATCTTGATCAAACCAATGAGTTGAAACTAAGGAAAACTAAAGATCAAGGAAGAATGATTTTCCCTATAAGAATTTCGAGAAGAATAAAAGGAGTGGAATGAGGTTACTTCCATCATGTCTCTCCTAGAACATCATCACCACATTAATCTAGGCCCTTAAGGCCGAAACCATCATTTCCCAAGAAAAATAAAATTTACTCAAGCTAAAGCTTCTATGATGGACTTTGAACCCAAGACCTCAAGAAATAAATTCCAAAGCTCTAACCACTAAACCACAACAACTCTTGTTGCTATTTCTACTAGAAAAATTATTTCCTATTCATTCCACAAGCTATCTCCCTATTTTCACCTCGGGCAAAAATTACCATTTTGCCCCTCTCACACAATACTCACCAACAAGACTTCAAGGCAATAAAACTCGAATCCAGAACACATAAAAATTCATATGAGAATATATTTAACCATGAAATAAAATATGATATGCATCCCAACCCTCTTACTCTAAGGTTGGTTTTGACTGGGGTTTCACACTACTGCATAAAACCTGTTTGACGAAAAATGATTTTTTTTATGGCAAGCCAAATATAGAGTGCATGGTCACTCATTTCTATAAAGGCAATTAAGGATTATTTCCATTCTCATTTCAGACAAATAAATTATTTGTAAATCAAGGGGTGGTTTTACTCAAAACCTAAAATTCTTTCTAAAACCAGTTTTGCCCCAAACTTTGGAAAACCTTAATTGCCATTTTCAAGTGGAACTATGTTTTGTTCATTTTTCCCAAGTGGGATACGTTACGTTGAGTACTCAATAAGGGTAGGCTAGTAGTACTAGTTTTGAAGAGCAAGAGTGAGTCTTCTGGCAGGAGGCCACCTCCAGAACATAAGCTCAACTTAGAGAAACATTAGTACTACTTAGTCATGCCAGTCCGAGCTAGCAGTTTTTATTTCAGTCAAG
Source organism: Voacanga thouarsii (assembly GCA_026120185.1). Classification (NCBI taxonomy): domain Eukaryota; kingdom Viridiplantae; phylum Streptophyta; class Magnoliopsida; order Gentianales; family Apocynaceae; genus Voacanga; species Voacanga thouarsii. The sequence goes on along the minus strand of JANUWF010001871.1, from coordinate 372,027 downwards.
TAACTGTGTTTTGTCGGAATGGACACCCAGTTGTTGTTTGGGTATAGAGAATGAGGAGTATCTTGCCCAGTAGGCCGATCACCTACTTTTGTCAATCTGTACAAAGTGTGGCATGCTGACCATCCAGTTATGGGGCCCAACATGTGGTAACCCGTAATCCTTTCTTTCGAGTGGTTGATTTTATAAATTATGTATGGCTGGAGATGCCAAAACACCACTCTTGTTTTTTACTGATGTTTATTGCTTGCCAGTGAACTCTTATAAAGAATTTTATACTTTGTATTCACGAACTGTTTTCACTGAACACCCAAAGCACACACGGACTTATTGGGATTTCTGTCTCACCACCATTTTACCATGATTTCAGGTCGATCCTGCTGTGGGGATGAGTAGTTAGTGTTACCTGCCTTGGAAGAGAATGTTGTCTTTTATTTTTATGTATTGCTTTGGGGAGTTGAGAGTGAATGATTTTATTTATGGATTTGTTTTTCTTTTGGGAATCCTTGGATTCATTCTGGGTTTTAATAAATTTTAAGTTAAAGTATTATTTTTATTCCGCTATTTTATTTGTGTGACCTAGTTATAAAGACCCCTTGTCCTTTGGAGGGGGCGACATCCCCGGCCCTGGCGGGCCTAGGTAGCAGGGTGTTACAGACAATGTCCAGTTTAAGTGTGGGGAGAGAATGAGGTTGAAGAACTATTTTTCATATCATTTTTGTGAAAAATTTTTCAAAATTTTTATGGTTCTCATTGTTTAAAGCAATGTTGTAATTCTTTTTCTTAATTGGATATGATTTTTTGTCATTCATTAGGAAAACTTTTATGAAATTGGTTTATTGATAGGATATTTGTCAAAACTTAAGAATTTTGATTAATCTTATTTATGCATTGGTGTTTGAATATTATTTGACTCATCTAGTTTGAGTATGGAGGATATGATGAATATGGGCAAAGTTTATTGGCCAACTCTTGTATTATGGGTTTTAAATTTTTCTTAAGTTTTGAGTTGTAATAAGGAATGTGAGGAGATAAAATTGTGGAAAAATTTTATAAGTAAAAGAATTAAAAAAATGAGTTGACTGTTGTTTCCTCTTTAAAGATGAGAAAATATTATTTTTGCTTGATTATGGGGGCTAATACGGATAGTGAAAAGAAATCCATTTTTTGAGGCTATAAATTCCCAAAAGCTAAAGACAGGAAAAATGTTGAGAAAAATGGTGAGTGATGACTAAAAAGGAACCAATACGGTGTGTAAAGAGAAATCCATGCACTTAAGGCTATCAATTTCATAAGTCATTGAAAAAATTGAGAGAGAAAAAATTTGGAGTGCTTTCCTTAATCATGACTTGAGTTGTGCAATTTTTGAATTTATAATGCTTGAGTTAGTAGATGGCTTGACTTGTGTTATTCATGTTATCTATATTTTAACTTGAAGGGTGAAATAGTTTTCTTAGACTAAGGTATACACTTGATTAATTTGACTTCGAGAGTTTTGTGATATCTTGTCAAATGTTTCAAAGTTTGAATTGTTTTCAAATGGTAAGAATGACAAAAGTTTTATCTAAGGTTTAAAGGGAAGACATAACCCTTGCTATGGTAAAGAAGTTTTTGTTGGAAAAAAAAAACTTGTGTTTTCTTAATGATTTTCTTGGTTAAAGTGTCTTGCTTGAGGACAAGCAAAAGTTCAAGTGTAGGGGTTTGTGATAGTGGCTAAAATCATCATTATTTTTCTAGTTATTTCAGGTTGTTTTGAGATACATGTGTTGTAATAACTAGGAATATTCCTTCATATTTCACATTTTGCTTGTAGAAAATGTTTTTGACAAATTTGTGCAGATTTAAGTTAAATTCAAGCAAAACTGGAGATTTTCCAGAGTATACCTGGCGCTAGGTCTGGCAAGTAGGACAAGTGCTAGGTCCATTCTGGTCAGCCAGAGGAAAACAAAGCAAAATTTAGGGGAGAAACAGAATGCACCTAGCGCCAAGTGGGTTAACTGGACCCGATGCCAGGCCCATTCTGAAATGCGAAATTCATGTACACGAATTTAGAAATTTTCCAATGATTTTGGTATTTTTTGAATTCTACTCGGCCAAGACTTCTTAAGTAATGAATTTGGCATCAAAGAGGCCTATAAAAGCAAGAGAAAACATAAGAGATAGAGAGTGAATCCAAGAGAAAAAATTCTAAACACTTATTGAAGGAGAAATTCACCATTCAAGGAGGGTTGTTCAAGAGAGTCTTCAAGGAAGAAGAAAGAGGCTTATCTATGAGTGCTTTCTTTTATCTTTATTTCATTTTTCTTAAACAATTATGTATTTAATGTTTCCATTGTAATTTGACATTATTTTTTGGGATTCATGCTTTATCGAGTAATTTAGTCTTTTGATCAATTCATTATTTATCTTGGTATTTGATTACTTGTTTCTATTATGGAGTTGGTTGATTAGTTTTTGTTATTAACTTGCTTGAAAAATGGGTTAATAATGACTTCAATTAATTAATTTCATATTTGCTATCTCTTAACTTGTTTGAAAAATGGGTTAGTTATTGAGAACTTTGGTAATCAAAAGTTAGTTGATGATTGCTAGAATATGGATTCATTGACTAATTTTATATTTTAAATCACCTAGAATATAGAGTTTATGTGAGGATTTCTTTTAATGCAACTTTTGGATACATTAGTTGAGACATAATATATTCACTAATTTAACTAAAACATAGTGATACCATGGATTGCAAACGAAGTGTGTCTATTTTAAATCTTTCATGAAACTAAGATAGTAATAGATTGTGATCTTGGCTATGTAATTCATTACCATGTTTTCAAAAGCTTTTGTCTAAATTACATATTCCTACATCCTTGAGTTGTATGTATTTCTTTATTTTTCTTTTTATTATTTTATCACTTTATTAAGTCAGTTATACATTGAACAAAAAGTGATTAGTGTGTACCTTTGAGGATCGATACTCGTTAATTCCCTATGCTATGCTTGCAATGAGTATGTTAGTATTGTGCCCCTAGAGGCAATCACTTGTACATTGTAGATGACACATTTTATTTTAATAAAAAGTATTTTTTATCTTACAATTTCTTTTGTTTACTTTAAGTAATATAACTGTTCAATAAAGTTCCTAGTACAACACTGTGTTAAGAAAATCATGATATGAGATTCCTATCACACTGTATGGTGTTGTACTTAAATAGTCCCTAGTCATAGTATTAATGAGACAGGACATCATTAATGCATTAAGACTAGCATGTGTTAGACTTCCTGATTTGATCATTCAGTAGTTCTCATATCTGTGAGTATTGAGATACTCAAAGTTAACACATGGATGCTTGTTAATGGAACAAGTTCATTAGATGACCTAGCTTTGAGATAAGCACATTGATAACTATTTAGTGCCAGTTATATAATCTCAATATAGCAAATGTGCAAGTATCCTTAGACTTGAAATCTCCAAGGTACTTTATTTGCTGAGCATTATACTTTGATTCCAATCTCCGGAGATTGATCGAGGGTTGCATATGTGATGGATATTGGGTACATTGTGAGGTAAACAAGAGTAGTTGAGAGGGTCAATAAAGGATTCACCACTCCTAATAGTATGGGCGAATATCTCACGGCCACTTATAGGATTACTATTCGAGAAGTCCTTGGCCAAGGCAATTGTGTATTGGAAATAGTTCCAATTGATATACATCTAGAGTAGTGGTTTCCTGGTACAAGTACTATTATATTCAAGCCAGAATTATTTCTGGAGGGAGTTGGCACTAATTCTGTACTCCAAACTGAATGAAATATTGTATGGTGAAAGAAGTTAATTGCACTGAAGTTTGTTATTGAAGGGTTCATGTCAAGCCACTTGACTTTCTGGACTCTTGGGTGGTCATGATGTGTTGCTAGATACCGCTTATGATCTGGGAATATGGGTTTATTAATTGATGAATTAATAAACCAATCCTGATTAGAATTAATAGGATTATTTCTAATTAATTTTGGATTATTAATCTCAAAGACATTTGGATTAATTCATGTTCGCTACCAATTAACTGGGAAACCTAATAGGTCACACACAATAGAGGATTATATACTCAAGATGTTATTTGATAACATAGTGGGGTTAATTGAGAGAAAGAGAAGTTGTTGTAGACAAATTATAATTAGTTATAATTTGTGGTCCAAGTTGTAATTGTGAGAACTTGATGTTTCCAATTACAATTAGGAAATTCTAATAGGATTAGAATTCTCAGTTTTGGGAGGGAAATTTCGTGTAATAAATAGTATATGTAACACATTAAAAAACCCTAGCTGAACAACACACAAAAAATAACAGCCACGAACATTCTCTCTTCTCTCTATCTCTCTTGATTTGATGTTGATCAAAGAACCCTAGCCGCCATCTTTTTCTGCTAGCACAAGAAATTTTGGTGCTTAAGTGTATCCTCTGTGTGGATCACTGTTAGAGATAATCACACATTGTAATTATAGCAGTTAGACGTCCAACTCTCATGGAATTTGCACAAGAGGATTGCTGGATCACGCCTCGACTTAAAGAAGAAATTTTTGTTCTTCGAACGATCACCTAAAGGTAAAAAGCTATTACATTTACTCTCTTTATGTCTTGTTTTCCACACATAGACGGGTCCTGGGAGGATATCTCATCTTATTTTCTGCTGCGCCGTATAGGATATGAGCCTGAGATACCTAACAGTGGTATCATAGCTATGCTATGTGTGGTCTACGGACATTGTTTTAGCATGAAAAACTATTTTCGTGTTTGTCTTTGTTTACTGTGAAAATTGTTTTCACTCTAGTCGAAATCATTTCAATCATTATGGATTAGGTCCGTAGCACAATATGATTGTGTAAAAGTTACAGCTTTGAAAAGATGCTTTCTTTGGTGCTGAAAATTTCTGTAGGAAAAACATTTTCTTGCAACATGGATGTTGCCCTCCGTTTCATCTTAATTTTCCATTTTGATTTTGTTTAAACTAACAAATTGGTTGTTGTTTAGAGCTTCAAAACAGAAAATACTGCTGAGAATTGTTCTCACTGAAAATTTGCAGAAGAAGAAAGCACCAGAAATTATTTCTGGAAATTTTTTGAAAAATCACCGCCATTGTTTCAGAACACAGGCGGTGCTGGTTCCCACCTCTAAGCCGGCGCCGGTTCGATTTTGATCGCGATGTCCAGAAATCGATTTTGGAAAGGAATTTTTTTTTTAAAAAAAATCCAGAATAGAGCCGGTGTCGGCTTCATCTTCCAAACTGGCGCCGGTTCTGCTCTATTTGCGACTTCCAGGTATTTTTTTTTTTTTTAAATTCTAGAACAGAATTTTGAAAGGGAAAAATCTCATTTGATGAGAAACGGGACCCAAAAGCATTTTCTCAAAATTAATTTTGAGACAAACAATTTTGTTTTTCAAAATAATGATTTTGAAAATTTAAAATCAATGTATTTCTCTAAAATGGTGATTTTAGAATTTGTTTTATTTTTCCAAAATAGTGATTTTTGAATAATAAAAGTATATGTTTATTTTGGTTAAGTATATTCAATGGCATGGTGGATGGTTGTGGACTAAAACCAATTATATATGTTCTTGCATTTTACAGTTTTGGTTTTTTATGAAATAGGGCCTGCGTGTCCTGCCTTCTCTAGAATTCTTGTGTAATTCTCTTCTTATCTAACTCCCCTCAAATCTAACTTGAGGTTTTTTCTCTTTAATAAATTATGTAATTAGTTTACATAGATTAGATAGGAGTAGAATTATTTCAATTATGGAGATGGCAACCAAAACAAGGCGAGAATGTAAGACCTTCTACTTAAATCATACATGAACACATATGGCTCAAAGAAATTAATTTAGGAATAGTCCATAACCATACCACGTAATCGCTTTATTACTATGATTATCAATTATGTGATTTATTGATTTTTATGCATGTAATTCAAAGAAATCACTAAAAGGAACAAATCCCTCAATTAATATTAAACCTAATTCCTTCCATTAATATAGTAAGAACGAGAGTCCTTTTTTGAGACCATGTTGTTGGGCAAACCCAAGCCTACTTAACATCGGTCATGTTCAAGCTATGGAGTTAATTTCCTTTGGAATTAAATTCCTGATTAATAGGTCGGGTTTAACTAAATTCTTTATCCCGGTTGGGCAAACTCAAGCATAAGAAATTTAGAGGAAAAGTTAGGATAGCCCAAAAGGCTTTAAGATTAAAAGTTGTTTATCACCCAATGATCCGATAGTTACATAGGATGTAATTGGTATTGGATACCTACCAATGAACTTAAGGGTGACTTGTTGGGTAAATCTAAGGTTATTCTTGAGGAATTTGGATATCGATCCACTAGGAAAGCTTCCAATGGGCTTTCCCGAATCAGTAGTGGGGGCTATTGGTTTGAGTAAAATAGTGGAGTAAAAATGCGCTTAATTAAAGTCCTAATTATTTGCATATCATGTGCATATACAAGTAGCTAATGCTCTCTATCTTTACATATAGGTCACTTGCATCATGTCAATAAACCTAAACTTACATAGTATCTTGGAAACCAACAAGTTAACCAAATCAAACTATCTCGCTTGGTATAGAAATTTGAGAATCATTCTCAAATCGAAAAAGTTGCTCTACGTTCTAGATGCTCCTATTCCACCACCACTAGCCCAAGATGCTTATGCTAATAAGCATGCTGTCCACAAGAGGCATAAGGAGGATAGTGATACAGCATCATGTATTATGCTGGTATCCATGACTCCTGAGTTGCAAAAACAGCATGAGCATATAGATACTCAACCGATCATTTTACGTCTTCGAGAGCTGTTTGATGCTCAAGACAGAACTGAGAGATATGAGATCTTGAAGCAACTGTTTGTTTGAAAAATGGCATAGGGTTATTCTGTGGCCACTCATGGGCTAAAGATGCTGGGCTTGATATAGAAGCTTGGATCTCTCAGGTTTGCGATGGATCATGACTTAAGTGTTGACTTAATTCTTCAGTTATTGCCTAATAGTTTCTCACAATTTGTGATTAACTATCAGATGAATAAGATTGAGTCCACCATTCCTGAATTGATCAATCTTCTAAAAACTGTGGAGTCCTCCATGAAGAAGAATTCCAATGCAGTTTTAATGATAGAATCTTCCTCTTCTAAGAAGAAAATTCAAAAGAAGAAGAAGAAGGCTCCCATGAAGCCCAAAGGTGGTGTGAACAAGAAGGACGCAGCTACCAAGGGCCTATGCCATCATTGTAGTAAGATGGGCCACTGGAGGCGCAACTGCAAAGCCTACTTGGAGACCATTAAGGACAAGAAGCAGAAGGAGAAGCTTACAAGCACTTCTACTTCTACTCCGGGTATGTTTATGATTGAGATAAATACTGCCTTTAAAAATGAGATATGGGTATTAGATACTGGGTGTGAATCTTATTTGTGCAATAACTTGTAGGGACTAAAGAGCAGTAGAAGGCTAGAGAAAGGCGACGTGGACCTACGTACTGCAAATGGGGCAAAGGTTGTTGTACTTGCTATGGGGACAGACGAGCTGAACCTGCCTTCGGGATTAATTCTAGAACTGCAAAACTGTTATTATATACCAGTTTTAATGAAAAACATTATTTCAGTTGTGTGTTTAGAGTTATATGGATTTCATTTGATATTTAAGAATAAATGTTGTTCTTTTTCATTGAATGATATTCATTATGGTTCAACAACTCTGGTTAATGGTTTATATGTTCTAAACTTGGATAATTCAATTCTCAATATAAATAATAAGAAAACTAAAATGGATAACTCTAACACCTCTTACTTATGGCATTGTCGTTTAGGCTATGTAAACGAAAATCGTGTTTCTAAGTTACACAAGCTTGGTGACTTAGGGTCATTTGATTATGAATCATATGGCACATACGAGTCTTGTTTACTAGGTAAAATGACTAAAAACTCCTTTTTCAGGAAAAAAAGAACGGGCCAAGAAGTTTTTATAACTCATACATTCTAATGTATATGGCCCAATGTCAATATAAGCAAAAGGAGGTTATAACTATTTCATAACCTTTATCAATGATTTCTCACAATACGGGTATTTGTATTTAATAAAATACAAATCTGAGGCCTTTGAAAGGTTCAAAGACTTCAAGAATGAAATAGAGAAACAACTTGACAAAAGTATAAAGACTCTAAGATCTAATCGAGGAGGAGAATACTTTAGCCAAGAGTTTCTGAGTTATCTTAGAGATAATGGGACATTATCTCAATGGACTCCACCACATACACCTTAGTATAACAGTGTATCTGAGAGAAGGAATCGAACCCTTCTGGACATGGTACGGACCATGATGGCTTCTGTAGACCTACCAAAATCGTTTTAGGGGTATGCACTAGAAACTTTTGTTTATATACTAAATAGAGTTCCAACAAAATCGGTTGATGCTACCTCATTTGAGATGTTCTTTGGTAAGAGACCAAAGTTATCTCCCTTGCGAGTATGGGGTTGTCTTACCTTTGTTAAAAGGCCACAGTTAGACAAACTTGATAGTAAGCCGACAAATGTTTGCTCGTGGGATATCCGAAAGAATCTTTCAGATATTACTTCTATTTACCCTCCGAAAATAAATTGTTTGTTTCGAAGTATGCCGTCTTCTTAGAGAAGGAGCACATGCTCAAAGGGGACAGTGGGAGTAAGATTGAACTTAGTGAAGTTCAAGAAAATCAAACAAATGAGGATCAACCGTCTAACCCCACATCTATTGAGAGAATAAATGAACTTTCTAATACACAAGAACCTTGTAGATCTAGTAGGATACGTGTGGCACTTGAGAGATATGGATTTCTCATCAGTGACCACAATGATGTATTGCTCATAGATGAAGATGAGCCTACTACCTACAAGAATGTTCTGAACAGTTCAGAATCTGGCAAATAGCTTAAGGCCATGAAGTTAGAAATGGATTCCATGTATGACAACCAAATATGGATTTTGGTTTATCCACCCAAAGGAATTAAACCTATTGGGTGCAAGTTGGTTTTCAAGAAGAAAACAGACATGGATGGTAACTTAGTTACCTATAAAGCACGACTAATGGCGAAGGGTTATCGTCAACAACATGGTATTGACTATGATAAAACTTTCTCGCCAGTAGCCATGTTAAAATCCATCAAGATACTCCTAGCCATTGCTGCTCATTATGATTATGAGATTTAGCAAATGGGTGTGAAAACAGCTTTCCTAAATGGAAATTTGACTGAGGAAGTGTATATGATACAACCTGAGGGTTTCACATCCAGTGATGGCACAAAAGTGTGTAAACTGCAAAGGTCTATTTATGGACTTAAGCAAGCTTCTAGGAGTTGGAATATCCGTTTTGATGAAATAATTAAAGAGTTTGGTTTCATTCAAAATATGGAAGAGCCTTGTGTAGACAAGAAGGTTAGTGGGAGTGCAATCATTTTCTTACTGCTTTATGTAGATAACATATTGCTAATAGGAAATAATATACCTATCTTGCAAATGGTTAAAAATTTGGTTGTCCAAACAATTCTCCATGAAAGACCTTGGAGAAGCAACCTATATTCTAGGAATAAGGATCTATAGAGATAGATCCAAAAGGTTACTTGGTCTTTTACAGTCTATATATATAGATAAAGTGCTAAAGAGGTTTAGTATGGATCAATCCAAAAAGGAATTCTTAACCATGTCACATAGTGTAAGCCTTTTAAAGTCGATGTCTCCCAAAACACAAGTTGAAAGGGATCGCATAAGTAAGATTTCATATGCCTTGGCAGTTGGATCTATCATGTACGCTATGATATGTACTAAGCCCGATGTATCTTGTGGTCTCAGTTTGACGAGCAGATACCAATCTGACCCTGGTGAGGGTTATTGGGCAGCTGTAAAGAATATCCTTAAGTACTTACAAAGGACTAAGGATATGTTCTTAGTATATGGAGAAGGTGATTTGAAAAATAAACGGGTATACTGATGCCAGTTTTTAATCTAACAAAGATGATTTCAAATCACAACCTGGCAACATGTTTACATTGTGCGAAGGGGTAATAAGTTGGAAAGGTTCCAAACAAGAGACTATTGCCAACTCTACAACAGAAGCTGAGTACATAGCTGCTTCTGAAGCAGCTAAGAAAATAAAGATAGAGAGAGTTCCCATGAATGAGAACATAGCTGACCCATTTACGAAAGCACTATTCCAAAAGAAACATGATTGTCATGTTGAGTCATTCGGTATTAAATACATGAATGATTGGCTCTAGTGCAAGTGGGAGTTTGTTAGTGTTGTGCCCTAGAGGTAATCACTTGTATATTGTATATGACATATTTTATTTTAATAAAAGGCATTATTTATCTTATAGTTTCTTTTGTTTACTTTAAGTAATATAATTGTTCGATAAAGTCCCTAGTATAACACTGTGTTAAAGAAATCATGATAGAGATTATGATATGAGATTTCTACTACACTGTATAGTGTTAGTACTTAAATAGTCCCTAGTCATAGTATTATTGAAACATGACATCATTAATGCGTTAAGACTAGCATGTGTTAGACTTCCAAATTTGATCAGGCGGTGATTCTCATATCCGTGAGTATTGAGATACTCAAAGTTAACAAATGGATGCTTGTTAATGGAATAAGTTCATTGGATGACCTAGCTTTGAGATAATCACATGGATAACTATTTAGTGCCAGTGATATAATCTTAATATAGCAAACGTGCAAGTATCCTTAGACTTGAGATCTCTAAGGTACTTTGTTTGCTGAGCATTATACTTTGATTCCAATCTCCGGAGCTCAATCGAGAGCCGCCAATGGGATGGATATTGGGTACATTGTAAGGTAAACGAAAGTAGTTGAGATGGTCAATAAATGATTCACCACTTCTAACAATAGTAGGGGCGAATATCTCACGGCCACTTGTAGGAATTACTACTCGAGAAGTCCTTGGCCAAGGAAATTGTGTATTGGAAATAGTTCCAATTGATACACATCTAGAGTAGTGGGTTCCTGGTACAAGTACTATTGTATTCGGGCCAGAATTATTTCTGGAGGGAGTTGGCACTAATTTCGTACTCCAAACCGAATGAGATATTGTATGGTGAAAGAAGTTAATTGCACTGAAGTTTGTTATTGAAGGGTTCATGTCAAGCCACTTGACTTTCTGGACTCTTGGGTGGTCATGATGTGTTGCTAGATACCACTCAAGATCTGGGAATATGGGTTTATTAATTGATGAATTAATAAACCAATCCTGATTAGAATTAATAGGATTAATTCTAATTAATTTTGGATTATTAATCTCAAAGACATTTGGATTAATTCATGTTCGCTACCAATTGATTGGGAAACCAAATAGGTCACACATAATAGAGGATTATATACTCAAGATATTATTTGATAACATAGTGGGGTTAATTGAGAGAAAAATAAGTTGTTGTGGACAAATTATAATTAGTTATAATTTGTGGTCCAAGTTATAATTGTGGGAACTTGATGTTTCCAATTATAATTAGGAAATTCTAATAGGATTAGAATTCTTAGTTTTGGGAGGAAAATTTCGTGTAATATATAGTATGTAACACATGAAAAACCCTAGCTGAACGGAAAAAAAAAAAATAAACAATAGCCACGAACATTCTTTCTTCTCTCTATCTCTCTCGATTTGATCTTGATCAAAGAACCCTAGCCGCCATCTTTTTCTGCTAGCACAGGAAATTTTGGTGCTTGAGTGTATCCTTTATGTGGATCACTATTAGAGATAATCACACACTGTGATTATAGTGGTTAGACATCCAACTCTCGTGGAATTTGCACAAGAGGATTGCTGGATCGCGCCTCGACTTGAAGAAGAAATTTTTGTTCTTCGAACGATCACCCAAAGGTAAAAAGCTGTTACCTTTACTCTCTTTATGTCTTGTTTTCCACACATAGACGGGTCCTGGGAGAGTATCTCGTCTTATTTTCCATTGCGCCGTATAGGATATGAGCCTGAGATACCCAACAGTGTATACTTGGTCGCATGTGTTTTTTGGGATTAATGTTTTAATTAAAACTTGACTAAGGGATGGATTTAAATTTGATTATTTTTATACACCCAAAATTTACGCATCATTAACCTTGGTTATATTTGTTATTTGAGTTTATTTTATTCATTGGTATGGATGACATGATGAAATATAGGAAAAGATTTTGATTAATTCTTGTTTCATGGATTTGTAATTTGTTTAACATTGAGTTGTGAATAAGGAATGTGTGAGAAAAAATAGAAAAGCAATGAGTGGAAAAATCATTGTTATGTGAGCAAATAATAATAATAATAATGAGTTTAAGTTGTTAAAAAATGAAAAAAAAAAAATATGCTCTTATTTTGATTTTTGAAGACCTTTTGCTGAGAAGGGGGTTAATACGGAGAAAAATAGCAAGTATTATTCAGTGCACTTTCTTGAAGCTATCCCGAAAGTAAGAAGACAAGAAAAAATAAAATAAAGAAAAGAAAAGTGCTGAAAAAAAAGATAATAACTATAAGAGGGCTAATACGGTGTGCGAAGAGAAATCTATTCGCTTGAGGCTATCAATTCTCTAATTCATTGAAAAAAAAGAGTGGAGCGTTTCCTTTATTCTATTACTTGAGTTGTGCAAATTTGAGTTCATGATGCTTGAGTTGGTTAAATATCTCAACTTATATGATTTGTGTTGTCGGTGTATATGCTTAAAGGGTAGAATAATTTTCATGTATTGAATATAAGCTTGTTTAACTTAACTTTGATGGCCTTAGAATTATTTGATTTAATTCATGAGTTTGCAAGGTTTTGAAAGGGTTGAGTGAATAATAAGTTTATATTTAAGGTGGAAGAAGGTTATGCTTTATTATAGACGAATTTGTTATAGATAAGTTTAATGAATTGTTTTGTTTTGTTTTTAATCTATTTTCTTAGTGTTTAATTCTTGTTTGTTTGAGGACAAGCTAAGCTTGAGTGTTGGCGAATGTGATAGGGCCTAATTTTGTCTACATTTTCCTAGTTATTTGAGATTTTTTGTGATACTTTTGGTGCAATAACTAGCTATTTCCCTTCCTGTTTGATATTTTACTTATAGAAAGTGTTTTTGGTAATTTTGTAGAGAAATTAGACGATTTAGAGCAAAATTGTAGATTTTCAAAGGTGATCTGGAACCTGCCCAAAGTAGTTGAACCAACCGTGGTTCTACTATAGAAAAATAGAGGATAACAGAGCAAAATCAGAGCAAACCAGAGTTGGACCAGCACTGGTCCAAACAAAGTGACCATGCGTTGGCCCAACACTGTTAAAGCAGTTCAGAGTTCTTTTTTAAATCCAATTGGGAATTGCCTAAGAGGTTCACTTGTTTCCAATCTGTACTTGACCTAGGACTTTTTGGTGGACGATTTTTAGCAACCAACGGGCCTATTTAACCAAGAACAAGTGAATATTAATGTATGAGTACAAGGTATCAAGCCATAATCATTCATTGAAGGGTAATTCATCATTTGAAGGAGCATTGCTTCAAGGAGGATCTCAAAGGAGAAAGAAGAAAGCTTATCTATGAGTTCTTTCTAAGACCCTTGTTGATAGGGGCTAAATTCATCAATAATTTTCTAGTTATTTAAGGATATTTTGTGATACATTTAATGCAATAACTAGTATAATTCCTTCATATTTGATATTTCACCCTTTGGAAAGGTTTGGTGTTTTATTGCAGAAAAGAGAAAATTTGACAAAAAAAACCACCGTCGAGCAGTGCACGGCCGGCGCTGGCCATATCCCATGGAGCTAGCACTAGCCTAATACTGGAAACAAGGGAGAAAGGAGAGAAAAACAGAACATGCCGGGCCACTAGTGCACAGCCAGTGCTGGCTGTGAGGAGCACAATCGGCGTCAGCTCTATGCTACTCCAGGGCTACAATTTTTCCTGTTTTGCATGGATTTGAGAATTTCCTAAGAGTTTTGATATTTTTCAACTTATACTTGACCTAGAACTCTTAGAGAATGAATTTTAGCATCTTGGGAGCTTATTTAAGAAAGGAAAACATATGAATCCAAAGAACCAAAGCTGAAATCAATTATTGAAGAGGAGATTCATCACTCAAAGGGAATTGTTCAAGAAGGTTTTCAAGGAAGCAGAAAGGGGCTTGTCTATGAGTTCTTTCTTTTACCTTTGTTTTCTTTTTTTAGAACAATGGTGTAATTAATGTTTTCATTATAGTTTGACATTATTTTGGGATTCACGATTTTTGGGTTAATTTAGCTATTTGATCAATTTATTTTTATTTTTTGGTATTTGATTACTTGTGATTATTAAAGAGTTGATGAATGTAGATTTGCTTTTAATTGAGTTGGGAAACGATGTTAGGAGTGGATTTAATTTCATTAATTTTATATTTCTTATCTCTTAACGGGCTTGGGAAACGAAATTAAGAACAAAAAAACCAAGGAAATAAAAATTTATTTGATTTCACTTAGAGTATAAGATTATGTGCTAATTTCTTGTTTACTATCACCTAGAGTATAGAGATAATTATTGAAGGATGAGTTTAATGTATCTTTTTTATTATTTTGGTTTGATTGAGAAATATGCTAATTTAATCATGAGATAGTAAGTTTATGACTTCGAAAATGATTGGATTCTATTATAATTGCCTCATAATGCCAAGATAATAATTAACTGTGATATTTACTAAGTAATTCATTGTCATGTCTTCAAGAATATTTATCTAAATTACAGATTCTTTCATCCTTGAATTGTGTATATTTTTCTTTATTTTCCTTTTTATTCTGTTATCACTTTATTGGGTTGGTTAAACAATGAATGAGAAGTAACTAATCGTAGTTGTTCCTTGAGGATCGATACTCACTAATTCCCTTTACTATACTTGCGATGAGTATACTTGCCCATATATGTAATCTGGGGATTAATGTTTTAATTAAAATTTGGTTAGGGATGGATTTAAATTTGAATAATTTTTCTACACCCAAATCTTACGCATTAAGTTTTTGGCGCAATTGTCGGGGAACAATATCATGAAAGCTTGGATTTCATTAATTCAACCAGGTTTATATGTATATATGTCCATGTGTAAATATGTATATATTATTCATATAAATTAATGACATATCTTGTTGTGTATAATTGTATCTTAATTCACTAACTTGATTCAATATTGTACTATGTCTGTATGACACTAACAAGCTACCACATGTAGGTAACATGGCCAATTGGAACGTAGGGCAATGCTTTTATATTAATTCTCAAGAGATAATACCTTAGCAATCAGACTCAACTACTCTAGAATGGGTATTAGGAAAAGTTGCCACCCATATAACCAAACGATTTTAGGAAATAGATGACACGCTGGCCAAATTTGAGAAAATGATTCAACACATGGAGAGGCAAATTTGATTTTTAACGGATCTAGTGTTAAAATCATAAGAAAGGTCACTATTGGGGTTGGAAAATCAAGAGAATTAAGTCATCATTCCATTGCAGAGCGTTAAGAAGCTGTCTGATTCCCACCAGAAACCAGTGCTAGCTTAAGAAGCTAGGCCGGTGCCAGCCCTTTTGGTGCGCCACTCGAAACTCAAGCTAAAGATCTGGGTTTTCAACCACCGATTCCTTACCCCATTCAAACACAAAAAGCGAGAAATGATACACAAGTTGATAAGTTTTTAGAAATTTTCAAATAACCCACTCAGTGAGGCTTTGATACAATGCCTAAATATGCAAAGTTCCTCAAAAGCATGCTTGTTAATAAAAAGAGGTTGGGAGAACTGTCCACTGTGCTTTTGAATGAAGAATTCTCTGCCATCTTGCAAGACCAATGGAATTTGCAACACAAAGAAAATGATCCAGGGAGTTATTCTATTCCTTATCTTATTGGTAGTTTTAAAATTTTCAATGCATTTGTAGACTTAGGTACTAGCATTAATCTTTTGCCATACAAAACTTCGACAAAGCTAAGCCTAGGGGTGCCTAAACCCACTAGGATTAGTATTCAACTAGCAGATAGGTCTATCAAATACCCTAAGGGAATAGTAGAGGATGTAATTGTTAAAGTGGATAGATTAATATTTTCGATGGATTCTGTTATTCTTGATATGGATGAAGATTCTAAAGCTTCCTAAATCCTAGGCCAGCCCTTTCTAGCTACTGTTAAAGCTTTAATTGATGTTGATGGGGAAAAGATAACACTTAGGGTTGGGGATGAAGAAGTCATTATTCAAATCCACAAAAGCAAGCAACATTCTATATCTTTTGATGATTCTTGTTTGAGAGTTGATATTCTTGATGAGTCTATCTTTGATTTTGTGCTGGAATTATTGGCCAATTTCTCTATGGATTTGATAGAGTAATCAATAGCATATTTGGAGGATTCAAATAAAGCCCTTGAGTTAGGAGAGTTCCAAGAAATTGAAAAAAATAGTTTGGGAAGGATGAAGTCATCCATTGAGGAACCATCGGAATTGGACCTAAAAACCTCCCCAGTAGTTAGAATACTCATTTTTAGCTAACGGAAGAAAATTGCCAGTAATCATAGCAAAAGACCTTACTTTGGAGCAAAAGACCAAATTGGTAAGTTCGTTGGGAAAATATAAGGGAGTTATAGCATGGAAGATCACGGATATTAAATGAATTAGCCTTTCCTTTTGCACTCACAAAATATTAGCCCAAATATGAGTGATGTGGTAAATGGTGAAATAATTAAACTCTGAGATTCAAGCATGATTTACCCCATTTCTGATAGTATTTGGGTAAGTCCAAAACAAGTGGTACTAAAAAGAGGAGGAACTACGGTGAGCCCAAATGGAAAAAATGAGTTGATCCCATTGATATTAACAATCGGTTGGAGGGTTTGCATCAATTATAAAAAATTGAATGAGACAACTAGGAAGAACCATTTTCTCTCCCTTTTATTGATCAAATATTAGAAAGATTAGTTAGACATGAGTTTTATTATTTCTTAAATGGTTTTTTCAACTACTTTCAAATTCCCATAGCCCCGGAGGATCAAGAGAAACTATCTTTATATGCCCCTTTGGCACTTTTGTATATCGTCATATGCCTTTTGGTCCTTGTAATGGTCCAAGAACTTTCCAAATATACATGATGACTATCTTTGAATGACTTGTTGGAAATATCATGGAGGTATTTATGGATGACTTCTCTGTTTTTGGTGATTTTTTTGGCTAATCTAGAGAAGGTGCTTCAAAAGTATGAAAAGACCATCCTTATGCTTAATTGGGAAAAATGTCACTTTATGAAACAAGAAGGTATTGTGTTAGGACATAAGATTTCAAAGAAAGGTATTGAGGTTGATAGAGAAAAAATTGAAGCAATTGAGAAACTTCCTCCTCCCACTTCAGTAAAGGCAATCCGAAGCTTTCTTAGTTATGTCGATTTTTATAGGAGGTTTATCTTGAATTTCTCAAAAATTTCTAAACCTCTTACTTCTTTACTTGAAAAAGATGTTGTTTTCAATTTTGATGATAAATGCCTCAATACTTTTAATGTGCTTAAAAAGAAATTGATCAATTCTCCTATTTTAATTGTAGCGGATTGGTCTTTTCCTTTTGAATTAATGTGTGGTGCAAGTGACTAGGTAATAGGCTTGGACAAAGGAGGAATAAACATTTTCAACCAATCTACTATGTGAGTAAGACTTTTACGATGGCACAAGAGAACTACATCACAATGGAAAAAGAATTTCTTGCAATAGTATTTGCTATTGATAAATTCTGTTCTTATCTTATTTTGTCCAAAGTCATTGTGTATACAGACCATTCCACCCTTAAGTACCTACTAACCAAGTATGATTCTAAACCAAAATCAATAAGATAGATTTTATTGCTGTAGGAGTTTGACTTAGAAATTAGGGATAAAAAGGGAGCAAAAATTTGGCTACAGATCACTTATCTAGGATAGAAAATCCTAACTTAGAACCTTTGGCCAAAAAAGATATCAATGACACCTTCCTAGATGAACAACTTCTACTTTTTGATGGTGAGATTTCTCAAACTCCTTGGTTTGCGAATTTTGCTGATTATTTTGTTGCAGGAATAATTCCTAAGGATTTTACATCATAACAAAAGAAGAAATTCCTCTATCAAGTAAAGAATTACTTTTGGGAAGATCTTTACTTATTCAAGTGTTATTCGGATCAAATTATTTGAATGTGTGTGGAGGTCCAAGGAAAGTGCAAACATCCTAAAGCATTTTCATGAAGGACCCATGAGAGGCCACTACCAAGCTAACAACACTGCAAGAAAGGTGCTTGAGTCTGATTCTATTGGCCAACACTTTTTAAGGACTATTACAGGTTTTTTCAAAATTGTGATAGGTGCCAATGTACAGGTAATATTTCTAAATCTAATGAAATGCCATTACAAACTTTTCAAGCTTTTGAAATATTTGATTTTTAGTAGATAGATTTCATGGGCCCTTTTCCTAATCCTTTAGGTAACAAATACATGTTGGTTGCAATTGACTATGTGTCTAAGTGGGTTGAGGCGCAAGCTTTGCCCACTAACGATGCACGGGTTGTAGTGAAATTTCTTTAAAAGCTGTTTACCCAGTTTGGAGTATCTAAAGTACTTATTAGTAATAGGGGAACACATTTTTGTAATAACTAAATAGACAAGGTTCTCAAACACTTAGGTGTTACCTATAAGTTTGTTACCCCTTATCAGCCCCAAACAAATTGCCAAGTTGAAGTGGTAAATAGAGAATTAAAAAGAATTTTCAAAAAAGTGGTTACTTATACAAGAAAAGATTGAAGTTTGAAATTGGATGATACTCTTTAGACTTATAGGACTGCTTTCAAAACTCCTATCGGTATGACCCCTATAGATTGGTGTATGGGAAGTCTTGTCAGCTTCTTGTGAAAGTAGAACATAGGGCTCATTGGGCAATTAAACTTGTCAATTTTGATCTTTAGCTTGCAGGACAATGGAGATTTCTTCAAGTGAATGAGTTGAAGGAGTGGCGTAATGATGCCTACCATAATTCTCGAATTTACAAGGATAAGATGAAACATTAGTATGATAGGCACATTCATTCCCCCAAAGAGTTCAAAGAAAGGGACAAGGTGCTATTATTCAGTTCTAAGCTCAAACTTTTTTTTGGGGAAGTTAAAATCAAAGTGGTTAGGGCTATATGAGATATATCCAGTTTGTCTATTTGGGGTTATTAAGATTTCTCACGTAACTAAGGGGATCTTTATGGTAAATGGAAGTCGAATTAAGCCAAACTTAGGTAAAGCGCTTATCACGTTAGAGCATCTCGATGTTAGACTCTATTAGAGCTGTCAAAATGGGCTAGCCCGGCCCAACCCATGTGGGCTGGCAGAAATATGGGGCAGGATGGGGCAGCCCATTTTTTTTTATGGGCTGTCACATCCTAAGCCTAGCCTAGCCCAGCCCAACCCAGCCCTTCTGCCTATGGGCCCATTTATATATAAAAAAAATTAAAATACCGTATTTATATTTTTTTTTAGTCTTTAATTCTAACTCTAGTACAAATATAATGAATCAAATTATAATTGAAAATAAAATATAAATATCAAATAATAAGTCAAGTATATTTTATCTATTATACTTTGCACGCATAATTCTACCTAAATTTACAATTTTAACAAATCCAAAAATTAAACATCATAAATCACATATTAAAATCCATAACTCTCAAATATATAAATACAGTAATCCAAGTTAAAAGTTCAAATTTAGAAACATCAAAGTTAAAAATCAACATTTGTTTCACGATTTCGTCAAAAAGCCATGAAAGGCTAAAACTATTGCTCATACTACCAATCTGTCAAAAAAATGCACATTCTTCAATCATTTAAGATTTTTTCAATGATTTTATTTGAATCTACTATTGACGATGATATCTTTGACATAGTTGTTTCAAGGTCGGATTGTTCATCTAATAATCACAAATCACAGTAAGAAAGAAGAATATAATTAGTATTATACTTACTAATTATTAACTAGTTAAAGAAATTTAAAAAATTGTTATATATTACCATCACCATCTATAATTAGTATGTAGTTTTAACTTTTGAAACTTTTGTAATTTTTAAATTTGGGGAGTTAAAGAAAAAAAAAAAAGGAGGTGGCCCTTGGGCCCAGCCCGACCCAACCCTTGGGCTTTATGGGCTGGGCCAAATAGGCCTAGTTGAAATATGGGCTTGAAAAATTGCAACCCACACTATCCCATATTACTTGTGGGCCAGGCCTAGCCTATGGGCTTAGCCCATTTTGACAGCTCTACACTCCATAATTCATGACATTTTCCTCTTTTTGCTCTTCTCCATTCTTTTTCTTTTTACTGTATTGTTTTTATTTTTATTTATTTTCTTTTTCTAGTTTTTTTTTTTTTTGTTGGTTTCTTTTTGTTTTTTTTGTTTAAGTACATATCCCCAATAACTTCTTGTGCTGGATTCCCCTCTTTGGAGGCTCCTACATTATGAAAGTATTTTATTTTCTTATCTTCTTCCCATTTGTTTATTTTGGTCCATTGGTTTTACTTTCATTGATATATTTTTTGCCATTAAGGACAATGTCCAGTTTAAGTGTGGGGGAGAATTTAGCATTGAAAATATATTCCATCTACTCTAGTTTTAGGCTATATTGGCTAATTTTTTTTCAAAATTCTTGTGGTTTTCATTTCTTTGACTTATAATAAGGTTGTAATTATCTTTTTTACTTGGAATATGATTTTTGTCATTCAATTAGGGTTGGATTATTATTAACAATAAATTGGTTTATTGGATTAGATATGTTAAGTTTTGAGAATTTGAGTTAATCTTATTTATGCATTAATGTTTGAATGTTATTTTATTCATCTAGTTTGAAGGTGGATAATATGATGAATGTAGGCGAAGTTGTTGACTAACTCTTGTATTATGGATTTGAAATTTGCTTGGCTTTGAGTAATGAGTAAGGAATGTGGGGGAATTGACAAATATTAAGTGGAAAATTTCATTGTTTTGAGAGTTGAAAAAGATGCTCTTATTTTTGTTGAATTTAATTGAAAATCTTTTGCGAAAAAAGGGGATTAATATGGAGAAGGTAGCAAGTATTACTCAGTGCACTCTCATGAGGCTATCCCGAAGGCAAAAAGGTAAGAAAGAGCAAAGAAAGCAAAGATTGAAAAAAAAAACTCTTAAAAAAATGTGTAATGACTATAAAGGGGGCCAATACGATGTGTGAAGAGAAATCCATTCACTTGATGCTATTAATGCCCTAAGTCTATGAAAAAAAAAAAAAAAGAGTGGAGTGTTTCCCTTAAATCATTACTTAAGTTGTGTAATTTTTAAGTTTATAATACTTGAGTTGGTAGAAAGCTTAACTTATGTAATTCATATTATCTACATTTTTGCATCAAGGGTGAAATAATTTTCTTAAACTAAAATATAAACTTACTTAACTTGACTTCAAGGGCCTTAGTATGTCTTATCTAGTGTTTCAATTTGTAAATATTTGCAAAGGGTTAAAAGAATGATAAGGTCATGTCTAAAGTTTGAAGGGAATTGTGGCTTTGTTATAAGTTAGAATTTTTGAAAGTTTGTCTTGTTTTTCATTGTCTTAAAATACTTTTCTTGAGGACAAGCAAAGGTTCAAGTGTAGGGGAATGTGATAGGGGCTAAATTCATAAAAAATTTTCTAATTATTTGAGGATATTTTGTGATACATTTGATATAATAACTAGTCATATTTCTTCATATTTGATATTTAACTCTTAGAAAGGCATTTTGGTGTTTTATTGCAAAAATAAAAGGGAAAAATGATGAAAAGACCATCGCCAAGTAGTGCACAGCGAGCACCGATTGTTGTAATGTTTGCCCTCTAGACTGGGTTTCTGATATAATTATCGAATTTATAAATAAAAGAATTTATTCTCAATTTTTTTTTTGTGAATTTACATTTTATTTGTGCATGATTTACGTTTGGAAAGGACCTATTGTATTTAAGTAAGTGATCCATGTGAATGGTGGTCTTTCATAGTAAGGTATGGATCGTAGGTTACTTAACACATAAATGTTTGTTCTTAACGGATTGATGAAAATGTGAATCACATTTTGTTTAGGTTATTATACTATGAATTTCAAATAGAGAATGGCTTACTTTTAGCCAGTGAGTAGTCCACTCACTTCATAGTATAAGCATATTTCGAATACATAGAACAGGACCTGTAATAGTGATTTCTAAAAGTACTATTTAAAAGAAACCCAGACTATTACTGCTACAATTTGTACTAATACTCTACTGTTTGAGTATGAGTTGGTGGTCTGACGCAGCTAGAAGCATGTGCTTTGATATGCTGTAGTTAAGGTTCTATCGTAGAGCTGATATACTTGTATGTTGGGTATATGTGACTAGTTAGTTAAGACAGGTTTGAACAAGATAGCTTCTGTGCTATATCACCCCTTGTGACTGTTTGAATAACCCAAATATCCAGGGCCCTGGGAAACATAACTTAGATATTTACTTCAGGGTAGCTCCCTTGGAAAGCGGAAACATTCCAAGATCTTGGATCATTGGACTAGAGTTCTAAGGATGGTAGATGTCTTTTAGAGAGGTGTTAGAACACTCTTCCTTTCTAAATGTACGGTGATACGTAGAGGGGTATTTTAGTCATTACACCTGTAGGTCGGAGACTTTGCTAACGCAGTATTGTCATTGGGGTCAATATTTCCTTATAGTGATATTAGAAAATATTTAAAATGCAAAATACAGTTATTTCTATAGCAGGGGTATTTTGGTCATTTTAGTAGCCAAAGTGATGTGTCTTTTGGTCCTCAAAATGGCCCATAAGTCTTGATGGTTTTGGGTTGAGGGATTGGTCTTGTATTAAATGGATTTTATTTTATTCGAGTAGCCTGGTTTATTTATTAGGTTAAAATAAAATAAAATAAGGGATAATTATATATTGGCTCATTTGAGTTATTTAATTAATTTAATTATTGAACTTGTATTAGTCCAGGAATAATTAAATTAAATTAAAGGCTAAACCCAATGAACTGGGTCATAGGTCCATAGGCCTGGTTAATGGCTTAACATGACATGGGCTTTAGGACTTCTGTTTGATTTATGAATGCCCGGATAGTAGCCTATTATCAAGGCAATGGGGATTTAATAGAACTGAGGAGTCTTTCACAGAACGTCATTGGTTTTTCCCTCAAGCCTCTCTTCTTCTTCTCTCGTGTGTGTGTTCTCTGTGCTTTTTCAATATCAAGAACAAAGACGTGAAACCTATCTAATTAATGCTTGATAGCATTCAGACAGAGTAGGAAGATTATCCTCTTCATCCATAGCTTTCACCAGGCATTTCAGGCACGATTATATTCTGAAAGCTAGGAGGAGTTGCGCTGATGCCCAGAAGAAGCCGACGGCTTGTGGGACAATAGCCTAAAGAATCGATCTCAGAACTAGAAGCGGTTTAGACTAAGGTGCCAACACCCCCTAGACCAGTGAAGAAATGTAGAAGTAAATAGCTTTCTTGCGATGCTCTTTTTTTTTTTTTTTTGTTCTGTGACCTGTAACGGCGTTTTTCATTTTTGCCATATTTATGTACACTGGTTGTGTCCCACAGAGCTAGCACCGGCCCAATACTGGAAACATGGGAGAAAGGAGAAAAAAATAGAGCACGTCGGGCCAGCAGTGCACAGTTAGCGCTGGCGGTGAGAAGCACATCCAACACCGGCTCTATACTGCTCTAAGGCAGCGATTTTTCCTGTTTTGTTCAAATTTGGAAATTTCCTAAGATTTTTTATATTTTCCAACTTGTACTTGGCCTAGAACTCTTAGGGAATGAATTTTGGCATCTTGGGAACTTATTTAAGTAAGGAAAACACAAGGACAACATATGAATCCAAGTAACAAAAGCTTAAATCAACTATTAAAGAGGAGATTCATCATTGAATGGGCATTGTTCAAGAAGGTTTTCAAAGAAGAAGAATGAGGCTTGTCTATGAGTTCTTTCTTTTACTTTCTTTTTCTTTTTCTAGAACAATTATGTAATTAATATTCATTGTATTTTGACATTATTTTGGGATTCATGATTTTTTGGTTAATTTAGCTATTTGATCAATTTATTTTCATTATTGATATTTGATTACTTGTGATTATTAAAGAGTTCATGAATTTAAATTTGCTTCTAATTAACTGGGGAAATGATGTTAGGTGTGGATTTAATTTCATTAATGTCATATTTCTTATCTCTTAACAGACTTGGAAAACGAAGTTAAGAACAAAGAACCAAGGTAATCAAAGATTAGTTGATTTCACCTAGAGTATAGGGTTATTTGCTAACTTCGTGTTTACTATCACCTAGAGTATAGGGATAATTATTGAAGGATGAGTTTAATGCACCTTTTTTATTATGTTGGTTTGATTGGGAAATCTGCTAATTTAATTATGAGATAGTGAGTCTATGACTTAGGAAATGATTAGATTCTATTATAATTCCTTCATGATGCTAAGATGATAATTAATTATGATATTTACTAAGTAATTCATTGTCATGTCTTCAAGAATATTTGTCTAAATTGCATATTCTTTCATCCTTGAGTTATGTATATTTTTCTTTATTTTCCTTTTTATTCTATTATCACTTTATTGGGTTGGTTAAACAAATAATGAAAGGCAACTAATGGTAGTTGTTCCTTGAGGATTGATACTCATTAATTCCCTAATATATACTTGCAATGAGTATGCTTGCTCATATGTGTAATTTGGAGATTAATGTTTTAATTAAAACTTGGCTAGGGATGAATTTAAATTTAAATAATTTTTCTACACCCAAATCTTATGCATCACTTGTTTTATTTTTCTTCAAACAATTATGAGATTAATGTTTTAAGTGTAATTGAGTATTATTTTTGGATTTATGATGATGAATTAATTTAGTGTTTTGTTCAATTGATTGTTCTTCTTAGTATTTGATTACTTTTTTTAAATGGCGAATTGATGAGATTTGACCATTCTTCTAATTAACTTGAGAAAGAGGTTAGGAGATACTCTTTGTTGCTCAATTCTTGATTTATTTTCTTAACTAACTCGAGAGAGAGGTTAAGGCAATATTAAGTAATAAAAATTTGTTGATTTCACCTAAAGATAGGGAAATTAATGATTTCATGCCATTGTCACCTAGAGATAGGGATAATTATTAAGGATTTTGTTTTATGCATCTTTTTGTTGTTTTAGTGGGATAGAGATTTCCATTAGAATTGACTAAGAGATAGTGAAATAAAACTCAAGAGAGTAGATTCTATATTAAACTCCTTCATGATGCCAAAAAAAATGATTAATTGTAACAATTACTAATGATTTATTGTCATGTTTTTAAAAGTAATTATTTAATTACATGTTTTTCTCTCCAAAAGTTGTGTACATATTTTGTTTTTACCTTTATTTTTATTTTACTCTTTATCTCTCTAATTGGTAGGTTAGACGTTGAATAAAAAGTAATTAGTGTGTACTTGTTCTTTGAGGATCGATACCATTAATTCTCTAAACTATACTTAATGATGAGTGCACTTGCTCATATGTGTAATTTTAGATTAATGTTTTAATTTAAACTTGATTGGGAAAAAATACAAAATTGCATGATTTTTATATACCCAAATTCAACGCATCACCATATCTCATATTAAATGCTATCTTAGGGAAATTCTCTACCCTAATCTGTACTTGGCAATATTCTTGCCTTAGATCTAACTTGCAACAGCATGATCCCCAAACTTAGTTGAATAATTCGTTAACAAGGGACAAAGAATATTTGTTCTTGATGGTTAGGCTTTTTAACCCTTTGCAGTCTATACATAATCTTAGGGTCCTATCATTTAAATAATAATAATAATATCAAAGCTCCCAATGGTGATGTGCTAGGTCTGATGTAACCTTGTCTCAAAAGCTCCTCTGGCTACTTCTACAAATCCTTTAGCTACATTGAGGCCATCCTATAAGGAGTCTTCGAGATAGGTACTACTCTTGGTACCATATCTATAGTAACTCTACCTCCTAAGGTGAGAGTAATGTTATCAACTCAGTGGGAAAGACATTAGGAACCTCTTTCACATTGCAATTTCTTCTTTCGTGATCCTTCGGCATATATATCAAATAAGTGAGGTACCTTTAGCTTTCTTTCTTAATCAACTTTTGAGCTTTTACTCTTGATATCATATATTTTAGTTCCTTTACTCGCCTCTTTTTAAATTCTAACATATCTCGTCCAAGCCAGACAAATTGTACCACTTTACTTTTGTAGTCGACCTGTGCATGATATCTTGATAACCAATCCATATAACACCCTATCTACCTATATAACCTTAATGAGTCAAGCATGTCACTTTGTCCTTAGACCAGAGATTTTTATAATGAAAGAAAAAAAAATGATACCAATGTTTGTGTTATGCCCAGAGGCAATCATATGTATTCTGTATATTATACATTTATTGAATAAAATAAGGTATTCTTTATCTTTTAGTTTATTTTATTTATGCTTTTGTGTAAAATAACTATTAGATAAAGTCTCAAGTGCAACACTGTGTTAAGAAAATCATGATAGAGATCATGATGTGAGGTTCCTACTACACTATATAGTGTCCGAACGTAAATCATCCCTAGTAATAGTATTAATGAGATAGAACATCATTAATGCATTAAAATTAGCACGTGTTATACTTCCTGATTTGATCAGGCAGTAGTTCTCACATCCATGAGTATTGTGATAGTTAAAGTTAACATGTGGATACTTGTTACTAGAACAAGTACATTGGATGACCTAGCTATGAGATAATCATACGGATAACTACTTAGTGTCAGTGATAGAATCCCATCATAGCAAATGTGCAAGTACACTTAGACTTGAGATCCCTAAGGTACTTTGTTTGCTACATGTTGTACTTTCATTCCAAACTCTGGAGTCCTAAGAAGACTGCCCATGAGATAAATATTGGGTACAACATGAAGTAAACAAAAGTAGTTGAGATAATCAATAAAGGATTCACCACTCCTAATAGTAGGAGCGAATATCTCACGACCATTTATAAGAATCACTACTCGAGAAGACATTAGCCAAGGCAACAGTGTATTGGATGTAACACCCCACTACCTGGCCCAACTGGGCTAGGGATGTCGCCCCGTCCAAAGGACAAGGGGTCTTTATAACTAGGTCACACAAACGGAAATAAAAATAAAACTTTAAAATTGATCTTATTACAACCAAAAAATTCAGGAACAAATCCAAAATAAATTGATTACTATCATCTCTCAAAACAACACATAAAATAAATAACATAAAGTCTTCAAAGCAGGTAACAAATCTAGCTACTCATCTCCGCAGCAGGATCGACCTGAAAACATGACATAAAATGTGATGAGATAAAAATCTTAGCAAACTCGTGTGTGCTTTTAGTGTTTCAGGTAAAACAGTTCATGTATACAAGTTATAAAAATTGTATAAGAAAAAATGTTGGCAAGCAATAAATATGGTTAAAAATAAAGAGTGGTGCTTTGCTTTTCAAACCGTACATGTGCACAAAAAATACAACCACTCAAATGGGTAGCCATGGGTTACCATATGTTGGGCCCCATAACCATATAATGGTCAGAATGCCACACTTTGTGCAGACTGACAAAAGGTAGGTGATCGGCCTACCAGGTGAGATACTTCTCATTCTCTACACCCAAACTTACCGGTTGTCTACTCCGGAAACACACAATCCACATGACTAAAACTTACTAGCTCAGACCGGCATGACCTACTAGACTGGCATCCTATCTGGGAAGGACTCACCCCTCGGAGGTGGCCACCTACTGAGAGACTTACCCTAACCCTTCAAAGACTAGTCCTAATAGTCTACCCTTATTGAGTACTCAACAATGATTGTCCCACTTGGGAAAAATTGATAATACATTGTTTTATTTGAAAATAGCAATTAATGGTTTCTAAAATTCTTGTTAAAGTTGGTTTTTAGAAAAAGTTTAGTGTTTATGCAAAACTGCTTGTTTGATTTTCAAATGATTTGTTTGACTAAAACAACGAAGGAAACAGTCCTTAATTACCTTTACAAAATGAGTGTCCATACACATCAGGTTTGGCTTGCCATAGAAATATTTTGTCTTCAAATAAGTTTATGCAAAAGCTTACTTGATTCTTTGCTTGCTCGAATTCAAAGCTCTTCCAAGGCTGACCTAACCCCGCCTGGGGTAAACACAAGACATAAGGTTATACTCGAGCTATATTTGCCTTACACAAATAATTCCTAGTTCAACTAATTACAATCATGACCCTAATGTCCTAGGCTTTAAGCTAGTTGATAAAGGGTTTTATAAAATAAGTCTAGCTTGATAAGGTAAAATAACTAGGGATTCTAAAATAATTGTTAATAAGCTATAGGTTCAAATAATAAATCTTGAGTACTATGGCTAATAAATAAACTAGGGTTTAATTGTTAAATATTAGTAAATGGTAATTTAAAATTAGTTTTATTATAAATAAATAATAAATTACAATTAATTTTTAATTAACTTTTAATGGATAATAAATAATTAGTACTAAATAAAATTAATAATAAATAAATTATATTAAATTTTTGTTTAATAAATAACAAACAAATTTTAATATAAATAATATTTATAAATATAGATAAACGTTTGAACTATGGTCTACAAGGTCATTAATATTTTACTTATTATTATTATTATTTATATAAAAGGTTTTATTTATTATTATTATATATAAATACATATATATATTATTTTTAATAAAATATATCATTTTTTACTAGTAAAATATCACTATCTCATTGAATATTCCATTTCCAAAAATTCCTAAGAATATCAAAATCTTTGGAGAAAAAGCATAGTAATAATTTTAATTAGGGTAATAAAATTTGCTAATCAAAATAGCCTAGGATCAACAAGGTCATAATCATAATTTTCCTATTGCTAACAAGAATCATGAACATATAATCCAACATCAAAAAATAAACTATTCTACTCATAAACATAAGCTTAAATCCATACCTACTATCACATGACCAAATCTCTACTAAGCATAATCATACTCATGGCTTCAATGAAAATAAGAACATAAGATCCTATTCACCAAAGGTGTCATAACATCTAGCATCCTTAAACATTCATAATTTCTTAAGATATGATGAACATACATCGATTCTCAAGGAATTCCATATAGCTTAATCACGATCATCCATTCAAATGCCCTAATCTCAACCCCTTCATAGATATGCATATACTCAATCACCCATTCATATTCTATCCTCTCTATCAACATCTAAGAGACATCAATTTAGAATTTAAAAGAAAGGTTAAGGAGAAATACTTGGTTGATGATTATTTCGATGGAGATTTAAGAAGGTTTACGCGCTTGAGAGTCTTGAATTGTCCAAGAGAGGAGAAAGAAAACAGCCATGGTTATAGCAACCATTTCGGTTGAGAGAGAGAGAAAGAGAGAGCATTAGCATGATATGATAAAGATTGAAGGAAAGAAGATGAACAAAAGAGTTGTTCTTGATTACCTTGATGATGTTCTTGAGACTTTAAGGAAAAATCTGGTTTTGATCCGAATGCTAATTTTTGTTTTTGAGATTTGACGTTATAAATTCTAGAAATGGACTCTAGGGAGTATGTAGGTGTGTTTTGGAATTTTTGAGAGGGATTGGAGGTGTTTAGAGTGGTCTTTGGCTTGAAAAAAGGTAGTGTGTGTTCTTGGTGTTCTTGGTGAAAATGGAGAGGATTAGAGAGAAAATGCTGGACGAATTTCTGAAGAGGGCTGGCCGAATGATTGAGGGAGTTCAGGGATTTTGGTTTTTAGTTTAGGGGGGGAAGAGAAAAATCTGGTTGTTTGAAATTCAAATGGAGAAATTTAAGGAGTGTTTTGAGGTAAAAGATATGTTAATGGTGTTTGATTGATGAAGGTTTCTTGGAGTTGCAATGGAGCCGGTTGGACTGCTGTGTTTTGCTGAAATGAATGAAGGTTGATGGAGCATTAAGGCTGGCTGAAATTTTGAGCTCAATGGCAAAGGAATTTCTGGTTATGAAGCCTAATCCAAAGGGTGTTTTCATGGAGCAAATGCTGGAAATTTTGAAATTCAAATGGAAGTTTGATTGGAGTAATTGTAGGAGGAATTTGAAGTGTGGTTATGGAGTCCAATTGTGCAAGGTAAGTGGAGAGGGTAATGGTGTTCAGTTCATGGCTGAACAAAGGTTAATTTACAGAGGTTTGAGGGTGGTTTTCGGCCAAGGCTTGAAGGGAACAAAGCTAGAAATTTTCTAGTTTTATGT
Organism: Voacanga thouarsii; assembly: GCA_026120185.1. Lineage (NCBI taxonomy): Eukaryota > Viridiplantae > Streptophyta > Magnoliopsida > Gentianales > Apocynaceae > Voacanga > Voacanga thouarsii. The sequence continues at coordinate 341,680 of JANUWF010001871.1, read as the reverse complement.
TGTTCATGGTTCGAAGGTTTGCTGAATTTTCTGTGCAGTTTTTCTGCAACATTCCAGCCCGGTTTGCAGAGGGTTTTGAGAGGTGTTTAAGGGTCCTTTAAGGCTGGTTTTCAGCCTTTTTTATGGAGGAAAAGCAGAGGCATTTTGCTAAGTTGATGACAGAAGAAAACAACTCCAATTCTAGGCTGCTATGCAGCGAAAACTGTCCAGAATTTTTTTCTGGTTTGCACAGTTTTTGTGCTATCTGATTTTGCACAGGAATTTCAGTCTTCAAGCTGAATAAATTGGCCATTTTTTTGATAGAAAATGAGTGGGAAACATGGCTGAGTTTTTTGAAAGCTAGGCTAATCAAAATCTGGAAAATTTCCAAATTTCTTCCATGAATAATATGAACACTATGGAGTTGAGGTTGAAGGTTCAACCATGGTGATTAATTTCCCTTGGGAACCTCCCCTAACTCCTCTCCTATTTTCAGTCAATTCTCCAACCTTCAAGATTCATTTTCAAAATTCAAAGACCAAGAATCCTTGTTGAATTTTCTGGAATTAAAAACATGAATTTGGATAAATTTTGAACAAATTTAATTGGTGAAGAGGTTAGGACAAGCTAGAGGTAATAAAAGGACAAGAATTCCTCTAAAATTCTTTTTAGGACATGATGATAGGATTAGGACATTCTCTTCATGTCTCCCCTAGGGCAACATTCCTATTTTTATGGAATGCAAGAAAACAAAAATTCAAACTTAACTAAGATAATCATGACAAAAACTTAAATGATGGGATTTGAACTCATAACCTTAGAGATTAATTCCAAAGCTCTAACCACTAAACAACAACAACTTTTGTTCTTATTTTCTCACCCAAATATTCTTCTTATTTAATCCTCAAGCTATCTTCCTATTTTGACCTCAAGCAAAATTATCATTTTACCCTTCCTACTCAATAAGCATAACTAAGCCTTTTAACCTATAAATCATAATTCTAAAGCATATAAAATCATTCAAAAATATATATATCCATGCAAAATGATATGATACGTATCCCGACCCCCTTACTCTAGGGTTGGCTTTAGGTGGGATTTCACATCCTCCCCTCCTTAGGAGAATGTTGTCCCAAAATTTAGGCATACCTCTATCTTAGATCAGGATACTTCTATTTTACCCACTCTTCTATTTCCCATATGGCATCTCGCGTGCCATGATGTTCCCACTGCACCTTTACCATCAGGATCTACTTGTTCCGGAGAGTCTTGATACTTTGGTCCAATATCCTCACAGGTTTCTCCACATAGCTCAGGTCGGGTTGCAACACTAACGGCTCATCATTCAAAACATGCTCGAGATTAGCTGAGACACATGGAATACATTGTGAATTCCTATCAATCCATCCGGCAAATCCAATCGATACGCCACCGGCCCAATTCTCTCCTTTATCAGAAATGGTCCCAAATACCTCGAATTCAACTTCCCACCTTTCGGATGCTTCAAAATTCCTCTATTCAGCGTCAGTCTTAGGAATACACTGTTTCCCACCTGGAATTCTAACTCTCTCTGCCTTTTGTCAGCTCTAGGCTGCTTTCAACCTTTCCTTTGATTAGCTTAACCTTGTCTAATATTTCCTGAACACAGACTTCTCCTGCTTTGCTCATGTGGTCGTCTTCTGACCAACTCCAGTATAGCGGTACCCAACACTTGCGTCCATACAGTACTTCATACATAGCCATTCTAATTGAAGATTGGTAACTGTTATTGTAGGACAACTCTGCATACGGCACACATTTGATCCACTTAGCCCAGAAATCCAGTACACAGGCTCTCAGCATATCCTCTAATATCTGTATAACCCTTTTTGATTGTCCATCGGTTTGCGGATGTGCCGTCATACTGAACTTCAAAATAGAACCCATCGATTCTTGAAATTTATCCCAAAATCGAGATGTAAATCTCGAATCTTGGTCAGACACAATACTTGAAGGCACTCCATGCAGTCGGACTATTTCTCGCACATAGGTCTGAGTGTAATACCCCATTACCTAGGCCCAAACAGGGCCGGGGATGTCGCCTGGTCCAAAGGACAAGGGGTCTTTATAATTAGGTCACACAAACAAAAAAAATAAATAAAATAAAACATTACTTCAAAATTAAAACTTATTACAATCCAAAAATTCAAGACAAATCCAAAATAAAAATTGTTCACTCTCAACTCCCAAAACATTACATAAAATAGATAACAGAATATCTTCCAAGCAGGCAACAACTAACTACTCATCCCCACGCAGGATCGACCTGAAATCATTGTAAAAAGAGTGATAAGATAAAAATCTCAGTAAGTCCGTATGTGCTTTGAGTGTTCAATGAAAGCAGTTCGTGAATGCAAAGTCTAAGAACTTGATAAGAAAAATATTGGCAAGCAATAAACAATGTTCAAAATCAAGAGTGGTGTTTTAGCTTTTCCAACCATACATGTACAATAAAATCAACCACTCAAAGGAGTGGTCATGGGTTACCACACGTTGGGCCCCATAACCATACAACGGTCAGAATGCCACACTTTGTGTAGACTGACAAAAGGTAGGCGATTATCCTACCGTGTAAGATACTCCTCCTTCTCTACACCCAAACAAAATCGGTTGTCCACTCCGGCAATACACAGTCCACATGACTGAAACCTGCTAGCTCAGACCGGCATGACTAAGTAGTACTGACGTTTCTCTAAGTTAAGTTCATCTTCTAGAGGTGGCCTCCTGCTAGAAGACTCACTCTTGCTCTTCAAAACTAGTACTACTAGTCTACCCTTATTGAATACTCAACGTAGTTCATCCCACTTGGGAGAAAACTGATAAAACATAGCTTTACTTGAAAATGGCAATCAAGGGTTTCCAAAATCTTTATCAAAATTAGTTTTAGAAATAGTTTAGTATGTGAATAAAACTACTTGTTGTTTTTCAAATAATTGGTTCGACTGAAACAAGAAAGGAAATAGTCCCTAATTGCCTTTACCAAATCAGTATTCACAAACTTCGTGTTTAGCTTGCCATAACAACTTTTGCAACAAACAAGTTTTATGCAGGAGCTTACCTGATCCTTTGCTCGAGATAGAATAAAGATCTCCAAAAGCTTACCTAACCCCACCTAGGGTAAACATAAGCCATAATTAAACTCAAGCCAAAATTTACTTTCACAAATAATTCTAGTTCAACTTACCACAATCATGACCCTAGTGTCCCAAGCTTTAAGGTTAAATAATAAATAAAGGGTTTATAAAATAAATCTAGCTTGATATTAAAATAACTAGGGTTTGTGAAATAGTTACTAATAAGTTGTAGGTTTAAATCTTGCTATAAATTAATTAGGGTTTATTTGATAAATGGTCCTAGGTCCTAGATGATATTATTTAAGATAATAATCTATTAATAATTAATTTTTAGAAAATAATTGGTAAATAAAATTAGTTGTAAGTAAATTTTAATACATTTGATTAAAAGATAATAAATAAATTTTATTATTATTTATGAACATAAGACTTACAAAATTAATATTTTCCCTATTATGATTATTTATATAAAACACTTTATTTGATATTATTATTATATAATATATATATATATATATATATATATTATTTCTTTAACAAAAGCTATCATTTATTTGACTAAAATATCATTATTTTATATAATAGTCCAAATCCACATTTTTCCTAAGATTTTCGAAATCACTAGAAGGAGTATTAATTATTTTATTGATGAAATAAAATTGGCTCACTTAATTAGCTTAGGGACAACAAGGTCATGATCATAATTCCTATTATTAACCATAATCATGAACATACACTCTACACTATTCAACAAAACATCCAAATCATGGATAAAAGCATAGATCCAAATCTATCAACACATGATCCAAACTCTATTAAACATAATCATATTCATAGCCTCAACAAGAATACAACAACATAAAACCCTATTCACCAAAGGTGACATAATCTCTAACATGCTTGATCATTCATACTACTCACGACATGAAGGCATGCATCAAACCCTAAAACATCATAAAATTTAACCAAGACAAATCCTCCTCATGCATCAATCCCAACTCCATCATATAAACACATTTATTCTCATGCTTCAATCTCAACTCCATCACAAAAACGCATGATCAATCTCCAAATATATTCCAACTACATCCAAGAGATATGAATCTAGAATTTAAAGAGGAGATTGAAGAGGCTGACTTGAATGATGACTACCTTGAAGATGTTTCAAGAGAATCCTCTCGCTAGGAAGGCTTGATCCGTCCAAGGAGAAGAAAAAAAATGGCCATGTTGGAGTAACCATTCGGCTTAGAGAGAGAGAGAGAGAGAGAGAGAGAGAGAGAAAGAGTTTATTAGTATATATTCATTAAGATTGAAAATGGATGAAAGTGGAGTTATTTGTTCATGCTTACCTTAAAAGTGTTCTTAAGCCTTGAAAAAAATTCTGGTTTTGATCCGAAAGTGAAACTTTGATTTCAGCATTTGATGTTAAAAATTGCAGGAATGGATTTAAGAGGATGAGTAGGTGTGATCTGGAATTTTTGGAGAAGATTTGAGAGGTTTTGAGTGGTCTTAGGCGTGAGAATGGTGGTAGGTGTTCTTGGTGTTTTTGGAGGTTTAGAGAGAATGAAGAGAATGAAGGAAGATGGCCAAAATTCTGCTTGGTAAGAGTGGCTGACTGGTTTGGAGAATTTTGGTAATTGGATTTTTAGATTTGGGAGAAAAAGGAAGCTGGTTGTTTGAAATTCAAAAGGAATAATTTAGGGAATAAATTGTGGTAGTAAATATAGTAAGAAGATCTTGATTGATGGAGGTCTTCTGGAAGCTTCAATGGCCGACTGAATTGCTGAAATTCTATTGAGATGAATGTTGGTTGAATGAGTTTTAGGGTGGCTGAAATATGGTGTACAATGGTGAGGGAATTTTCTGGATGTTTGAGGCTTAATCTATGGAAGGTTGATGAAAGAAATTGCTGGAATTTTGGACTCTAATCGTGGGCTTGATTGCAGTGATTGATGGAGGGATTTTAGGAGCAGCCATGGAGCTTTTTCGTGCAAGACAATGGGGAGGAAGATGAAGTTCAATTCATGGATGACCAAGGTGGGTTTTACAGAAAAATGGGATGAGTTTCGGATAAGGGTGAAGAAGAAACAAAACTGGAATTTTCTGGTTGGTTTTTTTCACAAGGCTTGCTGAAAATTCTGTGCAGATTTTTCTGCCATGCTTCTGCCAATTTACAGAAGGTTTATGCTGGTTTCTAGCCTTCTTGATGGAGGAAGAACAAGGCTGAATTACTGGTTGAAAAGCTAGAAAAAACAACTTGGTTTTTTGCTCACCAATCTGCGAAAACTGTCCAGGAATTTTCCTAGTTTGCACAGCTTTTGTGTAGTTTGGTTTTGGCTGAAATTTTCAATCTTCAAGCTGAGGAAATTGGTTGTGTTTCTGGCAGTGTTTGAGAGGGAAAGATGGCTGAAGGTTTTGACAATTGAAATGATCAAGAAGCTAGAAAAATTTCCAGATCACTACATAAAGAAGATGAACACACATAGGTTAGAGTTTGAAGGTTCAACCATGGAGATTAATTCTCTTAGGAACCTTCCATAACTCCTCCCCATTTTCAGTCAACAAGATATCTTCACATAGACATTTTTGAAACCTCAATATCCCAGAACTTTGCTGGAATTTTCTGGAAATAAAATTGGCTTGGATAAATTGAACAATCTAATTGATTAAGAACTAAGGAAAGCTAGAGATCAAGAAGGGCATGAATCCTTTAGAAATTTTTGTAGGGTACAAGAGTGGAATTAGGACATTCCTTTCATGTCTCCCTTATGACAACACTCCTACTCTTCCCTAAAGCATGCAAGGGCCAAAATATAGCCTACCTAACAAAAATAAAATAAAATTTAATCATGCTAAAACTCAAATGATGGAATTTGAACTCAAGACCTCAAGGATTTATTCCAAAGCTCTAACCACTACTCCACAATAACTCTTGTTCTTATTTTCTCTCCCAAATATTTTTCCAATATAATCCTCAAGCTATCTCCCTATTTCCACCTCAAGCAAAATTACCATTTTGCCCTTCTTACTCAATAAGCACAATTAAGCCATCTAGGCTACAAATCACATATCCAAAGCACATAAAATCATATAAAAATATATTTATGTATTCAAGAAAATATGATATGCATCTCGACTCCCTTACTCTAGGGTTGGTTTTAGTTAGGGTTTCATACTGAGCCAACTTCTCCATTAAATCCCTTACGTTCATTGGTATGAAATGCGCTAATTTGGTTAGTCGATCCACCACTACACATATGGAATCCTTTTGGGTCTTTGCCATAGGAAGTCCGGTAACGAAGTCCATGATCACCTCTTCCCATTTCCATTCAGGCACTGGTAACGGTTGCAACAATCCCGCTAACTTCTTGTGCTCCGCTTTGACCTTCTGACAGGTGAGACATGTCGAGACATACTTAACCATGTTCAGCTTCATTCTGGGCCACCAGTAGGTCCTTTTAAGATCTTGATCCATTTGGACCTCTCCCGGTTGAATGGCGTACTTGCTCTTATCCGCCTCTTCCAAAATTCTATCCTTCAACTAGTGCTCATCGGGTACATACAACCGATCTTTGAAATACAAAACTCTCACTCCATCCTGTCAGAATTCACTGTCTTGCCGTTTGAGCTCCTTGTCCTTGAAAAGCTGAAATTCGGCATTATTTTGTTAGGCCTCAACAATGTCCTGCCTTAGATCTGGCATCAACTTCAGGTTGCTAACAATAATCCTTTCCTCTTGCACTTCTACTCTTCTATCTGGCACATCCTGAACCACTTGAACCTCCTGCACTCTTAGCCTGGTCATTTTGATTTTTTGGCTTAGGGCAACAGCAACAATGTTGGCTTTCCCACTCAGCTCCCTTAGACCAACAATTGTTCTCTACATGACCCCTTTTTCCACAGTGCCGACATAATGGAAGATTCTGCGCAGGATCAACTGGTGCTATTAGAGCTTGCTTTTCACAGTCCTACCACTGTTAGTTGGCAGGGCGATTGATGGACTGTTACCTCTGGAAAGTAGTCAACTCACTTCATGACATAAGCGTATTTTGAATACATAGAACATGACTTGTAGTAGTGGTTTCTTAAAGTACTATATGGTAGAAACTTAGACTACTACTATTACAGCGTGGACTAGTACTCTACGACTTGAGTATGAGTTGGTGGTCTGACGAAGTTAGAAGCATGTAATTTGATATACTATAGTTGAGGTCCTATTGTAGGGTCAATATACTTGTATGTTGGGTATGTGTGACTAGTTAGTTAAGATAGACTTATACAAGATAGTTTCTATACTATATCGCCCCTTGTGGTTGTCTGAATGATCTAAATATCCAGGGCCTTGGGAAACATGACTTGAATGTTTGCTTTAGGGTAGCTCCCTTGGAAAGCGGAACAATTCAGGAAGTCGTGGATCATTGGACTAGAAGCCTAAGGATGGTAGATGTCATTTAGAGAGATATTAGTATACTTCTTCCTCTTTAAATGTACAGCGATGTATAGAGGGGTATTTTAGTCATTACACCTATAGGTCGGAGACTTTACTAATGCAGCACTGTCCTTGGGGTCAATATTTCCTTATTGTGATATTAGAAAATATTTAAAATGCAAAATACAGCTATTTATATGGCAAGGGTATTTTGGTCATTTTAGTAGCCAATGCGGTGTGTCTTTTGGTCCCCAGTATAGACCGTGAGTCCTAATTAAATACAGGCTAAGGAATTGGTCTTAAATTAAATTAAATGGAATTTATTTTATTTAAGTAGTCTGATTTAATTATTGAGCTAGAATAAAATAAAGGTCCATGGAGAGAGAGAATTAATTAAATTAGTTTGGTGGGTTAATTAATTATTCAGGGCTTTGGCCTAATTTAAATAATTAAAGATTAACCTGGGACTAAACCAATATAGGCTTATTTATTGGACTAATTTATTTGGGTTGAAAAATTAATTATTAATTAGGCCAATTATTTAGTTCTAATTAGAATAATTAATTAAGTCCAAAAAGCTAAACTAAGAGTCCAATGGGCCAGTCCAGTTTAGCCTTAGGTTTTATTTAGGTTAAACAGGAGGATTGGACATAACATTTTTTTTTTTACGGCTTTTTCTCTGTGAAAAACCAGATCTCTCTCTCTCTCTCTCTCTCTCTCTCTCTCTCTCTCTCTCTCTCTCTCTCTCTCCAGAAAATATTCCTTAGTCTATCAGTTGTTCACCAAACAAAATTAGGCAGGCCATATACTAGAAGATCAAGAGTTTGGCGTTCACCTACATGTAAAGACGGAGTAGGAGGCTTGCAAGAATCACACTAGAGGTTTCCACCAGCACGCCTACCCTGGTTGCACACATTTTGATCTAGCCATCTTTGAGAATAAGAAGAAAAGGTTAGAAATTTTTTAACCTCGTAGTCCCGCTAGAGCACGACCGGTACCGGCTAAGGTTGCTAGAGCCGGCGCCGGCTCTATTTGGGTTCTCCAATTCTTCAATTTTTCCAGTTTTTTTTTATATTCGCTTCCACTGCATGCTCAGTGTTTTCCCCTCTTAAGCCTTCAATGATGTATTGCTAGATACCGCTCATGATCTGCTGAATATGAATTTATTAACTAGAGAATTAATAAATCAATCTTAATTAGAATTAATAAGTTAATTCTAACTTATTAAGAATTATTATTCTTAAAGATGTTTGGATTAATTCATATTTCGCTACCAAGAGATCGAGAAACCTAATATCTTGCACGCAATAGAGGATTATAGACTTGATATGTTATAGGATAACATTATAGGGTTATTTGAGAAAAAGAAGAAGCTGTTATGGTTGGATTATTCTTAGTTATAATTCGTGGGCCATATTGTAATTAAGAAAATTTCTATTCCAATTGGTAATTAAAAAATCTGTATTCTTTATGGATTCTGGTTACCAAACATAGAGGATCTTCTGATATGCATGCCATGTTTTGGAATTAAATAATAGAGAGGAAAATCATTTTTCTCTGGGGGTTATTCTCTTCTCCTTCTTCTTGTTTTCACACGAACCCTAGCTACTAAAAATACATTCTGCTAGCACAGAATTCTGGTGACACTTAAGTGTAGTCCTCGTATGGACTATATTGTAGGTGATCCTATACTTGGATTGCAGTGCTTTGATGGAACATATAGAGGCGATGTTCTCTTTGGTTGGTGATTGGCTGTAATCAAACAAAACGGGTTGCTGGATCCTGCCTTCAACATCTAAAAGGAGACATTTTTAAATCTTCACCCAGCAAAAAGTAACCCTGTAACCTTTGTTTTATTCCTGTTTTAATCACAAACATGCAATCTTGTGATTGGAATTCAATTTTTTCTGCTGCATTAATTAGATTATGCATGACCTGAGTTCCTAACAATGGTATTAGAGCCTCCATGTTTTTGGTTTTATTAGGTTATTACACTTCTGTGAAATCATTTCATGAACCTTCATTGTGTATTTTGAATACACAGTTTAATTGGGTGTTGAAAACAACAAAAAATTTAGGCTGTGAAAAATTATTTTCAAAAGCGGTTTTTGAATTTGTTTCACGTTGTTCATGGATTGCTTGGTTACATATTGTAATGGTTACAATAATATGTTTGTCTCAAAAAGTTGTTTTCTAAAAATTTTTGCAAAGAAGAAATCATTGCTGCGAAGAATTGTTCTTCGTTTTGTTTGTTTCTATTTTCCAGTAAACAAAGAGTGGAGAAATTATTTTTCTTAGCATTGAACAAATGAGTAGTCTTCTGTAAATTGCCGGAGAAGATGACCAGAAAAATTTGCACAAAATAAAAAGAAAAAAAAATTGTTTTTGGCCCAAGCCACTAGCGGCTTACTAGAAGCCGAGCCTTAGATTAAGGCACAAAACAACCCAAGTCACAGCTGGCTTGGGTTGGAATGCTTGCAAACCATGGTTGGCATACTTAATGTCAGCCGTGGATGTATTTTAAATTTTTTTTTTTTTGTTTTCTTTTTCAATTTTTCACTAAGGCCCACATCTTTCTTCTTTTTCCATTTAGCACCCGAATTTCTCAAAAATTCTGTTTTGGGATTAATGGAGTTATTTTTTCAAATTTTGATTTTGGAAAATAATATATTTTCTAAAATATTGATTTTAGATTATATATTATTTTAATTCCTAAAATATGATTTTAACAATTAATATATTCTCTAAAATATTGATTTTAGAATTTAGAAATTCTAAAATAGTAATTTTGAAACTATTTTAATTTCATTTTGAGCATAAAATTAGTATGGTGGTTTGGTTATAGACTTTGGACCCAATTAAATTGTTCAAGCATTTTATCGATTTGGTTTTGAATTAAATAGGGCTTGCATGTCCTACCTTCTCTATTTTTCTTCTATAATTTCCCTTCTCATCTAACACCTCTCGAATGTAACTTGAGGTTTCTATATTTGAATTTTATGTAATTAGATTACATAAGTTAGATAGGATTATAATTTATTACAAGACAAGGAAAAGGTGATCAAGACCAAAAGAGAGGATGGTAAGACTTTCTTCCTAGATCATGCATGAACACTTAGGATTGACTAGATTAATTTCCTTGTGGCTCAAGAAAATTAATATAGTAAAATTCATAACCAAACCACTTTATCATTTTTGTGATGTATGGCACCCAATGTATAAATCACTAAAAATTACAAATTCCTCAAATTAATATTAAACCTAATGTCTTCCATTAATATAGCAAGAACGGGAGTCCTTTTTCGAGACTAGGTTGTTGGCCTAACCTAAGCCTACTTGACATCAGGCATGTTCAAGCTATAGAATTAAATTTCTGATTAATGGTTGAGTTTAACAAATTTCTTTATCCCGATTGGGCTAACTCAAGTATAAAGAAAATTAGAGGCAATGTTGGGTTAGCTTAAAAGGCCTTACGATTAAAAGATATTAATTACCCAATGATCCAATAATTATATTTGATGTAATCGGTATTGGATACCTACCATTGAACTTAAGGGTAACTTGTTGGGCAAACCCAATATTATTCTTGAGGAATTTGGATACTGGTCCACTAGGAAAGCTTCCAACAGGCTTTCTCAAATCAATAATGGGGGCTATTGGTTTGAGTAAAATAGTAAAATAATAATGCATCTAATTAAAGACCTAATTATCTACATACATGTGCATATAGAGTTAGCTAATTTCTCTATCTTTACATCTAGGTCATCTACATCATGTCAACCAACTTAAATTTACATAACATCTTAGAAACCAACAAACTTACCGAGTCAAACTTTCTAGACTGGTATAGAAACTTGAGAATCGTTCTCAAGTCAGAAAAATTACTCTACGTGCTAGACGCTCCTATTCCGCCACCACCATCTCAAGATGCACATACTGATGAGCATGCTGTCCACAAAAAGTACAAAGAGGATAGTGACACAGTATTCTGTGTGATGTTAGCATCAATGACCCTTGAATTGCAAAAAAACATAAGAATATAGATGTTTACTCAATTATTTTACATCTTCGAGAGTTGTTTGGTGCCCAAGTCAAAACAGAGAAATATGAGATCTCAAAATAACTGTTCTATTCTAAGGTGGTTGAGGGTACTTCTGTGGCCACCCATAGGCTAAAAATGCTGAGTTTAATTGTGAAGCTTGGGTCTCTTGGGTTTGTGATGGACAATACATTAAGTATTAAATCAATTCTGCAATCTTTCCCCAGTGATTTTTCATAATTTGTGATTAACTACCAAATGAACAAGATTGAGTCCACTATACCCTAGCTGATCAATCTTCTCAAGACTACGGAATGCTCCATGAAAAAGGAATCCAATGCATCGTGTTGGTAGAATCTTCCTCTTCTAAGAAGAAGAAGAAGGCTCCCAAAGGTGGCATAAATAAGGAGGCAGCCACCAAAGACCCATGTTATCATTATGGCAAGATGGGCCATTGGAGGTGCAACTGCAAAGCCTACTTGGAGACTGTCAAGGACAAAAAGGAGAATGAGAAGCTTGCAGGCACTTCTACTTCTACTCCTGGTATGTTTATTATTGAGATAAATACTGCATTTAGAAATGAGATATGGGTATTATATACCAGATATAGATCTTATCTATGCAATAACTTGCAGGGACTAAGCTACAGTAGAAAGCTTGAGAAGGGCGATGTGGACCTACGTGCTACAAATGGAACAAAGGTTGTTGTACTTGCTGTGAGGACTTATGACTTACACTTACATTCGAGATTAGTTTTAGAACTTCAAAACTATTATTATGAACCAATATTATTGAAAAATATTATCTCGATTGCTTATTTGGACTTGTATGGATTCTATTTAATTTTTAAGAATAAATGTTGCACTTTCTCGTTGACTGATATATATTATGGTTTTACAACTTTGGTTAATAGTTTATATGTTCTTGACATGGATAATCCTATTCTCAATATAAATGAAAAGAAGCCAATGATAGGTAACTCAACCTCATCTTACTTATAGCATTGACATTTAGGCCATATAAATGAGAATCGCATTTCTAAGTTACACAAGTTTGCTGATTTAGGGTCATTTGATTATGAATCATATGGCATATGTGAATCTTGTTTACTTGGTAAAATGGCTAAAACTCCTTTTTCTGAAAAAGTAGAAAGGGCCAAAGAGCTATTAGAACTCATACATACTGATGTATGTGGCCCAATATCTCTACAAGTAAAAGGAGGTTATCACTATTTCATAATTTTTATCAATGATTATTCACGATATGAGTATTTGTATTTAATAAAATACAAATATGAGGCATTTGATAAATTCAAAAACTTCAAGAATGAAGTAGAGAAACAACTTGGGAAAAATATCAAGACTCTAAAATCTTATCGAGGAGGAAAATGCTTAAGTTAAGAGTTTCAAGGTTATCTTAGAGATAATGGGATATTATCTCAATGTACTCCACCATATACACCTTGACAGAATGGTGTATCTGAGAAAAGGAATCAAACCTTTCTAGACATGGTACGGACTATAATGGCTTTTGCAAACCTACTAAAATCATTTTGGGAGTACGCACTATAGACTTTTGTTTATATTTTCTAACAGAGTTCCATTAAAAATGGTTGACACTACCCCATTTGAGTTATTCTTTAGTAAGAAACCAAAGTTATCTTACTTGAGAGTATAGGCTTGCCTTGCCTTTGTTAAAAGGCCACAGTGAGATAAATTTATAGCAAGTCTGACAAGTATTTATTTGTTAGATATCTGAAAAAGTCATTAGAATGTTACTTCTACATCCTTTGCAAAAACAAAGTGTTTGTTTCGAAGTATGCCATTTTTTTAGAGAAGGAGCACATTTTCAAAGAAGATAGCGGGAGTAAAATTAAACTTAATGAAGTCCAAGAAGAACAAATAAACTCAAATCAATCGTTTAATCTCACATCTATTGAAAGAATAGATGAACTTTCGTCTACACAAGAGCCTCATAGGTCAAGTAGGATACGTGTGGCACCTGAGATATATGAATTTCTCATTAGTGACTACAATGATGTATTACTCATAGATAAAGATGCGTCTACTACTTACAAAGATGTTCTAAATAGTTCAGAATCTGACAAATAACTTAAATCCATGAGGTCAGAGATAGATTCTATTTACGACAACCAAGTATGGACTTTAGTTGATCCACCCAAATGAATGAAACCTATTGGGTGCAAATGGGTTTTCAAGAAGAAACCCGATATGGATGGCAATATAGTTATCTATAAGGCACGACTATTTTCTAAGGGTTATCGTCAACAGCCTGGTATTGACTATGATGAAACCTTCTCACCAGTTGCTATGCTAAAATGCATGAGGATACTCCTAACACTTACCGCTTATTATGACTATGAAGTTTGACAAATGGAAATGAAAATAACGAAAACCTGACTGAGGAAGTGTATATGATACACCTGAGAGTTTCACATCCAACAATAGCACAAAAGTGTGTAAGTTGCAAATGTCCATTTATGGACTTAAGCAAGCTTGTAGGAGTTGGAACATCCGTTTTGATAAAATAATCAAAGAGTTTACTTTTATTCAAAACATGGATGAATCTTATGTATATAAGAAGGTTAGTGGGAATGCAGTCATTTTCTTGTTGCTTTATGTAGATGGCATATTGCTAATAGAAAACGATATACCTATCCTTCAATCAGTAAAAGTTTAGTTGTCTAAGAAATTCTCCACAAAAAATCTTAGAGAAACAACCTAAATTCTTGGAATTAGGATCTATGGAGATAAATCACAAAGGTTGCTAGGCTTTCACAGTCTACATACATAGATAAAGTACTAAAAAAGTTTAGCATGGATCAATCCAAAAAGGAATTCTTACCCATGGCTCATGGGATAAGCATTTCAAAGTCGATATCTCCAAAAACATAAGTTGAAAGGGATCACATGACTAGGATTCTATATGCTTCGGCAATTGGATCTATCATGTATGCTACGATATGTACTAGGCCCGATGTATACTGTGCTCTCAGTTTGACTAGCAAATACCAATCTGACCTTGGTAAGGGTTATTGGGAGGCTGTGAAGAATTTCCTTAAGTACTTGTGAATGACTAATGATGTATTCTTAATGTATGGAGGAAGTAATTTGAAAACAAACGGGTATACTGATGCCAATTTTCAATCTAATAAAAATGATTACAAATCACAGTCTGGTTACGTATTTACGTTATGTGGAGGCGCAATAAGTTAGAAAAGTTTCAAACAAGATACTATTGCTGTCTCAACAACTAAAGCTGAGTACATAACTTCTTCTAAAGTAGCTAAGGAAGCAGTTTGAATCAAGAAGTTTGTAACGGAGCTTGGAGTGGTTCCCACTATTGCTGAGCCAATAACTCTATATTGTGACAATAACGGAGCTATTACATAAGCAAAGGAACTAAGGTCTTACCAGCAATCCAAGTATGCATTCAGACGTTTTCATTTGATTAGGGAAATCATAGATAGATAAGATATAAAGATAGAGAGAGTTCTTACAGATGAGAACATAGCTGGCCCACTTATTAAAGCACTATCCCAAAAGAAATATTATAGACATATTGAGTCATTCGGTATTAGATACATGAATGATTGGCTCTAGTACAAGTGGGAGTTTGTTACTATTATATCCTAGAGGCAATCACATGTATTTTGTATATTATACATTTGTTGAATAAAAAAAGACATTTTTAATCTTTTAAATTGTTTTATTTATGGTTTCGTGTAAAATAATTGTTAGATAAAGTCTCAAGTGCAACACTATATTAAGAAAATCATGATAGAGATCATAATGTGAGGTTCCTACTACACTGTATAGTGTTCAAGCTTAAATTATCCCTAGTAATAGCATTAATGAGATAAGACATCATTAATACGTTAAGACTAGCATGTGTTATACTTCTTGATTTGATCAGGCGATGATTTTTACATCCGTGAGTATTCTGATATTCAAAATTAACACATAGATATTTGTTACTAGAACAAGTACATTGGATGACCTAGCTATGAGATAATCATACGGATAACTATTTAGTGCCAGTGATAAAAACTCATCATAGCAAATGTGCAAGTATCTTTAGACTTGAAATCTCCAAAGTACTTTATTTGCTACACGTTGTACTTCCATTCCAATCTCTGGAGTCCTGACAAGACTGCCTATGGGATGGATATTGGGTACAACGTGAAGTAAACGAAAGTAGTTGAGATGATCAATAAAGGATTCACCACTCCTAATAGTAGGGGCAAATATCTCACGGCCACTTATAGGAATCACTACTCGGAAAGTCATTGGCCAAGGCAACTGTGTAGTGGAAATAATTCTAATTGATACACATGATGAGTAATGGATTCTAAAAACAAGTACTAAAATGTTTGAGCTAGAATTAATTAATATTTAGGATGGAGTTGTCACTAATTTCATACTCTAAACCAAACGAAATATTGTATGGTGAAGGAGTTTATTGTACTATTATTTGCTATTGACAGGTTCAAGTCAAGCCACTTAACTTTTTGGACTTTTAGGCGGTCATGATATGTTGCTAGATATCGCTCATGATCTGCTGCATATGGATTTTTTAATTAGAAAATTAATAAATCAACCCTAATTAGAATTAATAAGTTAATTCTAACTTATTAAGGATTACTAATCTTAAAAAATGTTTGGATTAATTCATATTTCACTACCAATAGACCGAGAAACCAAATAGGTTACACATAATAGAGGATTATAAACTCGAGATGTTATATGATAACATTATAGGGCTATTTGAGAAAAATAAAAAGAAGTTGTTGTGGTCGGATTATTATTAGCTATAATTTGTGGGCCATATTGTAATTAAGAAAATTATAATTCCAATTAGTAATTAAAGAATCCTTATTCTTTATGGATTCTAGTTACCAAACACGAAGGATCTTCTGATATGCATGACATGTTTTGGAATTAAATAATAGAGAGGAAAATTGTTTTTCCCTGGGGGTTATTCTCTTCTTCTTGTTGTTGTTTTCACACGAACCTTAGCTGCCAAAAATATATTCTGCTAGCACAAAATTCTAGTGACGCTTGAGTGCAGTACTCGTGTAGACTATATTGCAAGTGATCCTATACTTGGATTGTAGTGCTTTGACTGAACATATAGAGGCGATGTTCTCTTTGGTTGGTGATTAGCTGTAATCGAACAAAACGGTTTGCTGGATCTTGCCTTCAACATCCAAAAGGAGAAATTTTTAAATCTTCACGCAGCAAAAGGTAACCTCGTGACCTTTGTTTTATTCTTGTTTTAATCACAGACATGCGATCTTGGGAATGGAATTCGATTTTTTCTGTTGTATTAATTAGATTATGCATGACCTGAGTTCCTAACAACCAGTGATAACTCTAATTAGAAAAGAACAAAAACTACTCAAAACTTAATATAGGGCTTCAAAACTTATATATTGTCCTTAATAAAAAGAAAGTAAATAAGCTAAAGTCCTAAGATAAGTCTATGGAAACAAAATAGAATAAAGCTCTCAAGTGTTGAAACTTCCATTCTTGCTAAAATCTAGTCTCTCTAAAAAACATGACATAAATAGTGTGAGAAAGAATCTCAATAAGTCTTGTAGGTGTTCATGTAATTTAAAATTTATTTATAATGCATGTGAAACTTGATGTTTGAAATAGTTTCAAGAGTGTAAAATATTAATTCCAATATTTGTTCAAGTAGCCTTTTTGATAAGTTATACAACACTTATACGACCAAGTGAACCAAATCGCAATTGAAATTATTCTCAAAATCATTCCAAAGATAAGAAAATTATATATTATTATTAAAAATTTTAGATCATAAAACCTTGCATCATAATCATATAAAATATCATGAAACCTGCACTATGACATAATACCATATAACTTTGCATCATGATATGTGTAGGTGATCATCCTATCGAGTGGGAAGCTCCTCCTCTCACTCAAAATATTCTGGTCATCCTATATCCTACCATCAGTCCCCCACTTCAAACTATATCACTAGCTAAGGGCTAACTCAGCTGGCTAGTACTAGTACCCCATCTACAAGGAGTCCGTCTTCCAAAGATGACTTTCTACTAAGAGATGTGCTCAAACCTTCAAAGACTAGTACAAGAAGTTCATTCTTATTAAGTACCCATTGTTTCGTAATCCTATTTAGGGATACATCTCAAAGAAAGCATTCCTACATTGTTAGCTCAAGTACATTTACATTTTCAAAATCTTTCACGATAAGAACATATTTAGGAGCAAAAGATGTTACAATTCATGTCATGATTTTTTTACAACTTTATTTATGGATAGTAATGAAATTCATAAATTGAACGTCGTATAAGAACTATAAAATCCAATGCATGGCTCCTAATCTTATTAATATTCATGGTTGAAAGATTTCTAAAAGTGGTTTATACATAAAGCATTTTATAAATGTAAAGGTTCACAATGTCTTAAGATCATTTTACAAGAGAAGCTTTTAATGAAATACAAGGACTTACCTTTCGAGCTTAAGTACGTGTTCAAGTCTATTAAGTTACTTCTTGGCCTTGGATGTTTCTCATGCCTTATGAAAATCACAATTAAATACTATCCTAATTGACTCCATAATAATACACTCAATCTCAAATTCACAATTTTCACTTAGGCATGCAAAATGCACGAATCATAGACTCTTTAAGTAATCGATCAAACGGAACCTTTATCAATGGCCATATACTCAATATTTATTCCTAAATGCCTTCTAACACTTCTAGACATGCATATAACTTGCTTACATCATAAATTGACCAAAAGAAATAAAACATAGAAATTACACACCTGTGAAGTCATGTTGTCTATCAATTTCAACAAACATAATCTAAGTTCCCTAAAGTCAAACATATATATAAATACATGCATCCATTTCTCTTCAAATTTTACTGATATAAGGTTAAACATGTTTAGGTTGGATTCTATCAAAAATTCCAGCAGACAGTGCCCATAAAAATTGCACAAAAAAAAAAAAAAATCAGAATGCATACTATTCAATAATGGCACAAGTATGGTATTAAATAGAGTAATTAATGGTCTCAATTTTGAACTCAACTTTACTCTAGAATTTTCAATATGATAGGAATGATCTCTACTTTAAACATATTCTAAATCTTTCCTAAAGTGACAAGTAAAGTTGACAAAAATGGCACACACTAAACTGAACTCAACAATAACAAAATTGGTATTTTTTTTTTTAGTGTGCTACCTATGGAAATTTCCTATGATCAGTAGCCCTATGTTGCAAACTCTTTTCCACACAAGAACCAGCATATACAATTATTAGAATCATTTTTCATACCATGTTTTATACAAACAAGTACTACTGTCTAGGAATTGAGCCTATAAGACTATTCTAACTCATATAGAAGAAAATACTAGCAACCATGCAATCATCAATTTCACAAGAAGTATCATTCTAATAATAAATTCTCCCTAGCAAAATAACATATTAACATAAATGATCGTAACTGCAATCCCCTCAATTACAAAACAAATCAAACCCTTGCAAAACATGAAATCACATAACATATGTATTTTTTTTTTTTTTTTAAGATTTCACACATAGATTATTCTCTAGAAAAGGTAGATTCTTCGCATAGTCTCCTTTGAAATATTGTGTCTTTTATTGTAAAATCAGGAAAGGAAATCAAAGTTGATATTTAATGCACCATCAATTGAATTCATACACAACCAAGTCTCTAAAAAATGAAAATCATAGTATAACTTCTCGAGATTAGCGACACAATGGAAGAAGAAAAAGATAGATTTTTAGATTACCTCTTAGAAAAGCTATTCAAGTGTAGCCTTAGATGTTAAAAAGTGGCTTCCTCTTAACCAGTTGGAGCCAAAATCCTTAAAGGAGCTAAGAGATGGTTGTGAGTTAAAGAGGGAATATGTGTGTGTGCTAGCTTAAGGAGATGGAGAATGGTGTCTTAATTGAGAGGGGAGGAAGAAGACGTGAGAATTAAGCGGGCATTAACTAATGAAAAATAATAAGGAAGCTTTGAGTGTTCTAGGATTATAAACACTAGTGTTAGCTTAAATTTCAAAAAAAAAAAAAGCTTGAAATAACTAAAGAATCCCCTAAGATGGTGGCTAGCGTAATGATTTTAGGAAAGATCATAGGGATTTAAAGGCATGGGAATTAGATTTTGTTTTTTTTCGAAAATAAAGAGCTTCATGAAGGTGGGATAAAGTGGTGGCTAGAAGAAACAATAAGAAGAAAACTATAGGAACTTGTAGCTTTTCTAAAAATAGAAGTTAAATTTGTTAGACTTAAGAGTGCTAAAGGAACCGGTTAAAGGGAAATAATACCAAGTGAAATTGTAGTAGGATTAGAGCATAATGAGTTAGAATTTATGATGCGTTCAGACTTGGGTATAAAAATTATACAAAACTAAGCACATTCCCAATCAAGTTTAAATTAAAAAAACCCAAATCACATATATGAGCAAGCGTACTCATCATTAACTGAGCATAGGGTTAAAACAAGTGTCGATCCTCAAGGAACAAGTAGACATTAATTACCCTTCTTTCATTATTTAACTGACTCGATAAAGTGAAAAACAAATAAAAGGAAAATAAAAAAGAAAATAAAAATAAAAATATGCATATGTCAAGGATGTAGATTTATGTAACTCAAGCCATTATTTAGACAAACATGATCTTAAAGAACTTAATCATTATCATAACCAATCATTCTCTTGGCACCATGAAGGATGAAGGTAGACTCACTTTGATGGTCAATCCATGAAATCACTATCTTCTAGATAAATTAGAATCACTTGGTCCGTCTCAACTAATTCATCCAAAAGACGCATTAAACACAATCCTTAATTAAATTCCCTTGGTCTCGGCAAATTTAGAACATGAAATTAATCAATGAACCCTTGGTCTCAAAAGACATCAATTAATCTTCAATTACCAGTTCTTTAACAATTAACCCCCTTTGGTCCAGTAAGTCAATTGCCAACAGAATATGAAATTAATAAAATGAAACACCCATCAACCCCCTTTGGTCCAGCAAGTCACTGGATATAATCAACTAACTAATCTCGTAATAAGCATAAGTAATTGAATACCAAGAATAATAACCAATTAATAAAAAGATCAAATAACTCTAAAAATCATGAATATCTAAAACAATTTTGAATTACAATAAAACAATTAATATATCATTGTCAAGAAAAAGAAAACAAAGTAAAAGAAAGAACTCATAGACAAGCCTCCTTCTTCTTCCTTTCAAAACCTTCTTGTACAACCCTCATTGAACTTGAAGAATTCTCCTTGGACTGAGTGATTTTCTATGACGATTAATAAATTCTCCCTTTTTTTCTTGTGTTTTCCATCTATTTATAGGCTTAAGAGGTGCCTAAACTCGTAGGTACAAAGTTCTTGGCCGAGTAGAAGTTGGAAGCTACTAAAACTCTTCAAATTTCCAAAAACGCGTAGAAAGATCACAGCACCGCCTCAAGGACAGACTATAACCAGTGCCACCTTGGCTCTGTTTCTCCACTCGTCCGCCGATGTTTCTCCAAATTGTGCGCATATATTCCAGAGTGCAGCCGGCGCCAATTCCAGCCTTACAGCCGGCGCCGCCTCTACTCTATTTCGCGACGATTTTGCTTTGTTTTATCCAAAATCCTGAGATAATGACCAAAATACCTTTCCAAGGGTAAAATCTCAAATATGAAAGAATATGACTAGTTATTTCACAAAATGTATTACAAAAGAGCCTCAAATAACTAAGCAAAGTATAACTAATTTAGCTCCTATCAATTTAATTTCAAATTTAGATAGAATCTCATGGAAATTGGGGAGCTTAGTGTGGCCGTTAACAACAGGTAATTAGGAGTAGGTTCTTTCAAAATTTTCCTTAAAATGATCGTGAAAGTTTGAAATTTGAAAGAGGCAGCTAGATGACACTTTCAAAAGAAATCATGGCTATTCTAGAACCACAAAAATACTAGAATTTAATTTTTGACGAAGTAATAAAATTTTCATAACAAAAGTTTGAAGTGTGCCTGCTAGAGAAGAAAAGATTTAGAAGAGGACTATTCAAAATTCAAAAGTCATGTCTAACATGTGGGAAAAATTGTAAGAGGCTTTAAAATCTAAACTTCAAGAGATTGCAAAAGAGGAGTACACGACCAAAGGAAGAAATCTAGAAGTAGTTTCCCTTCAAAAATTCAGACTTGAAACTTGAAATTATAGAAGTAGTTTGAAATATTCTGAAATTTGAAACTCAATCTTTTTTTGTTAAAAGGATATTAGGGCCAATCAAGAGGTAGGAAGGCTATGAAGAATAATTAGGAAATGATAGGCATTTAACTATGAGTTCTAGTTAATTTCCAAGAAATAAAATTCAAAAATTAATTTAATCCAATTTTTAATCAAAGCCTAGATTTAAAATAAAACACATAAGCTCCTTACTCAAAAATAAAATCAACTTCTTTCCTACACAATTCTAGATAATAAATATTTTGCATATGTAGAAATAACAAGCTCTAACATGAGTCATGCACACATACACAAGAATGCCCAACATGCACATTTCCATGTAAAGTGTTATACAAATGCAGGATCCCTCGTATTTCTAGATGTAGCTTAAGGTAATGTGTTATAGTCCATGTCTAGTATGAGATCATAGTCCTCAAAGGCAAAATGATAAGACCTCTTGGTAAGTTTTCTTTCCCCACTTTAATTTCACAACCAAGTACATACTTACCAGCTTCCACTAATACCTCTAGAAGGGTACTTACTAATAAGATATAAGATAATTCTAACACATCCCATCTCCAATGACATGTATACACTTTATTGATATAGGAAAACATAGAATTAGGGTCAATTAAAACATTTACACTATAACCTTGAATAGTGAGCGTACCTTCTACTATGGTCGCATCCATTCCCAAATCCTCTCTGTTTAGTAAGAAAACCTTAGCTTTCATCTAAGGCTTTTGGATATTATTTCTAGTGACTCCTATGGTGTTGGCTCGGCTGGCCGGGTATACAAGTAAAGTGTTAGTGTTATGCCCTAGAGGCAATCACTTGTATTTTGTATATAACACATTCATTTTATAATACAAGGCATTATTTATCTTTCAGTTTGTTTTCTTTATTTTCATGTAAAATAACTGTTAGATAAAGTCCCTAGTACAACATTATGCTAAGAAAATCATGACGGAGATTATTATGTGAAATTTCTACTACACTGTATAGTGTTAGTACTTAAATAATCCCTAGTCATGGTATTAATAAGATAGGACTTCATTAATGCGTTAAAACTAGCACGTGTTAGACTTCCTGATTTGATTAGGCGGTGGTTCTTATATCCGTGAGTATTGTGATACTCAAAGTTAACACGTGGATGCTTGTTAATAGAACAAGTACATTAGATGACCTAGCTATGAGATAATCACATGGATAGCTATTTTGTGCCAATGATAGAATCTCACTATAGCAAACCTGCAAGTATCCTTAGATTTGAGATCTCCAAAGTACTTTGTTTGCTGAGCATTGTACTTTGATTCCAATCTTTGGAGCCAGATCGAGGGCCACCTATGGGATGGATATTGGGTACAATGCGAGATAAACGGAAGTATTTGAGATGGTCAATACATGCTTTACCACTCCTAATAGTATGGGTGAATATCTCACGGCCGCTTGCTAAAAATACTACTCGTGAATCCTTAGCCAAGGTGATTATACATTGAAAATAGTTCCAATTGATACACGTGTAGAGTAATGAATTTTTGGTATAAATACTAATATATTCGGGTAGAATTAATATATATTTTGGAGAGAGTTGGTGCTAATTCCATACTCCAAACCGAATGAGATATCATATGGTGAAAGGAGTTTATTGCACTATAGTTTGTTACTGAAGGATTCATGTCAAGCCACTTGACTTCCTGGACTTTTGAGTAGTCATGATGTGTTGCAAGATACCACTCATGATCTATAGAATATGAGTTTATTAATTAATGAATTAATAAATCAATTATGTTTAGAATTAATAGGTTAATTCTAAATTGTTAAAGATTATTAATCCCAAAGATGTTCGGATTAATTCATATTCGCTACCAATAGATTGGGAAACTTAATAGGTCACACACAATAGAGGATTATATACTCGAGATATTATTTGATAACATTGTGGGGTTAATTATGAGAAATAGAAGTAATTGGGACCAAATTATAATTAGTTATAATTTTGGATCAAATTATGATTGCTAAAATTTACGGCTTCCAATTGCAATTTATGAATTCTAATTTGATTAGAATTCATAGAAATGTGTTTTCTATAATTTTTTGAAGATATCATCGGAGTTAAAAAGCTAGATATATTTTGATATGTTATAAGAATTGTTCTCTCAGTTTTAACCAGGAAAAAACACAGAACACAGACACGTCTCTCTTCTTATCTTCTCTGTGAGTCACCCTAGCCACCAAGAAATTCTCCTAGCAATTTCCTTGAGAGCATACCTCATGTGGATATTGTTAGAGGGAGTCTCACACTTAGACTATAGTGGTGGTGATGTGAAACTCTGGTTTTGTACTAGATCGCACCCTTCGCAGTCGAAAGAAAATTTTTGAACAATAGAGACATCATAGAAAGGTATATTTTTAATCTTTTGATCCGTCTTACACATACATGCAGTCCTCTTATCATAGAATCCTTTTATTTCTGTTTTGTAATGCACATTTGATACATGTATGGATTCTAACATAAGGTAGAGTTCCCTTGGATAGCCCTTAATAGTTTTAGGCAGTTCTTCCTCATATGTTTTTTATCTTTGCAGTTGAAGCACTTCTAGGTTTCTTTCTTAGACTAGTAATCTCTTTTCATATAACCTTTCTTCCTACAGTGATGACAAGCTACCACATTCATGGTAGTTACCGTAGAGGCGGTCCATGGTTGCTTACCCTTGCTCCTCCATTGTTGCCTTATCAGCTTTTTTGTGGGAAAATGTTTTCTGGTAGTAGTTGTCAAATTTTTAGTATATCTCTATTTATCATTGTTTTCTGTCCGAGTCATAGCTTCCACTACTATAGCATACGTCTTGGGTGTGGAGGGTTCCAAAGTCCTCCTTAACTCTTATCTCAAGCCTTTCATGAATTGGTGAATGCAGTTCTGCTCCGTATCCATTGAGTTTTAGTAATATTTGGACAATTTATTGAATTGGCCAAATACTGGGTAACTGACATGCTTTCCTATTTCATATTCTGAAATTCATCTTCTTGCTTTTCTACTATTATGGGATAAATTCTGTGTTAAACAGCTCTACAAAGCTACTCCAACTCCATTCCTTTTCAATTTTCTCCCATTCTTCCTGCACCCTTTACCACTAGTCTCAGGTGAGTCCTTTAAACTAGAAAGAAGCAAACTTAACCATCCTTTCTTCCAAGCAATTCAGGATGTAGAATATATCCTCCATTTGTTTTGTTTACAACTCAGCATTCTGCTCTTGCTCAGCTTTACCAAAAATGTGGGTAGCTGAAATTTTAAAAATCACTCTAGAGCATCATTTTCTCTATATGGAGCTCTCCTCTCTTCATGGCCTAGAGCATTCAGTAATCTTGTTGAAAGCTTGACATATGAATACTTCAATAGGTCCTTCAAGTTCTACCCTATGTTCATTCTCGTCCCCTACTACATCGTTTTGCGTGGGGTTTTACTCAGGCTCATGTTCTAAAGTTATTGGTTCCACTTTAGAAATTCTTCCATTACAAGTAACAATTTAATGTGTTGGCAGCATCTTCCTATAACAAAGATCACACCTTCATTATAAGTATATGAAAGAAATATTCCTATTCTTCCACTACATATAAATCATCGTGATGCTTTATGCAATCCAAGTTAACATAAAGGCAGTGTCATATCTGTCACATAGAATTATGGCATACAAGCATAGATGGCAAGGATGAAAATTTCCAAAAGCAATTACGTCATATAGTAACTTTTGTTGCATGTATCACATCTGGTGTCTTCATTTCATAAAAACATAATTTGTGAAAACCAAAAGTTCTAAAATAAATCAAGCATAAGTATTAGAATTATTAAAAATGATCAAATAAAATCAATGTTGTCATCCCAAAAATCCTAGCACCCGTCTCGCCGCTCATCAAGTGTCTAATCATCACTAGGGTTGTCAAAATCAAGTTTGTACAACCACCCCTAGTATTTCCAGCTAGATCCACATACCTAAGAAGTTCCTCCTTCTCTTCCTCACTGTCAATGATAGGGTCTATCACTTTAGCTCTTTTATTTGGCCTCTTATTATCTTTCTCAGTCTCAATCTCTACCTTAGGTTCTTTTTAGTCTATCTCTCTGTGGTCATGACTATCTAGTGCAATGACTCAATCTCAAGGTTTTCATTATCACTGTTGTCCTAATCATGCAAGTCCACTTTTGATTACTCCAATGAGGAGGAATCAACAAGGGGTTACATAGGAACAGGTGGCTGCTATAAATTTGTGAGTGGTTTTATATATTCTAACCATCCTATATACACAAAGCATACTTAGGTTAGTATGAAATCAATATACTTAAAATATTAAATCCATATAATTAAAAAAATAGCTAAATTTAGGCTTTGATACTAATTGTAATGCCTCATATACCTACGTTAAAATAGATTAGAGATGTCGCCTCATCCTCTGGACAAAAGGTTGTTATAATAGGAATACCAAAGAAAACTTAAAACTTAAAAGGAAAATGAAACTAAAATTATTACAACTTATACAAAATCCTTAAATAAAATAACATCCAAAATAAAAGTCTAAAAGATGAACAATAAATCTTCATAAAATATAAACTTCAAGCCTTGAATCATACAACCTTGTCGGAATTCAAAGTTTCCTAAAATTGATAGGGCCTAAATTATTTATATTTTTCCTAGTTATTTGAGGCTATTTTGTGATGCATTTTGTTAAAAAACTAGTCATATTCCTTTATATTTGAGATTTTACCCTTGGGAAGGTGTTTTGTGTATTATTTCAAATTTTAGGGGTAAAATAAGGAAAAAAAAATGTCGCAAAACAGAATAGAGGCGGTGCCGGATAGGCCAGAGGAAGCGGCGCCGGCCTCAGACTATTGGCACGAACTTCGAGGTGACAAAAAAATCAGTAGAATGCCCGGGACAGAATCGAACCAGCGCCGGCTCTAGTAGCCAAGGTGGTGCCAGCTGTACTCTAGAAAACGTTGCATGGAAATCAAGAAAAAATCGACAAACAACGGAAGAAACAGAATACAACCGGTGCCGGCTCTAGCAGCCAAGACGGCGCCAGAAGTGTCATGAGGATAAGATGGAACTTTGATTTTTGCACGCAATTTTTGGTAATCTGTAAAATTTTAGTATTTCCTACTTCTACTCGGCCAAAAACCCTACACCAACGAGTTTAGGCACTTCCTAAGCTTATAAATAGGTGAAAAACACAAGAGAAAAGATGGAATTCATGGATCATAATAGAAAATTACTCAAATTAAGGCGGAATTCCACCAAGTCAAGGAGGGTTGTGCAAGAAGGTCTTCAAAGGAATAAGAAGGAGGCTTGTCTATGAGTGCTTTCTTTTACTTTATTTTCTTTTTCTTGAACGATGATATATTAATTGTTTTATTGTAATTTGACATTGTTTTAGGTATTCATGATTTTTGGGGTTTTTGATCTTTTAATTAATTGATTGTTATTCTTGGTATTTGATTACTTATGCTTATTACAAGATTAGTTGGTTGTTTCCTTCCATTAGCTTACTGGACCAAGGGGGTTGATGGTGGATTCAATTTATTAATTTCATATTCTGTTGGCTATTAACTTACTGGACCAAGGGGGTTCATTGCTAAAAATTGGTAATTAAAGGTTAATTGATGTCTGTCGCAACTAAGGATTCATTGATTAATTTCATATTTTAAATTTGCCGAGACCAATGGAATTTAATTGAGGATTGTGTTTAATGCATCTTTTGGATGAATTAGTTGAGACAAGACCAAGTAATTCTAATTTATCTAGAAGATAGTGATTTCATGGATTGATCAAAGAAGTGAATCTACCTTAATCCTTCATAATGCCAAGAGAATAATTAGTTATGATAATGATTCGGTACTTTAAGATCATGTTTGTCAAAATAATGGTTTGAGTTACATACTTCTCCATCCTTGACATGTATATATTCTTTTATTTTATTTTTTTTTGTTTTGTTTTCTTTTTTTTTATTTCTTTTTCACTTTATTGAGTCGGTTAATAATGAAAGAAAAGTGATTAATGCATACTTGTTCCTGGAGGATCGACACTCGTTTGAACCCTATGCTATGTTAATGATGAGTATGCTTGCTCATATGTGTAATTTGGGATTAACGTTTTAATTTAAACTTGATTGGGAATATATTTATTTTTATATGATTTTTATACCCAAATAAATACGCATCATCATGGTTTCAAAATAGTTTGAGATAATATATCTCAGTAAGCCCCGTATGAGCTGGGCAAAGTAAAGCATATTCATGATGCATGCAAAAAAGATGTGTCAAAAGTTTACAAGTGAATAAAACATGCCTTCATTTGAATCATAATCTCATAGTCCAAAAGCTTATACTTGCTCATGGTGTAGTGAATGCAAAACATTTTATTTGGAAAGTAATTAACAATACATAATTTCTTGAGTTTTAAACAAAATGCCAAGGTATTCCTGGGATTCATGGACACTAGATTTCAAAATTGCTACTTATGTTCGCAAAGCACCAAAATTCCATTATACCAAGTATATGGTGAATGGATATAGAGTTAACTCCCATCCTGAAGGTGTAGTACGTGTAATCCCAAACTACTAGATAAGTGTACAACCTACCAAATGAGATTCTCTTCCTTCACTCACTCAAACCTAATCTGATTGTCCAACGTCTGGCCATTGGTTCCTCTAGCATACCATTGCTAGCTAAGAACCAACTCAATCACCAAGCACTAGTACCCTATTTGCAAAAAGAGCAACCTTCCAAAGACGACCTATCTATTAGAAGTCACACAAAATCTAGCATAAGTTAGTGCCTGTGTTAATGCTCCAAGAGCTAATCTTGGCCTAGAAATGTGCAGGCAAGTTTGAGAGCAAAGCTTAAGAAGGCCAAGACGAACCTAAAACTCTTGACTTCGAGGTAAGTGAAGAGAAACTATTTTCTTTGAAGAGAAATCGTGTTAGATAAAATCTTCCTGATACTCTAGTAAAAATTCATTCTTTCTCAATAGGAAAAAAACATTTTTCTTCAATATTTTTATGCTTGTATTAATAGAAATATGATGAAACATTTACCGTGAGGTAAATAGATTGATCATAACCTAGGAAAGGAATATTTCTTGAAATGGCATACTAGATCTATCTTACTGGTTGATCTATATTTTTCTTGTAGAAAATGCTATATATATATATATTGGAAAAATTGTGAGCAAAAGAACAAAATTATATATATATATATATATATATATATATATATATCAAAGAAAATTTTGCTTTACAAAAGAGCACTTTTGTTTTTAGCACTCTCACTTTGTTTTTCTCTTACTTTCCTCACATCACTTACATAGCATGCTTACAGCACACATAGCTTCTATGTATTTTGCCTACCACACACTAGACTATTTGGTTTACACCACTCTACTACCGGCACTTACATTTGACACATCACTCCTTTACTTAGCTCTACTCACACTATCTATTTATAGTGCTCTTCACCAACGTTCACCATGTTAGCAGCACTCCTTTTTAATCATTGAGAAGCTTATAGAATTTTCTCTTATTGCTTGCAAGTTGTAGAAAAAATTTGCAAGTTGCAAATGGTAAATTGGCCAAGTTGTAGATATTTTTGGGTTTAAACCTGGAAGCTTCATGACCTTTAATGGTAGTAGCTACAACTGAACTGCAAGTTAATGTTTCTTTAAGGTTCTAAAGTAGTCATTAATTTATTTTCTTCACACTGCCCCTCAATGACTACTCTCTTAACTACCTCTCTTGAGGTCATGCCAAGTTGCCTTCAGAATTCTTCGACTGTTACTCCATTGAGTGGTTTAGTGAGTATGCCTATCATTTGATCTTCTATTTTCATATGCTGCATCTCAATATCTCCTTGAAGTACTTTCACTTAGATATAGTAATAATGTAACTCCACATGTTTGGTACAAGCATGAAATACTAGATTCTCAGCGAGTTGAATATCTGATAGGTTGTCATGGTATAGCTTTACTGGATAACTCACTTCTTGGTATAGGTCCTTCATTAATTATATAAGCTAACTTGTGCTGCTAAAGCCACTACTCTATATTCTACTTCCATGCTAGATAATGACACCGTTGGCTGTCTTTTACTAATACAATAAACTACTCCAGATCCAAGATTGAAAGTATACCCTGTAGTCGATCGTCATGTATCACAATCTCTCGCGTAGTCGTATCACAATAACCTGTAACTTCACATGCCACACCTTTTTTATATTAGATACCTTAATTAGTAGTACCTTTGATATATCTCAAAATCTGTCGTACTACTTTCAAATGTGGCTTCTTTGGCTGCTGCATGAAATGACTACGAGCTCCAACTGCATATGTTATGTCAGGTAGTATTAAGGTAAGATAGATACGACTACCTACTAAATGCATGTACATAGTAACATCCTCCAAATCTTTCCCTTCTAATGAGCATAGTTTTGTATTCACCTAGTGCGGGAGTAGAAATAAGGCTTATATTTCAATATACCAAATTCTTGCAGTAGGTCTTTTGCATAATTGTGCCAACATAAGAATAACCATTCTTTAGTATTCTCCACCTCGAGCCCTAAGAAGTATCTTAACTCACCAAGCTTCTTCATTTAGAAGCGTACAAAGAGATTAGCTTTTGTCTAGCCAATCATATTATTATTATTATCTCTAGTGATGATGAGGTCATCCACATATACTAGTACAATAGCTATTCGTCCATCTCAAACCTTTGTGAATGGACTCGAATCTGCTAGAGCTACTATGCAACCACTTTACAGTAAGAATTCTCCTATTTTTCCGTACTAAACCCGTGGTACTTGCTTTAATAGGTGAATAGCCTTTTTCAATTTGTAAACATAACTTAGATGAGCCATACTCTTGAATCCCTGTGGTTGTTCCATGTATATATCTCTGTCCAGGTCTCTATACAAAAATGTATTCTTTACATCCATTTGCCAGAACTTCCATGCTTTACT
Organism: Voacanga thouarsii; assembly: GCA_026120185.1. Classification (NCBI taxonomy): domain Eukaryota; kingdom Viridiplantae; phylum Streptophyta; class Magnoliopsida; order Gentianales; family Apocynaceae; genus Voacanga; species Voacanga thouarsii. Next base: position 310,845 of record JANUWF010001871.1, on the reverse strand, counting down.
TGCAGTGAGTGCTAGCAGAACTCTAACTATAGTAATCTTTGCAACTAGACTAAAGGTCTCATCATAGACGAGCTTATATTGCTAAGAGAACCCTTGAGCTACTAGTCGTGCCTTGAATCTTTCTATTAATCCATCTGGTCTTCACTTCACTTTATAAACCCATTTGCATTATATGGGTTTTATATCTATTAATTTAAGTACCAAGTCCCATGTCTCATTTTATCTTAAGGCTTGAATCTCTTCTTCTATAGCTTCAACCCATTCCTTATGCTTGGAGGCTTCCTCATATGTATTGGGTTCTTTGTTATCTTCTACTAAGGTTATATTTAGGATTTAGTTTATGTACTCTTGTGGACCTATGAGGTAGTTGAATCGCCTCTTGTGTTTCTTCTTATTCTTCACTATCTCCATATTGGGTAATTCTTTCTTGCCCTTGAGATGTTTGGTGTACTCTAGTATGCCATGGATTTCTTTCTTTTAGTTTAGGACTTGCTAGGACACTTCCATCTTTATAAGGGTGCTCCTCCACAAGTTTTGACTCTTTTCGTAATTTCTCTTCCAATTCTTTCTCGGTCTCTTTCAAGTCTGGTAAGAAAGCCGCTTCTGATAACCACCATGATGATGCTTCATCAAATACCACATTTTAGGACACATGGCATTGTCCTATTATTGGATCGCAGTATCTTCATCCTTTCTTTTTGTTATCGTATTCCACGAATATACATCTGATAGCCTTCTTATCAAACTTTCTTTGTAGATGATTAGGAACAAATACATAGCACACGTATCCAAATACTTAAAAGTGACTTACTGAAGATTTAATCCTCCAGAGCTTCTCAAATGGTGTGATGAACCCAAGCCTTGCTTATGGTAGCCTATTAATTACGTGGACTGCCATCTTCATACATTCTGCCTAGAAATATGGTGGCACATTCTTGGAGTAAAGTATGCTCCTGCATGTTTCTGCTAAATGCTGATTTTTCCTTTTGGCAACCCTATTTTGATGTGGTGTGTTAGTACATATTAATTGTCACTGAATATGCTATAACCTTAGATAATTATTGAATTCTTGAGAAGTATATTCTCCCCAATTATCTGTTCATAGACATTTTATCTTTCTCCATATTTCACTTTTTGCTTCTTGTTTGAATCCTTTAAACTTGTCAAAAGCTTCATTTTTTTTTTCTTCATAAAATAGACCTAAATGTACTTGGAGAAGTCATTAATAAATGTTATCATATAACAGAGGCCACTCATTGACATTCGCTTGACAAACCCAAATACGTCTGAGTGGACTAGCTCAAGAGACACCTTTGCTTGAAATTTTGAATCATCATAATGGCGCTGATGTGCCTTACTGTATTAACATCTAACACATACGATGCTATCTCAAACTTCTAGTTGAGAGAGACCTTTTAGTAGTGAGTCTTTCATCATCACCTTGAGCTTCGTATAGTTCATATGTCCTAGTTGAGCATACAACAAGTTGACAGTCTCGCTCTTCCTCCTCGTCTTGTCTATGTATACTGCTTCTGCTGACATTACATAGACTAACTCCAACTATCATCCTTCCGTGATTAGTGGTCCAATAGGCTTTAAATATCGATAGACCTTTATATCACTTAGTCTAAATACTACATAATTTCCTGAGACGGTAAACTGAGACACAGACAATAAAATTTTCTTCATCCCAGGGACATGATAACATTCTGTAGTTGAACATTATCAGGACCATGTTGGCTGACAATCTTATTTTACCAATATATTTAATTGGGAATTTTGAATTGTTGGTGATTATCACAACTTGTGTCTTCTTACATTCTGTCAAATTTGATAACTTCTTCTCATCTCTAACTATGTGATTAGAGCAACCTGAATCAATGATCCAATTATTTTGATAGTCGTCGATAAAATTATTGCTTATCGAGGTAAGTATTGTCTTTGTTGCCTTAGTACTGCAAGAAACTACTACCTCTTCATCGTTTGATAGCTCGTCCATAACTGTGCTAATTTCTACTTCGACTACAAATGATGCATGAAGATCTCATTTTCTTTGCTATCATCTTTAATCTTGAAAGTCACATCATTTCCTTCTTCTTTCTTGCGCTGATAGTCTCTAACAAAATGCCCTTGTTTTCTACAAGTATAGCATCTATTATTTTGTCGCAAGTATTTTCTTTCAAAGGGCTGACCTAGTTTCTATCAAACTCCTCCTACTTGTTAACTCTTTTCAAGCTGCCATTTACTCCCACTTAAATTTTTATGTTATCTAAAATTTTGTCTTATTGGTCTTCATCTTCCTTTGCCACAGCAGAGTGCCTCCTCCTCGCTCTTGATCATCATGTTTTCCATTTACTTAGCCAAAGATTGTTGATTGGCTGGCAAATTTTCCAACATTTCTAGAGTTAGTTGTACTGGCCAACCTTGTATTGATGTTATGAAGTATTGGTACTAAGGCCTTTATCCATGTATAATCTTCCTTCTTAACTTAGCGTCTCCAATTTTCTCATCTGGATCTAACTCAGAAATTTCACAACTCAGAGATTTTGCTTTTGTAAAATAATCCATGATCGTCAAATTTCCTTGAGTCAGATTGAAAAATTGAGTCTCCAAATATTGAAAGCAAGAATCATTCTTCTTGGAGAACTTCATCACCAAGATATCCCAAGCTTCTTTCAGTGTGGCGGCATCCCTGATGTGGTCGATCATCTCTCCCTCAATTGTTGTCTTGATATCTAAGAGAGCCTTTGCTATTCTAGTCTTCCATTTCTTAACTACCGCAACATCCGATTCGGAGGGTAATGTGGTGTCACCTATAATGTAGTCTAGCAAATCTTGGCTCTCTAAGTAGGACTCCATGCATGACTTCCAAATGTTATAGTTAGCATTATTTAATTTCATAATACTGCTAGCTGAGTTGAAGTCCACCTTCATGGCTTAGTATTTTTACTCTGTTAAAATACTAAGTAAGTTGTGTCTTTGAACAATCAGCTCCATAGTCCCAGACTATGCATGAAGATTTTTGCAAAATGACGTCTCCAAATGCGTCCTGGGCCAGGACCAGGTGCTAAAGTGAAAACACTGCCACTGCTGCAAAGAGCTAACAATTGTTGGAAAGTATGCCCTCTTAGACTAGGTTTCTGATGTAAATATAGAATATTTTAATAAAAGAATTTATTTTCAAAAATTATTTATGAATTTACTTTTTATTTGTGCACAATTATATTCGAAAAAGACTCATTGTATTTAAGTAAGTGGTCCATGTGAATGGAGGTCTTTCACAGTAAGGTATGGATTACGGATTACTTAACACATAAACATTCGTTCTAAACCGATTGATGAGAATGGGAATCTCATCATATTTAGGTTATTATGTTATGAATTTCAAATGAGAAATAGCTTACCTTTAGCTAGTGAGTAATCCACTCACTTCATGACGTAAGCATATTTCGAATACGTAGAACAGGACCTATAGTAGTGGTTTCTGAAAATACTATATGGTAGAAACCTAGACTATTACTGCTACAACGTGGACTAGTATTCTACAACTTGAGTATGAGTTGGTGGTCTGACGAAGCTGGAAGCATATACTTTGATATGCTATAGTTAAGGTTCTATCGTAGAACCAATATACTTGCATATTGGGTATATGTAACTAGTTAGTTAAAATAGACTTGTACAAGATAGTTTCTACACAATATCGCCCCTTGTGGTTGTTTGCATGATCTAAAATGTCTAGGGCCCCGGGAAATATGACTTGGATGTTTGCTTTAGGGTAGCTCCCTTGGAAAATGAAAACACTCCAAGAAGTCATAGATCATTAGATTAGAAGCCTAAGGATGGTAGATGTCATTTAGAGGAGTGTTAGTACACTTCTTCCTCTCTAAATACACGGCGATGTGTAGAGATGTATTTTAGTCATTTCACCGGAGATTTTGCTAACGCAGCATTGTCCTTGGGATCAATATTTTCTTATGGTGATATTAGGAAATATTTAAAATGAAAAATACAGCTATTTATATAGTAGGGGTATTTTGGTCATTTTAGTAGCCAAGGCGATGTGTCTTTTTGGTCCTCGGAATAGTTCGTAAGTCCTATTTAATTTTGGGCTAAGGAATTGGTCTCAGTTAAAGATGATTTTATTTTATTCAGGAAGTCTAATTTATTATTGGACTGGAATAAAAATAAATTGAGAGAAATTTATTATCTGGTTTAATTGGTTAATTAATTATTCAGGGCCAGGGTCTAGTTTGAATAATTAAAAAACTATCCTGTGCTTAAACTAGAAGAAAATAATTAATACTTAATTATTTATTGGGTTATTTATATAAGCCCAAGAAATAAATAATTAAATTTTAATTATTTTTTGTTCATTTGGGCTCATTAATTATTTATTAGGTTATTTCTGCAAGCCCAGAAAATAAATAATTAATGTTTATTATTTTGGGTTTTTTGGGTCTAAGAAAAATAATAAATATTATTTTGGCCCAATAGCCTGGACCATAGATTTTTTTCCAGATATAGTTCAGAAGAGTTTAGGGTTAAGCCAAACTTACTCTGTTGATAACATCCGGATGTTTGAAATATCATATCCCGGAGGATATTGTTACCAGATATTAGAGACCTAGTTTTTGGCTTAAGAACTCACGCCCCTATTGGTGGAAAAAAAACCTAATTTTTCCCAAGCTTTGCTCTCTCTCTTGTGAAGCTCTTTCTCTCTCTCGTGACCTCTCTTTCTCTTGTTCTTGATATCGCTAATCAATAGCAAGATAATCAAGAACGTTGAGACTTCTCCTCCTCGCATTTGTTTCACCAACAAGGATTGAGACAGTGGAATATTTCGAAATCCGGAAAGCTTGGCATTCATGCAAACAAGGCAAAATAGGAGGTTAGCGGGATTTCAATTGGAAGCTTAATCAAGCGGGGTAGAAAGAGCTGTCCTTATGGTTCAATCCATCCTTCCACAGCCTAAGACGTTTAAAGCACACAGAGGTATGGTTTAAACGCCTCTATACTGCTATTGTTCTTCATTTCTTTTCTCTGTTTTTTTCCTATTTCCCGCAAGCATGCTCGTCAATTTTTCTTTCAAACGTAAATCTTCCACTTGCACTCTAAGACTAGGTAAGTCCATAGGTACCCACCCCTATGGCGTCTAAGTGTCTCTTGAAGACTCTCTCAACCAAAGGCTTGGTGAATGGATCTGTTAGATTATTTTCTGAGGCAATCTGTTCCACCACGACTTCCCATCTCTGGATGAAATTCTGGATCAGGTGGTACTTCCTCTCGATGTTCTTTCCCTTCTTGTGGTTCCGAGGTTCTTTAGATTGAGATACTACTCCAGTGTTGTCGCAATGCATCACAATTGGCCTGTCCATGTGTGGCACGACTCCAAGTTCTGAAAGGAACTTCCGAAGCTAGACTGCTTCCTTGAATGCCTCTGAAGCTGCCACATACTCAGCTTCCATAGTTGAGTTAGTAATGCAAGATTGCTTGATACTCCTCCATGAAATTGCTCCTCCAGACAAGGTGAAAACATATCCACTAGTGAATTTTCTCTCATCCTTATCCTCCTGAAAGTCTGAGTCTGTGTATCCTGTAGGAACCAAGTCATCAGCCCTGTAAACCAACATATAATCTCTCGTTCCCTTGAGGTACTTGAGAATATACTTTACAGCTTGCCAATGAACCTCCCTAAGGTTTGACTGATATCTGCTAACTAGACCTACGGCAAAGCAGATATCTGGCCTAGTATATAGCATGGCATACATGAGACTTTCCACAGCCGAAGCATAGGAAATCCTACTCATTCTGTCCTTTTCCTCTTGAGACTTAGGACAGTCCCTTGAAGAAAATAACAACCCATATCTGCAAGGGATTAGAGCTCCCTTGCATAAGTCCATGCTGTACTTGGCCAGTATCTTGTCAATGTGTGCCACTTAGGATAATCCTAATATTCTCTGCTTCCTATTTCTAAGAAGTCTAATCTCAAGAATGTAGCTAGCTTCTCTCAAGTCCTTCATACTAAATTGACTAGACAACCAAACCTTTGTAGATGACAATGACCCTACATCATTTTCAATGAGTAGAATGTCATCTATATACAAGACAAGAAAAACCATATTAATACCTTCAAGTTTCCTGTACATGCATGGTTCATCCTCATTTTGAATAAAACCATAAGACTTTACAGTCTCATCAAAACAGATGTTTCATACTCTCGATGCCTGCTTAAGTCCATAAATGGACATCTTAAACTTGCAAACCATATGTTAATGGCCTTCAGTAATAAAGCCTTCCAGTTGGGACATATAGATGTTTACGCTAAGATGGCCATTTAAAAATGCCGTCTTGATATCAATTTGCCATATCCCGTAGTAATAATGGCATGCGATGGCAAAGAGGATACGGATAGACTTAAGCATGGCCACCGGGGAAATGGTTTCCTCATAATCGATACCCTCTTTCTATGTATATTCTTTCGCCACAAGCCTAGCTTTGAAGGTTTCCACCTTCCCATCCACTCCCCTCTTTCTCTTGTACACCCACTTACACCCAATGGATTTTATCCCTTCAAGTAAAGCTACAAGATCCCAAACCTTATTGAAGTACATAGACTTAATCTCGGCTTTCATTGCATCATGCCATAGATTTACATCGGCATCAGCAATAGCCTCCTCGTATCTAGTGGGGTCTTGTTCCTAATGGTTGAAGACCAGCTCAAAAGCTTCTCCAGTCCATCTCTCTAGAACCCTAGACACTCTCCCACTACGACAAAGCTCTATTTGTACAGGCTCTTAAGGTTGTGCCTCTTCTTGTTCCACAATTAGGTCAGAAGAAGTTGGTTCCGAAGTTAACTTCTCCTCAAGTTCCAACCTCGTTGAACCTTTAGTAGAGTACTTTGATCATCTTCTAAGTATCTAGCATTGGTACTAACTAGTACTTTCTGCTCCTTAGGATGATAAAAGTAACCACCCTTTGTCCCTTTTAGACACCCAAAAAAAAATCATAATTCTGATCTTGGTTCCAACTTGTCTCTCTTGACCAGTACATAAGCTAGACAACCTCATATCCTGATATGATTAAGACTTGGCTTATGCCCAATCCACATCTCATAGGGAGTCCTAGGTACTGACTTGGAAGGCACCAAGTTCAGAATGTATGCTGCTATTTCCAGGGTATATCCTCAAAAAGACACTAGAAGAGTAGCATGAGACATCATGCTTCGGACCATTTCCATTAATGTCCTATTCCTTCTCTCAGCTACTCTGCTCTGCTAGGGTGTCCCCGGCGTAGAGAGCTGGGATACTATCCTATGATGTACCATGTAATCCTTGAATTCACCCAGGAGGTACTCTCCACCACGATCCGATCATAATGTCTTGATTAATTTACCTGTCTGACGCTCCACTTCAGCCTTAAACTTCTTGAATTTATCAAAAGAGTCAGACTTGCGCCTTATTAGGTAAATATAACCAAACCTTGTACAATCATCCGTGAAAGTGATGAAGTACTCAAAACCTCTTCTAACAGGTATAGACAAGGGACCACACACATTAGTGTGAATAAAACTCAATAACTCCTTGGCTCTATTCGCCTTTGGGGTAAATGACATTTTGGTCATCTTTTCCATCAGGCAGGATTCACACTGAGGCTAATTTTCCAACTCAATGAGCCCAAAGGCCCATAATGGATTAGCCTCTGAATCCTGGTTGAGTTGATATGACCCAACCTTAGATGCCAAAGGTATGGGTCATTAACATTGGTCTTTCTCTTCTTAGTTAAAGGTTCAGATTGAGCATTATTTGGTTGATTGTTAATAGGGTTTAAGAAGAATAGATTTCCATACGTATGCCAAGTACATAAAATTTCTCCATTTCTACTGACAGAAATACCAAAATGGAAAGATATAAAATATCCTTGATTTATTAGTTTTGCAACCGAAATCAAATTCTATCGAAATCAAGATACATATAAAATATCTTTCAAAACTACTATTCTATTACAATAAAAAACAAGATCTAGCTCTCCCACTGTAAGGACCCAAACTTGTACTCCACTTCCCACACGTAGTTCATGTTCGCCCTTCTAGAGTCTTCTTATCTTTCTAAACCCCTGTAAGGAGTTACAGATGTGATCAGTGCCTCTTGAATCAACAATCCAAGTGAAAGTTGATCCAACCATTGATATAGACTCTAGATAGAAAACATTACATGTGGGGTTTTTCTTGACGTGAAGATCTGGACACTCTTTTTTCCAGTGTCCCTTCTTTCCATATTTGAAGCACTTGCCCTTTAGTTTGTCTTTGGGCTGGGTCTTAGGCTGAGCCGCTGCGTTTCCCTTCTTCCTTTTGAACTTTTTGGGCTTGGGCCCAGTTCTTGAGGAAGAAGCCTTAGCAATCATAGCCTTTGATTGAGGCTTCATGACCTTCTCTGCCATCTGGAGTTCCTTCATTAACTCAGTTAAACTCATGTTTAACTTGTTCATGTTGTAATTCAACTTGAACTGAGTAAAGGAACCCAGTAGAAATTCGAGAACCATGTCCACTTGGCTCTGGGGGTCAATGACGGTCCCTAAGATTTTTGTTTCCTCGAAAATAGCAATCATCTTAAGCATGTGCTCTCTGATTGATGCTCCCTCAGCCATCTTAGTGTTGATTATAGTTCGAAAAGCTTCCTGCCTTGTGGGCCGGCTCTTATCTGCGAACATAGTGGCCAATGACGGACTAATATCATACGCAGAAGCCATGTGCTCATGTTTTGACTGAAGCACATTAGACATAGAGGCTAACATATAGCAGCGTGCCATTTCGTCAGCTTTCTTCCGCGCCTTCTCAACCTCTCGCTCTTCGGCGATGGAACCTTCCCCAATCACAAGGTAGGTCTCGTAAATGACATACTTATATTCCTCGGTTGTGAGTATTATGTCCAGGTTCCTCTTCTAGTCCACATAGTTTGATCACGTTAACTTATTCTCCCTGAGAATAACGGCCAATGGACTAAAAGAATCTCCCACCATTTCTGAAAAATCAAAAATAAAAGAAAGAATTTAGTTTGTGAAAACAAAATAAATTTATGCACTGAAATTAATTTGACTCTTAGGAAAACTGACATAGCTTCTTAGGAAGATTAACAGTTCCCTAAGCTAAGTGTATTAACCACCACAAATTAATTTTCTTTCTAGGTAATGATCTAGAAAATAACTCCATCGAGGGGATTTTCGTTTCCTCTCTTTTCCTATGGATATACCTCACACTATAACCTCCAACGTGGGCTGGCCGATCATAGTACATGTCCCGGGTTATTAATTACATCCTCCCATTAAATTTAGATCCTTGTGGTATCCCCATCCTATAGGGTTCACTCCCAGGATAACGCAAGGGGACCCACGATCTCTAATGAGAATCGTGATGGAAGCAGTGGAGCCATTGGAACCCGCTCCCACTTAATCTTTTAAAATAAAGGTTTTCTGAAAAATATACTTTTGAAAATTTTCATTAAGTTTTTTTCTTAACTCAAAAAATAAAATATTTAAATCCATTAAAATCTCTATATCAAGGTTTATATCATTTGAGAGATTTTTTCATGGACTAATTTTATTTAAGTTAAAACCTTAATGATTTCAAAAAAAATTCAATTAAAACTTTCTAAAGACTTCGGTCTCAAGTTTATTTGACAAAACAATTTTTCTTGTATCAAAATAAAATAAAATGGCTTTCTATTTTAACTTACAAAAATATCTAAATCCAATATATTTTCTATGTCAAGGATTAAAATCTTTGAGAAAATATCCAATGATTAATTTTTGTTCAAGTTAAAATAACCATTTAATTTTTTAAAGAAAAATGTTTTTCTTATCAAAAATATTCCCAAAGACTTTGGTCTTTGAGAAAATGCGCACATAGGTACCAAAAAAAAAAAAAAAATAGCATGCAAGAAAATAGTAAACGTTTTTATGCTTTTCTATTTTTTAAACCTAAGTGCCCAAATAATAAAATTAAACACATTAATTAATTAATTAATGGTCTTGTTTAATCCTAAAATCCCTTACTAATATTTTTCATGCAAATATATTCCAAGACTAATAACTATTGCAAAAATATTAACTTCACCTGGTATGGGACCCCAAAAAAAAAACTCAAGAAAATTGCAAAAAAAAACTGTTGGTCCATGTACACCCGCCACACTGGATCGGAGCCCTTTTACACTGCAGTCCACCGCGAGCTCAGTGCACTAGCCGCACCGGAACATGCTGAAGGTCAACCCGTGGAGCCTGCCCTCCCTCCCGCCCGCCCGCCCGCCAGCGATCCGTGCCCGCCGTTCGACCCGCGTGACCCGCGCCATTATCCGAATTGCAACTGCAAATGCTTCGGCGGCTCTGAGCTGAGAGCTGTGGACCTCAGCTCCAGGCACAGAAACAGTTAGCGGCTCGGCTCCACCGGTGGCTTAGGAACAGTGCACGTCTTCTTTGTTTTCTTCTACGCGAATTTTTTCTGGGTTTCTTATGCGTTTTTTCTGTTGTTTCTTTCGGCGTCTTCTTTGGTCATTTTCCATTACAAAAAAATCATCCAAACCAAACACATTTGCCTATACCCTTCCAAATTGGGTTTACACGGTTGTTCTATGAAAGTATAAAAGATTTACAACAACCTATGCTTCCACTGTGAAGCTTACAAAAACACCTATCCCATACCAAAACAACGAAGGATCACAGACTTAAGCACCAAACAATGATCTTCTCCATTTTTTATTAACTAACATGCTCCCTAAGTCAATCAAACAACATGCTCTGATACCACTTGTACGTTTGAAAGAAAAATAGAAGAGCATGCTTGCGGGAAACAAGAAAAAACAGAGAAAAAAAATGAAGAACAATAGCAGCATAGAGGAGTTTAAACCATACCTCTATGTGCTTTAAACGTCTTAGGCTGTGGAAGGATGGATTGAACCAGAGGGACAGCTCTTTCTACCCCACTCGATGAAGCTTCCGGTTGAAATCCTGCTAACCTCCTACTTCGCCTTGTTTTCATGAACGCCAAGCTTTCCAAATTTTGGAATATTCCACTGTCTCAACCTTATTGGTGAAACAAAGGTGAGGAGGAGAAGTCTCAGCGTTCTTGATTATCTTGCTATTGATTAGCAATATATCTGCCAAACATATTTACTTATTTATATCTGCAAAACAAAAGAGATTAGAGAGAAAAATAGATCCTCACTTCGCTTCCTTGTATGTTGGCTCTCAAAGGTTGGTCACTCCACCCTCGTGTTTGCTCTCTTAGGCTCTTTTAGTAATAGTCTTACCCTCTTGATTTTTTCTCAATACTCAAGCTTTCTTGTTCAATCTCAATTCTCCCCAATAGCTAAACATTTAGTCCAACTTAGTGAATCACACAAATCAATGGATTTTTCCAATTATGGGGTCTTAGGGGAATTTCAACAAACACTTATTGGGCACCTCAAGCAATTAAGTTTTAATCAAGAATTTCAAGAAATATGGGCTCAATCAACACAAGAATAAACACTTGATGCCAAAGAAATACTTCTAAACACGAAACAAACAAGAGTTATCAAGAACAAAGAAACAAGAACAACTAGAACTAGGATTATGAAGGACAAGATGATCACAAGTGTGCACTAGTAAAGTTAAGTTCAATGAGCCTGGAATTTCAACAATAGAGTGATATACTAAGTCCCAAAATCCTAAGGAATAAAAATCAAGAGTCAATGTTCCCAACTATAGCCAAAAGCATTCTCATGAAACATTTATCAAACACCTTGGCTGCAATCCCGTCACTTAAGAACAACCAACATTTTCACCCATATTCAAACCAAGTTTCACCACATGCACAAGAAAATTTTGTTCCCAAGAATTATATTAACATCAAGAAGAAATTTTCCCAAAGAAAAATCAAAGTATAACTAAGATTTCATGACCTTTTTGGAGCATGTTTTTGAGTTACGGGATTTCTCTGTTTTCTTTTTCTTCAACTCTGTAAGGCTCATTTTCTTGCTTTCAAGTTTTGATTGGAATTAAAGCTTTCCTTTCTCTGATACCAAACTCTTTGATATGATCTTGAGTGGGCTTTTTCTTGGGGTTGTGGGTGGTTTAGTTGGTTATGATGAGTTCCACTCAACCCAAGGGGCCAAAACAAAGAATTTCTTGAGATAAAAAAGAGAAAATGAAACTAACAATCTATCCTCTATCAAACCCTTGAAGAACTAAGCTTCAAAGACCCTCAAGAATAGTAGATAGTTCTACTATAATCTCACCCTAATATTCTTGAAGCAACAAAGGTAAACAAAAACAAATAGAATAAAAAAAATAGGCACCCAAGTAACAGAATTCAAACAAACCTTAGAAGAACAAAGCAACTAAGACCTATTCAAGAAACCACATTGGATTATCCAAAAAATTTATAGACTCATTCAAAAGGAGGACTAACCCTTAAGTATGGTCTTGAACAAGATGAACAAGGAGGTTAGAACCTCTCAAGACTCTCTCTTCAAATTTGAATAAAAAGTGTGAATTGTCTTGTCAAATCACTAAAGGTTGTATTTATACTACCCTAACCCTAGCTAAATAATCTCTGAGGTTCTAATACAATTTAGGATCTTAATAAGTCTTTACAAACATTTGAAATGGAGTAAACCCAGAGAAAATATAAAAAACGCCGAGCAACAGTCAGCTGCCCAGGATGGAGCTGGCGCCGGCTAGGGCTTCTACAGCCGGCGCCAGTTGCGCGTTGCTTCTGAACCTTGTTGCACAAGTTGAAATCGGCACCGGTTCAGTTGCTTGGGGCTGACGCTGGCCGTCCACTGGAAGGCCCCCTTTCAGTCAAATTTCTTCCATCTTTGATGCCGACTTGATTTCTTATTGAGGTCCTTCTTGGATAGTCATCAAAATAAACTCTTGGCTAGCTTCCTCAACCTTCCAACCCTCTTCCATTCTCAAGCATAATTTTATAAGCAATTGAAAATCACCTTAAAGCATCTTGACCCTAGATCTTGTCATTGGTCCTTGCCCTTATACGGCCTCGCCTCCCTCTCTTTGATCTTGACCTCCATGATAAAGCAGAGTCTCATCAATATATTACTATAAATGATGAAGTAACATCAAAACCTCGACATGTTTTTGATAGAATGGGAGATACAAATCTGCGTTCATCTGTCTTCACGTGACTTGGCTCAAAAGAAAAAAACAATTCTGTTTTCAAGAGGCTTGGAGTCATAGTCAATTCAAAGGTAAAACATCCTGGTAAAGTCTTTAAGGTAAGAATGGTGGTGAATTGGAATGGAGTCTTAAAATTAATAACATAGGTGACGTCTGTTGCGCCTTGTAATAAAGAAAGCGTAACCTTTTGTAATCACATAATTTATGATGAAAAGTGTATCAAGGAAAAAGATGCTGAGCATGCTCCAACAGAACTTGAAAAAGACGCAAAAGCCATAGTTGATGAATTGAAAAAAGTAAATTTGGGCACTATTGAAGGCCTTGCCCAATTTATATAAATGCACTCTTATCACCCGAAAAAGAAAAAGCATATATCAACCTATTGAAGAGATTTAGAGATGTCTTTGCTTGGACATACAAAGAAATGTCTGGCTTAAACATAAAAATTGTTGTCCACCATTTAGCTGTAAAGGATAAGGCGACACCAGTAAAGCAAGCCCAACGGCATTTTCGACCTAAGCTAATTCCATTAATTGAAGCAGAGGTGAACAATCTCATCGAAGCCAGATTTATTCGAGAGGTCAAGTATCTAACTTGGGTTGCGAATATTGTCCTTGTGAGGAAGAAAATTAGACAAATTCAAATTTGTGTAGATTTTAGAAATCTAAATGACGCCTGCCCAAAAGATGATTTTCCATTGTCTATTCCTGAACTAATGGTAGATGCAACCACTGGCCATGGAGTTCTATCTTTTATGGATGGATCTTCTGGTTATAATCAAATCAAAATGGCAACAAAAGATAAGGAGCTTACTACCTTTCATATTCCAAAAGGAATCTGTTACTACACAATGATACATTTTGGTTTCAAGAATGTTGGAGTCACATATAAAGGGCAATGCAAAAAATCTTTGATAATATGCTATACAAAATCATGGAATGCTATGTGAATGATTCGGTGGTCAAGTTACATAAACGAGCTAATCATCTTCAAGATTTGAGAGAAACTTTTGAGCGACTTCGAAAATATCAACTGAAGAAGAATCCTTTCAAATGTGCATTTGGTGTCACCTCTAGAAAAATTTTGGGTTTCATTATTCATCATCAAGGTATCAAAATAGACCAATCAAAGATCAACATGATTATGAAGATGTCTGAGCCAAGGAATATCCATGAATTAAAGAGTTTATAGGGAAAGTTGGCCTATCTCTGAAGGTTTATCTCAAATCTTGCCAGATGCTGTCAACCGTTCAGTTACTAATGAAGAAGGGTATACCATTTGAGTGGAATGAAGCGCGCCAAAATGCTTTCAAATGCATCAAATCTTACTTGATGAAGCCTCTTGTGCTTGTTGCACATATTTTGGATAAGCCATTGATTTTATACATTGCTGTGCAAGAACGCTCAATGGGGGCATTGCTTGCTCAAGAAAATGATAATGGCAAAAAAAAAAAAAAAATGCACTCTATTACTTAAATCGGATGATGACACCAAATGAGTTGAATTATTCACCAATTAAGAAGCTTTATCTAACTTTGATATTTGCAATTCAGAAATTGAAGCATTATTTTCAAGCGCATATTATACGCCTTATTTCCAATGCTAATCCTATATAATATGTTATGACAAAGCCTGTGCTATTTGATTGTTTGACAAGGTAGGACCTTCAACTCCAACAATTTGATATTGTCTTCGTTCAACAGAAAGTTGTCAAAGGGCAAGTGCTAGCTGATTTCTTAGCTGATCATCCTATCCCTATTGAGTGGGAATTAAGTGATGAGTTACCAGATAAAGATGTCCTTGTCATTGAGATTCTCCCACTATGGAAGATGTCTTTTGATGGCACAACGCATCATGAAGATGTTGGAGCTGGCATGGAGTTCATTACCTTGGAAGGAGATATATTGCCATACTCTTTCACCTTGACTAAAAGATATTCAAATAATGTGGCTGAATACCAAGCCCTTATACTTAGGATAGAGTTGGTTGTTGATATGAAGCAACTACATCTCGAAGTATATGGGGATT
Organism: Voacanga thouarsii; assembly: GCA_026120185.1. Taxonomy (NCBI): domain Eukaryota; kingdom Viridiplantae; phylum Streptophyta; class Magnoliopsida; order Gentianales; family Apocynaceae; genus Voacanga; species Voacanga thouarsii. Next base: position 295,651 of record JANUWF010001871.1, on the reverse strand, counting down.
CCCAATTGATTATTAATCAATTACTTGGTGAGTATGATGTTAAGAAGCCTAAGTTGATCCCGTGTTATAATTATGCAAAACGACTTATGGGATATTTGGGTTATGTGACAATCGAGCATGTATTAAGAAGCAAAAGTAAGCAAGTTGATGCGTTGGTAAAATTGGCTTCTAATTTATGTCTATATAATAAAGAAATTCAAATTCCTATATGTCAAACATGAGTCATACCACCTATTTTTTAAGATGAAGATGATGAAGGGTATAAAATACATTCTGTTTTCATCTATTAAATTAATGAAGAAAACTGGAACCAACCTTTTGTAGACTATCTAAAAAATGGAAAGCTTTTAGATAATCCACAAAGACGGAGTGATATTTGTCGGCGTGTCACCCGCTTCTTTTGCTATAAGGATACACTTTTTTTGACGTTCTTTTGAAGGTGTCTTCTTAAGATGTTTAGGTCAAGAAGAAACTGTGCAAGTAATTAAAGAAGCCCATTCTGACATCTATGGAGCCCACAAATCTGGTCCAAAGCTTCATTTTCATATCAAGAAGATGGGATATTACTGACGTATTATGGTGAAAGATTACCTAGATTATGCTTGAAGATGTCAAGCATGTCAATTCAATGCCCATTATCTACATCAACCTCCTGAGCCATTGCACTTGATAGTTGCTTCTTAGCCATTTAATGCATGGAGATTGGATATTGTTGGACCGCTATCAAAGTCTTTTATTGGGCATCTTTATATTTTGGTTGCAATAGATTACTTCTCTAAATAGGCAGAAGCTGTAGCATTAAAAGAAGAAAAAAAGGAAAATGTTTTAATTTTATATGTGTAAACATTATATATCGATATGGCATTCCTCGATATATTATCACAGATAATGGCAAGCTATTCTATAATAGTTTGATAGACAAGCCGTGCGAGAAGTTTAAATTCAAGCAGTATAAATCTTCTATGTACTATACTCAGGCCAATAGACTCGCCGGAACTTTCAATAAGACTTTGTGCAATTTGTTGCAAAAAGCGGTGACTAAGTCAAAAAGGGATTGACATCTTCGTATTAGATGGGTATTTAGGACTACTTACCATACTCCAACCCAAGCCACCCTATATGCGTTGGTATATGGTGTGGAAGTTGTCCTTCCACTAGAACAACAAATTCCTTCCTTAAAGATTGCTATTCAAGAAGTTCTCACCAAGAAAGATAATGTTCGTCTCGGACTAGAAGAGTTAGAAGCACTTGATGAAAAAGGTTAGAGGCACAACAAAGATTAAAATGCTACCAAACTGGTGTTTCCAAAGCCTTTAACAAGAAAGTGCATCTTCGTTCCTTTCAAGTTGGTGATTTAGTACTCGCTATGAAAAGACCAATCATCATTGGACATAAACCAAAGAAGTTGATTTCAAAGTGGGATGTCCCATATATTATTCAAAAGGTCTACTCAAATAGATCCTACAAAATAGTTGCTGAAGATGGGTTGAGAATTGGCTCGATAAACGGCAAATATTTGAAGCGAACCTATGTATAAATGAAGACACCTTGATTGCACAAGCCTAAACTACAAGTTACTCCTGGCCTACATGGGTTTAAATTGTATAAAGGCAACCACTAATAGTATAGCACCTGGTTAAACTGCTAAAGTACTCCATTAAGTCCAAGTTGATAAATAAATAGAAACTCCTGGCCCACACGAGTTAAAACTGTTAACGGCCTCTCCAAACCATACCCATCTATTTTGAACTATGTTTGACTTAATTCTTAAGTTATTCTTAAGATACGTAGGCAACTTAGAAGAAAATTTTTAAGTTCAATCACATCCTTTCATCATTCTCCATTTCCTCATTTGTTGCAATCGAGTTGTGATTTATTGTGAATTAACATTTGCAATAAGAGGAAAATACATATATGCAAGAAAAAGAGTGAAGGTTGAGACAATATGGAAGAAGTATATTATTGATGATAATAAGGAAGTAATCTTGTTTTATAAAAAAGGAAAAATAAAATTGCTTAATAAAAATATGAAGTTCTACAAGACATCAAGAAAATAACTTGAAATTTTCTAAGTCTTGTTGAATTGCCACCAAGTGTTCTTTTATGTTCTTCAAGTTGGCTTCATCATCTTCGTTTACTATAATGGCATTTTGAAGAAAAACAAACTCTTCTTTGGGGAAGAACAAGTGGACTTCACTTCTAAAAGCTGCCCATTCATTTCCTTAAAAGCAGTTAAAAGTTTTCTCTCCTCTTTCTTTAAGCATTTGAGCTTCCATTGAAGAGTAGTAATATTGGCCTTAACTGAATGTAAGTTGGTCTTACTTTCTTTAACTTGACTTGTGAGGTCACCCTTTTTAACTTCAGCATTATCCAAGCGTTAGCTAGTAGCAGAAAGTAATTGTGCATGAGACTCCTTTGAGGCTTTCTCTAAAAAAGTGGATCTAGCATTGTTAAATTCACATGCTTTAGCAAAGAAAAACTTTAAGAGATTACTCAATGGTGACAAATCAATAACAGGCTCCTTGTTCAGTTCTTTAAAGACATAGCAAGCTTGATCCACAAGTGAAGAGACCTGCTCAATAGGCATTTGTTGAATCCTTTGATAAAATTGCTTCTATACTTCCATAACAAACTTCTTTTTGCAACTTGACATTAAAGTCTCTCTCGGGAAGGTAGAAATGGCTGAACAATGTTGATAAGCTACTACATTAGATTTCATATCCTCGTTTTGAGAGTAAGAGATGTCCTCGCAACTATCTTGCTTGGAGCAGTGAAAATCGTTGATTGAGCCTTCAGAATAAGCGTTCTCATTAAGGACTACAACATTGTCCACCTAATGAAGAAGAATAGCAGAGAAGTTGAGTCAAAAGAAAAGAAAAAAAATACGAAAAGGGAAACCAGTTTTACCTTATCTTTCTCTTAATCCTTGGACTCTTGGCTCAAATTTGTAGTTGTTAGCTTGGTTCTCTTCCAACAACGATCTCTACTACTAGAACTGGCTTCTTCAATTCGATTCAACTCCTTTCGTTTTGAAGATGATAAAAGTTTCTTTGTAACCAAGTTATGATTCGAAGAAGAATGTCTATCATGCCTTGAGGACTTTTCTAACCCCTTTGAAGCATTGAGAGTGCTAATATCATGATGAAGTTTCTTCTCGGAGCAAGGCAATTTTTCTACTTTCTTAAATGCAGGTTTTTGGGAATTCATGCTTAAAATGTGATCTTCAATAAATGTTTCATGAACTTGTTCCCACCATGTTTTATACTTTAGAGTATAGTGCTTTTTTATGCTATAAGAAGTGGCTCGAAATGTTGGTCATTATTCCACGAAGCGTGCATCTTATCTAAAGACGTAAGCCATCTATTAAGGTGGCCTTATGGGTAAAAACCTCAAAGTAGCCGGGATATTATGTATCGAATGAACAAAAGTATACTTTCAATCACTATATCTTTTTTGGAGTATTCCCATTGTAGACAAGGAAATTTGGATATATTTTATTTTATTTTTATTTAATCAAGATTAAAAGAAAATTACGTATTTTAGTCTTGATCAATTAAAATTAATCTATGAATAAATATAATTATTCTTAGATTAATATAATTAGACCATCATTAAAAGTCCATTAAATTCAATATATCATGAAATTGGACTATTAAAGTTAGGCTATTGTTAAGGGTCATTTCACATTAAATCCAATATACTATGGATTAAATGGAATTGGACTAGACCCAAAAGTTTGACTTTTTAAGAATCTCCTAACCGCAATATAATGTGTACTAATTGAAATTGTGTCAAAACATAAATTGAGCCCAAGTCCATTACAGTCTGTTAGGAGGTTTCTTCAAAATCCCACATCGTCAATTTATACTAAAGTTAAGGAATTTTTGGCCTATAAATAAGATATTCCCTCAAGGGTTCAAGGCATTCAGAAGCATTAACAACAAAAGCATCCCAAGAGCTTCAACAAATAAGAGGCCTCTCCAACTTCAATCAAGTTTCAACAAACAAGAGGCATCTCAAGTTTCAACAAGCTCAAGTACTTAAGTTTCATCAAATTTCATTCGCTCTGAGATCAAGCTCTTTAGCCCTCGAATCAACGTTTTTTCAAAAAGAGAATAATCGAATGACTTATCCTACAATTTATGACTTCTTTCGAGATTTGTAACCACTTTTCATATTTATTAAATATTTTATATTTTTCGATATTTTTCTTGTCTTATTTACAGACTTGAAATTTATCGTCTACACCCATGTCCGTGCATATCCCACATTGCAGCAATATTGGGTTCATCAGAGTTTTTCTTGGCATATTCTGAACCTTTACTTTTACAAATCTAAGTAGCGATTGTGGATTCGATTGCCGCGAAAGCAAATTCAATAGTAAGCACTTTTTGAGGCGAAATTCTATATGGCACCTCCTGTAAGAATCAATTCTAGCAGGTTTTAAATGTTATATTCAAGCAAGGGAAATGGAGAATTACTGGAAAATTGTTGTGAGAGAATTTGTGTTTGTAAGGTTCAACTTCATTTATGACCCAAAATTCCAAACGTTTTTTCATGCTAACCTTACCTTCCTGAAACGCATCAGAGATGAAAGACTGAAGGTTTATCTACTACAAAAGTGATTCTACTATGCTCATGGAATTATGCAGAGCATATATCAAGATTAGCCTTGAAATTGGGGGGAAATGTTTTTCTCTGTTTGTTTTTCTCTAGTTCTTGGATTTAATAAATTCCAGTTATCACCTCCGATAAGCACATCCAATTTAGACATAGTCGGCGGCAAGTGGCCCAAATGCTTATTTGACCATAACCATGATTTGGAACAACAATACCCAGGTTCCTCTCTTGTTAACAAACCTCAAATAGAAATTATATCCTACTGTTTAAGCAATATCCATGCTGTAAATCAAGACACGTAGTTGAGCAAATAAATTTACCAAAAATTACACTTGAAAATATTTATCACAACGAAATTACTAATATGATACATTGTTATTATTATTACCATTTCCCTGTAAAAGGAGGGAAATGAGTGATATACGTAGCAACCCTTCACTTGCATGCTTGACCATAGGGTATCCCAAGTCCATTGTAAACTGGACATTCCCACCTAGCAGTTCATTAGTTGCCAACATAGAAGGGTCCTCTACAACATAACAGACGAGAAAAAAAAGAGTCCAGTACTAAGGCAAGCACTATTTATTGGACATAAGGCAACCAAAAGATGCACCTTAATGTGCAACGAAATTTGAAAGCAAATGTACACATCTAGTAGGAAGTACTGGTACAAGGATTGAGTCTGACCTAGTGTAAAGGATCATTTTTCCCCACACTAACAGACAAGGGCTCAATTCTCATGCTCAGTTATACTCAGTTTTATTTCATGGATTAGATAGATTCCTCTCCTCTATCAAAGTAAAAAAATACCAATTCATATACCTTTCCAAGTAGACAAAGGTGGAGTATCAGTTTCTTGCCAAGTAGGAATACCAGGTCCATATCTATCACCCTTGACTGCATCAGCTGAAGCAATTGATTCAAGCTCAGCCATATCTTCTGCCGACAACTTTACAGACAATGCTCTGATATTCTGGTTGAGGTTTTCAATCTTAGTAGTCCCGGGTATGGGGCAGACATCATTTCCTTGTTGATGGACCCAGGCTAAAGCTAACTGTGATGGGGTACAGCCCTTCCTTAAAGCCATTTCATTGACCCTTTTATACAAACTTTTATTATACTCCAGATTCTCTGATTTAAACCTTGGTAAACCCTGCAAGTACAAAATTCAAAATATGAATTTTAAAAGCATAATCCAAAATCAGTTATAACAAAGCATCAATTTCAAATTGCGAGCGGAAGAGACAATTCAAATGGTCTGAAATATGAGAAAGCTTCAAAAATGTTGCAAGCAGCGTGAGCATCTTCACATGCCAGGGTGAAGAAACGCTGCTGCATAATGCAGCCGTATGCTCACAAATTATTGTGTTTATGCAGAATGTAACATGGGATTCTGTATGTGATGCAATTTGAAGTGTAAAATAACTGTTATGGAGCAGGCAAAGCTCGTATTTAGCACGCCCCCCAACCCAAGCCCAAAAAAAAAAAATGGTAAGAAGCAGGTAATGTTTGTGAATGTAAACAGACCTTTCGGGAATCACCTTCGTCCAGATTCTGAACCAGATCTGGACCTGATGAAAGGAATCCCCTTCCAAGGGGGCTGTAAGCAACAATCCCAATGCCTAGTTCTCTAAAAATATTGCACAAAAACTTTATTAGAAAACCTTATACTGGTTTTTTCAAAAACCTAAACCAAAAGAAAGCAGAATGAATAGAAAACCTGCAAGTGGGAATTATCTCTTCCTCTGCATCCCTAGACCATAATGACCACTCCAGTTGTACGGCTGTTACTGGATGAATAGCATGTGCCCTTCTTATTGTTGAAGCAGAGGCCTCAGATAGGCCTACATACTTAATCTTTCCTTCCTCAAACAACTTCTTAAGTTCTCCCATCTTCAAATAAGAGAGATTTTATATATAAGTGAAGGGATAGAAATATGAAGAATGAAGCCCATGAAGTTGAAGACACGACCACCAATTTGAAGATAACCATGCAACTAATTGGCACAGAATAACATGACCACCAATTTGCAATACACATTATCTTTATCCAACATACTGAACAGTCAAATCTTACATCAAACTTGCTGTCAACAAAAGTTGCTTGACAGAATCTTATATCAATTTATCCGCTACATAAAATTTCCAAAAGAGAAGTAAAGTGCAGTAAGTGACTGCTCTAGCTTAAGGTAAGCGTTCCTGGCATTGTATAAGGACAACGAAGCTATAGGGAATAGCAAAGAAGAAGAAATTAGCAAAACAGATTAATGTACCACAGCTCTTGTTGAATGTTTCACCTTTTGAATGCTATGATCATACTCTAAGGTATTACTTGCACCAAATGTGAAAGTGAACTGAATCTCTGATTATAATAACCTCTGTCCCAAACCCCCCAACACACACAAAATGACATCCTTGACATATTCTCATCAAGGACTACTGATGCATGATTTCTGTTCACATAGAAAAATGGTCTCCTCAACTATTAGGAAAAAGAGTAAAAGCTGTCAAACAAAAAGTAATGCAGCATTTGCTTTTTGCATTACTTGTAGCTAACTTTTGTACTGTACAGGACTTGACAAGTACAAAAAGATAAAAGGCTTAAGCTAAAGAGACATTTTTCTTATAAACTCAGACATCACTGAGAATCAACAAGCACAAGAATATGTTTATAAAGAATTTGGAGCTGCACAATTTGAGGGTTCAAATTGAGTGGCCAATTATGAGCACCACTCATGATTTGATGCACAATAGCTATAATTTGATGCACATAATTTTGCCTAGCAAAACCATGTCGCTTCACTAAAAAAATTTTGACACAGCCACTCCACACACCATCAGATTTTTCCTACTTTTAATCCTAACACTCAACATGGATGGCCCCACTTCCATTTATAAAGATGCAGATGTGACTTTTAGTTGATTTAGTAATGCTTGGTTTCAGAATATACTATATTTAAAATGGTACGCAAAGAATAGTAGATGCAATGCCTTAGATAACAGGGAAAGGCATTTTGACATTATCCTGCCCTATAATCAAACAATGTAAGAGGCCAATTATGAACTGAACCACTTTCAGAGGGGTTGTAGGGGCTTGATATTGAAGATTAATGCATATACATTCTACAAGGCTTTTCTTTAAGGAATTTTGTGCACTCATAATGCTCTTCTATCAACAAATTGTAACCAAACTCTGAAGTACTTTCTCCTTGTCTACTGGAATGCAGAGTGACAGATTCATAAGTAATATCCTGCACTTGAAGAAAAGCTTTTAGACCACCTTACCTGTTCTTTTGAGTAAGAATTAAGGTGGAGAGATATTAAGGTTTGCATTTGCAATATTCCTCACAAAGCCATGCAACCAAAGTGAAAAACAGCAATTCTCTTTCGATTCACATACATCACTAACACAAAACCTTGGGATGACTAACACAATAAGGCGTCACTAATGATCATTGCTTCTAATCCCAAGACCAACCATTAAATTTGTTCTACTAAAAATTCTTTCATTCATCATTTACCAACAATTTTAGCCATTTCTTATTCCTCAGAATTTCACTGCCGTTAAATTGATTTTGATTTCCCAAAGAAATGAAGTTTTAACGTATAAATTTTGTCTGGAGCACATAACACGTATATGGTGAAGAGGAGAACAAACCGTGACTTCAATGGGTACACGTTTATCGGGACGATGCTGATAGTAGAGATCAATGCAGTCAACACCAAGCCGCTTCAAGCTACCCTCACATGCAGCCCGTACATAGGCAGGTTCACCATGTACCTCCAAATTCTTATCAAACCCAAATTTTGTTGCAAGCTGCACTTTATTTCTCCATCCTCCCTTTAGTGCCTATGCATGTTTAATGAAATTATTATAAAAAATCTTACGTGCTTATATATTCAGATTTATCATTCCCAAACCAAAACAAAGTCCCCAGATGTACAAGTTGGGACCTCCAGATTTTCAAAAACAACTCTGTGATCTGGAAAGTCAAGCACAAAAACAAACGCAGCTCTCAGTAAAAGAAAAAAGAAAAAGAAAAACGGTAATTGATATATTTCAAGAACAAGAAGAATTTGGGGGTGGGATGAAATGATTTGAAATATATAATTGCATGTTCCTCGTATGATATTTTAGCAAAATAACGAATTGAATCTCGAAATCCAGTTTAACAAGAAAATCAAGCAAACTACAATTGTTCAAGAACAAAGAACAACATTTCAAATGCAAATTCCAGTGCCCATAAAAGCAGTTTGCGAGTTTCGGGGAGGAAAGAAGAGAAGAGAAAATATAAAAACGCATCTTCTCTCATTTTAAAACTCAGCGAAATTATTCTTTTTGTCCTCCCAAATCCCTTCTCTTCTCTCCAAATCCATCCGTCCAAACCAGCACTAAAATTGGATATTGTAGAGGTGAAGAGATAAAATTACCTTTCCGAGAAGTTCTTCGTTGGTGTGCGGCCCATAGGAATCTGAGGTATCAAAATGGGTAACACCACAGTCAATGGCATGGTGGATGAGATTAATCATGTCGGGCTCTGGCTTCGGTGGGCCGTAGAATGCAGACATTCCCATGCATCCGAGTCCCTGAGCAGAGACAACCAATCCCTGAGAACCCAGTTTAATCTTGGGCACATTCTCTTGAATTTCTGACGCCATTTTTTATGCTTCACTTTGTTGAAACAGAGTAAATTTCTTGAATTGCAGTGTATTCTGTCCATTCACAAGGCCTCCTCCCATGGCTATTTGTACTGGTGAAAATTGAAGTTATGATGATGTAATGGAATACGAAAGGATTGCGAGAGGAATTGAATTTTATGGGCTAAAGCCAAGCTTTACCAAGATTTCTTTTCTTCGAGTCAACATCATTTGGAGGTGACAAAGAAATATCGGTCTCCAAAAGCACCAAAATGGTTCGTTGAATTGCTTGCATAAGGGAGTGAAAAAGGCACATCCGGAGGGGAAATTGTTATATGAATCGATTCTACGACATCATTTATAGACAGGATTCATTAGTGGGTGACACATGTTATTTCGATTATTTTATTCTAAATTTAATTCATTTTCTTTTTTTTCTCTCACCATCCCTCAACCATAATTAAGAAAGTAATTCAAAAACTTTAACTTATGATATACTGTCAATTTCTACCTGACGCTTATAGTTAATCCTCCACCATTATGATAAGAATTAGGGAAAGAGAGACCAAAGACTGGAGACAGATTACAACTTAATCGGTGATAGTGTCCAGACTTTCATAGATTATAAATTCATTTCTTGTGCATTGCGTTGCCGTGTAGTTTTTCGGCCGCCTTTGATGGAAGGAGAGAAAGAGAAAGGAAGAGAAGGGAGGTGAGAGCTGGGGAGAGAGAGAGTGGATGGACGAGAGAGTGATTTCTGTCTGGTAAAGGGAGCGAGCAAGGGGGAAGGGGTACTCTAAAGTTGGGGGATGGGGGAGTGGCGGGAATTTGAGGTGGAGTCTTAAAAAAAAATTGAGTTGCTCCCTTAACCGTAGTTAAAGGGTCGTGAGAAAAAAAGAATAAAAAAAGAAAAAGAGATTGAATTTAGAATAAAATAATCAAAAGAACGTGTGTCGCTTAATAGTAAATTCAGTGCACAGGTAAATTCATAAATCGAGTTCATATAAGAATTTTTCCATCGGAGTAGATACAGACTACCGGCAGCGGCGGTCTTTCCCTCTTATCCTGTAATTTCATGGAGTCAAATCACTGGCGGCAAACAATAAAGGATGATAATAATTGGGGAATGCTTTGGTAGTTTTCGTCCAAATCCTTCGAATACTTATCATGACAATTACTCCGGCGGAAAATGTGAATTGACAAAACAGTCCCTAAAATGATTGGTACTCCCTCCCAAATTATCTATCTCATCAACTAATTACAAAAGCATTAAAATAAATAATTTTTTAATTAATTAAATATTTATTTCTATTTTTATCTTTAAATTTTAATTTATTTTCTCTCTATTTATTAAGAAATATCTAAATTCTAAAATTTTGGTGTATTCCAAATTGCTTCTCTCCCCCTATTATATAAATAGAATTAACGTGTTAAGAAAAAAATTATTTAACATATTTAAAAAATAGAATATTATTAAATGAAAATAAATTTAAAATGTTAAATTTTAATTTCCTAACGAAACAAATAATTTTTAAAAAAAATAAGTGAAAAACAAAACTGATAATTTAAGACAGATAGAGTCATTAATAGCTAAACTCCCCTAACTATTCTTTTAATTGTGACAATCCAACGCCCCTCTAGAAAAACACACAAAAATAAATGATATATTTCTCCTAATACAAACTCTAATATCTTCTTCTTTAACCAATCTAAATTCTAGATGATATGTAATTATGAACGAAGTCAAAGTCAGGTACAAGAATATTTTAAAGAATAATTTTATAATTTTTGAAAAATTTTTGTAAAGTAAAAAGTAAATTTCTTTTTAAAAAATTTAACAAAGTTTTACTCTTTAATATAAAAAAATTTCAATGACTGAAGCCACCCACCCCTTAGTCGTGTCATTGAGTAGTAATGTAGTATACTCTAGTGTCCGCATAGTCTCACTCTTCCCCCCTCTTTACATTTCTGATTTAATAATTTGAACATCAATGGAATCTTGTCTAGTTTGAAATCTTTTTTTTTTCCTCTTTTTTAATTTGAGAGTAGATTGGGGAAAAAAACAAAAACTACAATCTGATCTCAAATTTTATTTAAAAATCCAGTTTCAAATTAGAGAAGATGCAGATTATCTTCCAATTAAGCCACAAAAAGAAGTTATTAAATTACAAATTAATTAGGGGAGTTGGCAGAGTGCAAGAATTTAATAAATAAGATAAATTTATTTTTATTATATTTCTTATTCTTTAAGATGATATTTCTAATTCCTCTATAAATAAAGGCCTTATGTAAATGATTTGAATATCAATTTAATTCTAAGTAATTCTCTTATTTCTCTATTTCTTATAGTCTTTTTACTTTATAATTTTTTATATTTTATTTTTTGATTTTATTTTGAATCAAATTCATAATATGTAAAACCTTGTACATGAGGAATATGGATTTAGCATGGCATCTCACATGCGCATCTAAACTTATAGTACTTTTATATAATTATTGGATGGATGCGAGCATATGTATGTGCATAATTTTCTCATGTTTAGGTGAGTTTGAGTTCAATTGGTGATCTCGTGAAGCCTTTTGTTTGATTTTTGAATCTTTATTAGCATGAGAGATGCTTGGGTGGGAGAGTGACAGTAATTTAGAATCTTAACCTTAGTAACGCTCAGATACAATACGCAATACAAATAGAAGAACCTAAAACACTTCCAAAAGACCTCTTGGCCATTATTCCTCTCTACAAACACCACCCGTACACCACCAGGAAAACATCCTTTGGGGTTTCCTTAGTTCTCCCAACCTTCTGTTAAACCAATATATCCGCACGCCAGACTATTGCACTTTTCAGTCTATCACCAAAGCATCTGGGATTCACAAAGTCCGTCCCTTCGTTCCCTAACTTTGGCTTATGATTACCAAACCTTCAAGATCGGTGGATTCTCTTTACAAGTAAACCTGTTCTCTCATCATATTTTGCTCTGGATGTATGCTGTTATGGTGCTGTGTATACTCATGTATGAGATTGGTGTGAGCTTTGTTGTGGGTGATTCACTGATGTTCTGGGTTGAGAGAGTTTGGGTCAGCTATACTTTTCTCTTCAAGACTTATAAACCTAAAACATGGATTTATAACGGAATCAGATTGCTATATAGCCTTTCACATTTGCCATTATATTTAGTCCTCTAGGTCCCCAACTAACTATAATATCTAATGATCTATGTATTAATCTGTTTCTATACGAAGCTTTTAATTGCTAATTGTGATATACTTTTATCAATACCAAACTGATTCTATTATTATTGTCTATATGATTAATACTAATGAACCTACTATAGCTTCTGATATCTTTTCCCTTACTAATGTCGCTATTATTTTTACTACTATTAATATGATTGCCATGATTATTGTTATTAACATTATTATTACAAATATTAAAGTTACTACTACTACTACTACTACTACTACTACTACTACTACTACTACTACTACTAATAATAATAATAATAATAATAATAATAATAATAATAATAATAATAATAATAATAATAATAATAATAATAATAATAATAATAATAATACTATATTATTATTATTACTTATTATTATTATTATTATTATTATTATTATTATTATTATTATTATTATTATTATTATTATTATTATTATTATTATTATTATTATTATCAGTGCTATCATCATTATTGATACTATAATATTATTAAGTCTAACAAATAACGTTAATGTTATTATTTAATGTCTAATAAATTTCTATCTATTAATGCTTCTATTTGTTTCTATATTTACTTACATAGTTCTTTAGATGATTATTAAACAGTTATTCCTTAATTTATCTATTCATTGACTTACTTACTTACTTAATTATTTATTTATGTACCCATAGGGGCAAATCTTATTTTATTAGCTAATTAATTATTTGTACATCTATTTAATAACTGAGCCATCTCTTTGTTTACTTATCTTTGAACCTATTATTTGGTAGTTGTCTTAGTATACAATGAATTGTTGATGAGAAATATGTGTAGTCAAGCATGCTATGTTTGAGTTAAAGATACTAGTTGGTTTGAGTTGTTTAATAACTTGATGATAGTAGTTGGGTTATTTTGGATGTTGTGACAACATAAGGGTTATTGGAAAGTTTGTAACATGAACTCTATATTTTCTTTAAACGGAACTAGACCTCATTGATCAAATTATCGGAAGAATCTTTTAGCTATGAGATAGAGGAATCAAGTAAGTCCTTGCATTAAATATTTGATATAAAAGATCTGAATTGCAAGTCAGATGGAAATGTTTGTTATCACAATGACGTGATTGACTGGAATGCAAGCTTGACTATTTCACAATAAAAGTTTTCCTTCAAAAAAAGATTTTATTGGAAAATCATCTTTTAATTGTAAAACTATTTTACAACTAATCATTTGAAAATGATGCTTGCATGACCAAAGCATGTTGAAAATGTTTCCATCGAGATTGGATTCTAATTGATGTATTGAAACGTTGAGTACTCAATAAGGGTAGGCCTCTAGGACTAACTTTTGAAGGGTAGAGCAAGTCTCTCAGTAGAAGGCCACCTTAGAGAATTGAGTTTTATCTGGAAAAGGTGACAGTCCTGGCAAGTCAGGTTGATCCGAGCTAGCACCTCAGTCCAAGTGGACTGATATTCTGGGATGGACATCCAGTAAGTTAGGGTAAAAGATGAGGGAATATCTTACCTAATAAGTTGTACATCCACTACATTGTGATGCAATGTTTCACAGTGTTTGTCATGATGTAGGGTTTCATATTAAGGCTATGATGAAAGGTTTTATAGTCATTTATTTTGAGTGGTTTTTGTATAATACTTATCTTTGTGATTTTTTTTTTTTTTGTTGTGATGAATACCACTCACTTTGATACAAAAAATGTTTGACTTGTAATTCACTTTCGATAAATGATTTTAAAGTGCATTCATGAAATTTATTTTGATTCAATCATGAGCACATACATGGTTTACTAAGATGTATTTCTCACACACTATTGATGTCATGTTTCAGGAACTGCCAGCTTTAGCAAGATTGCGCTATTAGAAGACAGTTATCTTTAATTCTTTGATTTTGTTCCTGGTTGAGGATTGTTTCATTTTATGTAATTTGAGAGACCTGTAGACATTATTTCCTTTTGTAATAAGATTTTCGGTTATTTTCACTTTTGTTATTTCTTTACCTAGTTATAAAGATCACTGATTCTTTGGACGGGGTGATATCCCATCCCCCTTTAGGCACATATATTATAAGGTGTTACAAGTGGTATCAGAGCCTAGGTATAGGCAATATGCATATGATTAACATGATTTATTTGTTTAAGTGCTTAAATCTTCTACTAACCTTAGGTGTTGATTGTGATGAGGATGGCTAGATGATTAGCATATGTGGTAAGAGACTAGCTTTTTATATGTGGACCCAATGCACCACTGCCACCAGTACTCCTTTCCCTATCTGAGTCTAAGTCTGAGTCCGAGTCGGACGAGTCGGAACAGAAGGGGTGAGGAAGAAGTGGTAGAGGTGGAGGACCCTGACTTACCTAACCAGGAAGAGGACTTAACCCCAGATAGTGATGATCTAGAAGACCTAGAATTTGAGGCACTTAGAAGCAACTATGAAGAGTTCATGGAACAACGTCGAGAACGGGTTAAGAGAGTTAGGTTGAGAGCAGAACTCACAAAGGCGGAGAGTTCTAGGAGACCCATTGACACTGTAGGGAGTGCCGATAGGGTCACTAAGGAGCCTTGGACTTTGGACTTTGTAGATGGAAAAGGGATAGATTTTTCTAAAAATACCAGGGGCTAGCTTGTCGAGCCTGATGCTAGGAATACCAAGGGGAAAATAGGTGAATAAGAAGCTTGAGCTGACTTAGTGGTAAAGTTTAGGAAACCCCATTTCTTCTTTCTGTTTAATAAAGGGGTGTTCCTTATTATGTGATACTTTAGAACTTTTATTTATGCATAATAAGGATGCTATGCATGCCTTCCTTCCTTTTTGTTGAAATTATGCAATTTGAATAAAAGCATGTTTATCTCTTTCAAATAATTACTTGCTCTCAAAATTATTTGATTTGCTATTTTGCATAAGTTGAGTTTAGCATTTTGTGCTACTAGATGTTCATAACTTGTTTGAGCGGTTTAAGATCATGGCATACCTACATACTTACCGGCCTTTTGGTAATGTTATATGACTCAAGATGGCACCAAGGCAACGAGTCACCATCTGAAGTAAAACCACTCAGGAGAGTGCATTGTCGACTCTGCAGTATGCTCCACTGCAGTATTCTACCCCTAAAATAAGAAGAGATAATGGACAGGAATATAATAAAGTACCCGAGGGACCCCCAAAGGTGACCATTAGCAAGCTTTCCACAATATGATGAAGATCCTTCATTCTCTGCCAGAGAAGGTTGAAAAGAAGACAACTAAGGGAGATAACTCACCTTTGGAGTGATTTCTAAAAGTTTAGCCACCCACATTTTACAGAGAGGTAGAGCAAGATGAGAATGCTGAACAATGAGTTGAGCAAATGAAGGATATCTTCTCCATTTTGTAATACAGTGAGGAAAGGATGGTTAAGTTCGCAGCCTTTAGGTTGCATGGGCCAGCTAGGCCATGGCGGTAACATATCCAAAAGAAGTGGAAAAGGGTCGATCAAGAGTGGATGTGGGGTAACTTTGTTGAGGAATTCAGGGCAGAATACATTCCACAATGGATCATGGAGAAGAGAGAGGATAAGTTCCAAGGGTTGAAGTAGGGAAGCATGACGATGGCACAGTACACCACCTGATTCACTCAACTATTAAAATACTGCAAATGTCTGGTGAATATGAAATAGAAGCACATGAGGCAGTTCATTAAAAGGCTAAGATAAGATTTGAAGAGGGCTTTAGCACCATCTTTGCCAACAACGTATGCCGCCGCTGTGGACACTGCAACCCAAATTGAGAATGAGGACAAGCGACAAATGGCACCCAAGCCGTACCTACAAATGAGGTAGTCGATGAAGCCATAGTTTCATAAATGACCTACTGGACAACAATAGGGAAATAAGGGTAAACAAGCCCGGATTGCACCAACAGGCCCAACTACCAACTTGCCCACATACCGTTACTGCGGAATGGAGGTCACGCAGAGATAAATTGCTGGTCAAAAGGGGTGGCTAGAAACTGTTATAAATGTTAGGACCCAAACCACTTAAATAACAATTGCCTAAAGCCATTGAGAATTGGACAAAGAGCCTTGATGCCACCCACCGGCATCAACAAAAGTGCGACCGCTGGAGCCGTTAGAAGTAGTGGATAGAAGTCGTAGGTGAAGGCAAAAGTTTTTGCTTTGAACTAAGAGGAAGTCAAGGTGGATACAGTAGTGGTGGAAGGTAAACTCTCTATTCAAGATTGTAATGTAAATGTGTTAAATGATCCTGGATCTATGCATTCATACGTAAATGAAAGTTGTGTACAACATTTAGGAATGAGTTGCCTTATACTCTATTAGTAAGTACTCCTTTAGGAAAGATGGTGTAAGTGGGGAAATAGATGCAGGAGTGTGAGATAAAAGTATGGAAAGAAATCCTTAAGGCAGACCTCATAGTTTTACCTATTGAGGATTATGACCTAATATTCAATATAGATTGGCTATCTAGGCATGGAGCAAGGGTAGACTGTAAGATTAAAACTGTATAGTTCATTAGACCTGGTTGTGACGTAATAGAATTTAATAGGAAACGTGTGAAAGAGTTAAAATTTCTGATAGCGGAGACAAAAGCTAGAAAGATGTTGAAGAAGAGATGCACGGGATATTTAGCTTATCTAATAAATAAGCCTAGGGATCAGTGCACCCAGGAGAGCACCGCTATAGTGAACGAATTTCAAGACATCTTTCCTACTGAACTAACTTCCTTTTTACCTTCTCGGGAAGTTGAGTTCACCATAGACCTAATACCGAGAGTCGAGCCAGTATTACAAACACCATATCGAATGGCTCGTGCTAAGTTGAAGGAACTGAAAGAGCAGTTGGAGGAATTGGTGAATCAGAGATACATTAGACTGAGTACATTGCTGTGGGGAGCATCAATATTATTCATGAAAAAAGGACGAAACTTTAAGACTCTACATCGATTATAGGGGCCTGAATAATTTGACGATCAAGAACAAGTATTCGTTACCTCTAATAGATGAATTATTCGACCAGTTATAAGGGTCCATGATGAAGGCTCATCACATACATATTTTCTAGTACTTTTGTCCTTTAATTTTACTAAATCCTTGTTTAATACTCACCATACCATTTTCATCTTATTTTGTAGGAAATAAAGAAAATAAGAATTGGAGATGAAAATGAAGAAAATAAGGAAAATAGAGCAAAAATAGAAGAAAAAAGAAGAAGCCACACAAGAAGTGGCGGCCTAGGGAATTGGAACTTCCTTAGGCCGCCTAGGATTGAAATTTCTAAAAAAAATTATTAAATAGTACCAGGTATTGTTCACGTGAATAGTACCAGGCATAGGGGTATTATTCACATAAACAGTACTAGGTGGCCTAGGGAAGTGTAGGTTGCCTTGGTTTTGGAAAAACTAGGCAGCTAGGGAAGTGGAATGTACAGAAACACGCATTTTCAATTTTTTTTTTCATTTTTTCCTATTTTTTCTTCATTGTACACTATAAATATATCATTATAAACCCTAAATCATTATCCTGGGTGGGCTAGCCACCAAGAGATCCTTTAGGGGGCTCAAAAGATCCTTCAAGGAAGAGAATTCCATAGAGAAGAAGGGAGAAGAAGAAGGGGTTGTTGAAGTAAATCCAAGGAAGAAGAAGCTCAAGATCTTGTCTATGGGTGAAGTGCTTCTTTTTCTTTATATTAACTTTACAATATTGATGTTTATATAATTTTAACTGTATTTGAGGGATGAACCCTAATTTATGTTCTTGTATTGGATTGTTATTATGATTTATTGAATTCCTATTCTTATATTTGACTACTTAGGCATTATTGTGTTGGACTGATTGTTTGGGCTTGGTTGTTTTATTTAATTAATTGGTTCACTTTTAATGATTTTGAGAAATGGGGTTAGGAGTTGAACACCAAATTAATGGGTCCAATGTTTATTTTTCTTTGATTAACTCAAGAGAAAGGTTAAAAGATTAGAACATGGTAGTCAATAGGGTTTCAATAGTGCCTAGAGATAGAGCTATTGGGGCTTCTAGGTACCTTTTTGATGATGGATGAGTTTAATACTTCCTTGGGTTAGGTTGATTAGGTAAAGATACCAATTAATTGAGCTCTTGGAAAGGAATCTCATAACTCGAAAGAGAGTGAGATTTATTCTTGAAAACTCATGCCGGTGCTCGAGTGGAGATTTGATGAACTTAGTGATGATCTCTTTACTTGATATATTTTGGGGGGATTTTTTCTTGTACATGAGCTTTCATATATTCTTATTCCTTGATAATTCTTGTGACTTTTCTTGTGTGGGTCCAATGTACTCTCTATTGTATTAGGTTAGCATAGTTTGTTTTTATTTCTTTATCTTTATATTTATATTAGTTAGACAATGAGATTAGAGCAAAGTAGTGGTAATTGCTAAGTTACCGTATATTCGATACTTGCTATTTCCTATACTACGCGATTGGTATACTTGCCCTATTGTGTGGTTTTTGTGATTGACATTTTAATTTAAAACTTGATTTATGTGTATTTGTTGTTACTATTTCCCATACTAAAAAACTTCATATCAAGTTTTTGGCGCTGCTGCCGGGGGATTTGCAATATCATGAAAAACTTGAGTCTTGTTAATTCAGCTATATATATATATATATATATTTGTAAATATTATGTAAATTTTGCTTTTCCATTTGTGTATAGTATTGACCATTACTTGTATATAGTATTCTTTTCCTTTTTATATGTTGTTTGTATATCGTTTCAATTATTTATTTAGTTTTGTCTTAGGGATAAATAAATTATGTTAGGTCCCAAAATATTGTATCATTATGTTTGTTGTATTATTAGTATTTTTTTTATTTATATATTGTTGTAAGTACCATATTGAAAAATGGCATGTATAGTAGATTCTTGAGATTTAATTTTTACTTTTGTATATTGGGGAATTTTGTAATGGATATTGTGTTAGTATTCTAAGGATGAAAATATTGTTGTAAGTGGATATTATTGTATTGTTAAGGAAATCTTGTTCTATTATTGTTATTTGTGATGGATTGTTGTACAATAGGGTTGGTTTCATTATTTTGTATGGGTGTTGGAGATTTGAGAATATGAGTGTTGAGGATGAAAGCATTGTATTGGTGTTTTTGGTTGTTGTTATTGTACTATATATATGTATTAGAGGTTGAAATTTGATTGTAGTATTGGTGAATAAATTGAGGAGTTAGTTGGTTTATAAAGTTGGTGTTGTGTTGATTTTTTATGAGAGATTAATTTTGTTATGTTTTTGAAAATCTTTTGTATAATAGTTTTTGTTGTGTTGATGTTTTGTTAGATTTGGGAGACTTGTGGAATTTTTGGGAGTTGGTAGTGCAAATTCATTTGTGGATATTGTTGTGGCAATCTTGTGAGCTTCCTGTCAATAAGTCCACTAAGTCTTTAACCCTTTACTTTTCCTTCGATTTCATTGAGTTTTTAATGCGTTGTGTGTTGCATATTAGTTCTATTTTTTTGGTTTAGTGGTGTTTGTTGTATCCATAGGTTACTATTAATAATAGTGTATTAGCTTGGGCAATTGTTTTGTTGTATTATTGTTGGTTTTTGCCAGTGTATATTATATTTGGTAAAGGTGTAGTTTTGGTATTTGACTTGTTTAGTTATTATTTTGGTAACTAGCCTTCTTATTTGGATTTTTATAAATATTATCCTTTTTAGTATTTCATTGGTTGATTATTCTTCTATGTATAATTGGTTTATGGTATATACATATAGCCTCTTATACATCTTTATTTTGTCTTGTTTAATTTATTTTCTTATAATTCATTAGGTTATTTGTCTTGTTAGAATTTTTACTTGCATTTTTGTTTTGTAGTATTTAATTTTCTTTTGGATAATGGAAACCTCCCTCTCTTCATCAACTTCGTGCATCAATAATATTTTGGGAGATAATAAGCTTGAAGACACTTGGGGAGTATTCTTAACCTTCTCCTCCTATTTTTGTTATTTTGTATAATGTGAATATGTTTATGTCATATATTTTGAATGATGAGGGCATTGTCCCATTTAAGTGTAGGGGAAGGGTTGAGTATTATTCTCAATTGCAATTTTCTATTGATTATTTTGGGTATTTTCTTTAATTTGTAGTTGAAATCCTTGTGTTTATTTTGGGCTAAATTTTTTTTTCACATTGTTGGGTTAATTCTTAAGACTTTTGGATATATGTGTTGATATATGTTAATTTGGTGGAGTTGTTATTTATGTTTTTGCTTGGGAATTCTACTTAACACTTATTTAGGAAAATTATTTTTATGTATACTTGTATATTAGGCATGACATGGATTAAGTTTGGATAAGTAAATTAATCTTGTTTATGCCTTTGAAAACATTTGTGAAGCTTAATTTTTCGAGAAGGAATGAAAATTTAGTGATGAAATATAGAGTGTGGTTCATAGATTTATTTTTAGTTTTGTGGCTATTTCTTATTCATTCATTCATTCATTTGTGTTGTATGTTGTATTATAGAAAATTTTAATGATTTTTTTGTATTTTTCAATAAAAAAGAAAATAGGAACAAAAGGTGGGTTGCCAAATGCACCTACCTAAGTAAGGAGAAAAAAGGCTTTAGGAATGCAAAGATGCATGTCCTATTACAAAAAACAACGTGTGAAAAAAAGAAAAGAAAAGGCAAGAAAAAAAATTGCAAGGGATGCAAAAATAAAATTTAAGTTAAAATCATTATAAAAGAATTCCCTTGTAAAAAAAAAAATGATGAAAAATGAGAGGCTCCTACTTTGCTAATTCAAATTAAAATGTATTATTGTATTGTTGTATGAAAGAGTATGGTCTTGTTGTATTGTAATGTAGCATATGCAATATATGTACTTGGGGATTGCCATGAGACTTGAGTGAGTTGTTAGATCCTACCTCATATGAATCACTTTGTTTGAATTCTTAATTGGAGATATTGAGTGAATCACATTCATAAACTTATTTAATTTCACTTTGGAGTTCTTGGTTTTGTCTAGCCTAATATAAGTGTTTATATAGGATTAACTTGGATGGATTGGTGTTAAGATGAATCCTAAAGCGGAGGAAGAATTAATCTTTTTACCATATTAACCCTATTATATATGTGCTAAGTTGTCTTAATTATTCACCTAAAATGCTACGTAGAATATTTGTCATCTTATTTGTAAATTAAGTATTCTTGGTCCTTACGAAATAATGTATTTCTCTTTAGTTGTATAATAGTTTACTTCTGAATAAATATAGGATGTTTAATTTGTACACTCTTCAATTCTTTATTCATCAACAAGTGTGCTTTGCTTGAGGACAAGTAAAGACTTAAATGTGGGGGTGTGTGATGAGGGCTCATCACATATATATTTTCTAGTACTTTTGTGATTTAATTTTGCTAAATCCTTCTTTAATTCATTACTCACCACAGCATTTTCATCTTATTTTGTAGGAAATAAAGAAAATAAGAATTGGAGATGAAAAAGAAGAAAATGAGGAAAATGGAGCAAAAATGGAAGAAAAATGAAGAAGCCATACAAGAAGTGGTGTCCTAGGGAATTAGAACTTCCCTAGGCCACCTAGGATCGAAATTTCTAAAAAAAAAAATGAAATAGTACCAAATGCTGTTCACCGATACTATTCATGTGAACAGTCTAGGTGGCCTAGGGAAGTGGGCCGCCTTGTTATTGGAAAAACTAGGCGACCCACTTCCCTGGGCTGCCCCACATACGTAGAAACATGCATTTTCAAAATTTTCTACATTTTTTATTGATTTTTCTTCATTGTACACTATAAATATATCATTATAAACCCTGCATCATTATCCTTGGTGGGCTAGCTGCCAATAGATCCCTTAGGAAGTTCAAAATATCTTTCAAGGAATGGAAGACCATAGAGAAGATGGGGGGAGAAGAAGGGGTTGTTGAAGGAAATCTAAGGAAGAAGAAGAAGCTCAAGATCTTGTCTATGAGTGAAATTCTTCTTTTTCTTTGTATTAACTTTACAATATTAGTGTTTATATAATTTTAATTGTATTTGAGGGATGAAACCTAATTTATGTTCTTATATTGGGTTGTTATCATAATATATTGAATTTCTATCCTTGTATTTGATTACTTGGGCATTATTATGTTGGATTGATTGCCTGGGCTTGATTGATTTATTTAATTAATTTGTTCACTCTTGATGATTTTGAGAGATGGGGTTAGGAGTTGAACACCAAATTTATGGGTCCAATGTTTGTTTTTCTTTGATTAACTTGAGAGAGAGGTTAAAAGATTAGAACATGGTAGTCAATGAGTTTTCAATAGTGTCTAGAGATATGGTTATTAGGACTTTCGGGTACCTTTTAAGTGATGGGTGAGTTTAATGCTTCCTTGGGTTAGATTGATTAGGTAGAAATACTAATTAATTGAGCTCTTGGAAAGGAATCTCATAACTTGAGAGAGAGTGATGTTTATTCTTGAAAACTCATACCGGTGCTCAAGTGGGGATTTGATGAACTTAGTGATGAAGTCTACATTTTCTTTAGATGGAACTAGACCTCATTAATCAAATTATCTGAAAAACCTTTTAGTTGTGAGACAAAGGAATCAAGTAAGTCCTTACATTAAATGTTTGATATAAAAACTCTGAATTGCAAGTTAGTTGGAAATGTTTGTTATCTCAATAACGTGATTGACTGGAATGCAAGCCTGACTGTTTCTCAATAAAAGTTTTCCTTCAAACAAAGTTTTTATTAGAAAATCATCTTTTAATTGTAAAATGATTTTACAGCTAATCATTTGGAAACCATGCTTGCATGATGTTGAAAATGTTTTCATTGAGATTGGATTTTGATTGATGTATTGAAACGTTGAGTACTCAATAAGGTTAGTCCTCTAAGACTAACTTTTGAAGGGTAGGGCAAGTCTCTCAGTAGGAGGCCAGCTCTGAGAGGATGTCAGGCCGGTCCAAGCTAGTACCTCAGTCTAAGTGGGTTGATATTCCGAGGTAGACATCCGGTAAGTTAGGGTAAGAGATGGAGGAAAATCTTACCTAGTAGGCCGTACACCCACAACACTATGATGCAAGGTTTCATAGTGTTTGTCATTGTTGGGAAATATGCCCTCTTAGACTAGG
The DNA here is from genome assembly GCA_026120185.1 of Voacanga thouarsii. Classification (NCBI taxonomy): domain Eukaryota; kingdom Viridiplantae; phylum Streptophyta; class Magnoliopsida; order Gentianales; family Apocynaceae; genus Voacanga; species Voacanga thouarsii. Next base: position 272,049 of record JANUWF010001871.1, on the reverse strand, counting down.
TTTTTGATGTAAATATTAAATGTTTTAATAAAAGAATTTATTTTCAGAAATTTTTTGTGAATTTACATGTTATTTGTGCAAAATTATGTTTGGAAAAGACCTATTATGTTTAAGTAAGTGGTCCATGTGAATAGAGATCTTTCACAGTAAGGTATGGATCACGGGTTACTTAACACATAAACGTTCGTTCTTAATCGATTGATGAGAATGAGAATCTCATCATATCTAAGTTATTATATTATGAATTCCCAATGGGGAATGGCTTATTTTTAGCCAGTGAGTAGTCCACTCACTTCATGACATAAACATATTTCAATTACGTAGAACAATACTTATAGTAGTGGTTTCTTAAAGTACTATATGGTAGAAACCTAAACTACTACTGCTATAGCGTGTACTAGTACTTTACGACTTGAGTATGAGTTGATGGTCTGATGAAGCTGGAAGCATATACTTTGATATGCTATAGTTGAGGTTCTATCGTAGGGCCAATATACTTGCATGTTAGGTATATGTGACTAGTTAGTTAAGACAGACTTGTACAAGATAGTTTCTATACTATATCACCCCCTGTGGTTGTCTGAATAATCTAAATATCCAGGGCCTTGGGAAATATGACTTGGATGTTTGCTTTAGGATAGCTCCCTTGGAAAGCGGAAACAATCCAGAAAGTTGTGGATCATTGGACTAGAAGCCTAAGAATGGTAGATGTCATTTAGAGAGGTGTTAGTACACTTCTTCCTCTTTAAATGTACGGCGATGTATAGAGGGGTATTTTAGTCATTACACCTGTAGGTCGGAGACTTTGCTATCGCATCACTGTCCTTGGGGTCAATATTTCCTTATGGTGATATTAGGAAATATTTAAAATGCAAAATACATCTATTTATATGGCAAGAGTATTTTGGTCATTTTAGTGCCAAGGCAGTGTGTTTTTTGGTCCCTAGTATAAACCGTGAGTCCTAATTAAATACAGGCTAATGAATTGGTCTTAAATTAAATTAAATAAAATTTATTTTATTTAAATAGTCTGATTTAATTATTGGGTTAGAATAAAATAAAAGTCCATAGAGAGAGAATTAATTAAATTAGTTTGGTGAGTTAATTAATTATTCAGGACTTTGGCCCAATTTGAATAATTAAAGATTAATTTGGGACTAAACTAATATAGGCTTATTTATTGGACTAGTTTATTTGGGCTGAAAAATTAATTATTAATTGGGCCAATTATTTGGTTCTAATTAGAATAATTAATTAAGTCCAAAAGGTTAAACTAAGAGTCTAATGGGCTAGTCCAATTTAGCCTAGGGTTTTATTTAAGTTAAACAGGAAGATTGGACATAACGTTATTTTTTTACGGCTTCTTCTCTGTGAAAAACCAGACGTCTCTCTCTCTTTCTCTCCAAAAAATATTCCTTAGTCTGTGAGTTGTTCACCAAACGGAATTAGGCAGGTCATATACTAGAAGATCGAGAGTTTAGCGTTCACCTACATGCAAAGATGGAGTAAGAGGCTTGCAGGAATCGCACCAGAGGTTTCCACCAGCATGCCTACCTCGGTTGCACACATTCCGGTCCAACCATCTTTGAAAACAAGAAGAAAAGGTTAGAAATTTTTTAACCTCAAAGTCCCACCAGAGCACGACTGGCACCGGCTGAGGCTGCCAGAGCTGGCGCCGACTTTGTTCGGGTTCTCCAATTCTTCAATTTTTCTAGTTTTTTTTTTCGCTTCCGTTGCATGCTCTGTGTTTTTCCATCTTAAGCCTTTAGTCATGATACAGGGTTTCATAGCAAGGCTATGATGTAAGTTTCATAGCTGTTTGTTTTGAGTGGTTTTTGTATAATACTTATCTTTATGATTTTGTTTTGTTGTGATAAATATTACTCACCTTGATACGAAAAAAAATTAACTTGCAATTCACTTTTGATAAATGATTTTCAAAGTGCATTCATAAAATTTATTTTGATTCAATCATGAGTACGCATAGGGCTTACTGAGATGTATTTCTCACACGCCTTTGATGTTATGTTTCAGGAACTGCCAACTTTAGTAAGGTTGTGCACTATTAGAAGATAATTATCTTTAATTCTTTTGTTTTGTTCTTGGTTGAGGATTGATTCATTTTATGTAATTTGAGAGACTTGTAGACATTATTTTCCTTTTTAATAAGATTTTAGATTATTTTCCCTTTTATTATTTCTTTACCTAGTCATAAAGACCCATAATCCTTTGGACGGGGCTACATCTGCGCCCTCTTTGGGCACATGTGTTGTAGGGTGTTATATAATATGTTATCAGTGCAAGACTCTACCAAAGTTTTTCTAATGAATGTTATTATTGAGTTCTGCTATGGTAACTATAACATAGAACCGGATGTTGTATCTGATTAGGTATGTATTGGTATTGGCCCAGTTTGATGTAGCTTGAACTTGTTTAAGAATTGGAATCTGTGTTGGATTTTGATGGACTATTTGCTCTAAATTCTACAACTATTTGTAAGCAAGAAGATTGGCAGATCTGTGAGATAAATCATGAAAAGAATCTGTGATATAGTGAAATTGTGAAACTGCATGGAGTGTTTTGATAGTTTCCTAGTCTAAGCAAACTGCAATATATATACTCAGTGAACTCGATAAAGAAAAGAGAAAGTGCAAGAAAGAAATTAGAGTGGTTTATTCACTGATTTCATGTTCAGTTTTGGTTAAGAAAAGTTTCATTAGAATATTATGAGTATCGGCTATTCCAACTCTTGTTAATATGAGTGAGGGACTGATTGATTCATTACAATAGTAATTCAAGTTCTTTTGTATCTATTGATACATTGTTATTCAGTTAGACTTAAATCAAACTATTCGGTGAATCTAGTGCCTTTCAGTGTTGAGAAGTTTATATCGAACGAGGACCCGTAGATTTGGATCAACAATGGTTGATGGATGACTAGTCTTGCTGGGTTGAGTTCAACAAAGATCTTCTGTAAGTTTGACAAAAATGACATTATGTTATGTTCTGTCGAAGTCCACTAGGGAAACTTGGTGTTTGAAATAAGTGTAATCATTGTACTTTGTTTAAACTTTTAATGGATTTCTTTACTAGTCTAGGACCTCGAGACGCAGGTTTGTTAGCCAGACTGTGTTATTAATTTGTTATATTTGTTAGACTCTTTTTATTATTGTTTCTCAAACTGATATAATTTTAATAGAAAGTTTAACAAAGTCACATAAGATTGAGAAGCCAAACCTAACAAGCAGTATCAGAGCGGTTCACTGTGTTGCAATTGCTATTAATTTAGCAGGTGTGATCTTGGCAATTAGTTTGGAAATCATGTCTGGACCAGTTGATAAAGAAAACTCCGTCAAATGACAACTATTGCTAAAAATCATAAATTATGCATATTGAAAGACAAGAATGAAATCTTTATTCGAAACTAGGATATTATTGCATGGAAAGCTATTGAAGTTGAATAGAAACCACCAACAAAGGCTAGTACAAATCCTGGAGTATCTGAGGAGAAACAAATCTTAGAATAGACAAGTGAGGAATGTTAACTTGCTAATGCTAAGTCTTTAAATACTATATTTTCTATGGTTGGGTAAGAAGAATACAAGTTGATCTCTACTTGGAATTTGCTAAGAAAACATGAGACAATCTACAATTAATTTTAAAAGAACTAGTACGGTTTGGAGACCAAAAAGGCAACTGCTAATAACTTAATTTGACAAATTGAAAATAGGCGAGCATGAGACTATAGCTATGTTTAGAAATAAGTTGGGTGATATTACAAATAAAGCATATTACCTTGGTGAAGTCTACTTAAAAGAGAGGCTAGTTTGAAAGATGTTGATCCTTACCATCAAGATCTCAAAGTAGCAGCTATTGACGAATGTTGGGATGTGTTAACAATGCATTTGATGAATTAATATATTCTCTTCAGACCTATGAGATGAATTTACAGTCTTAGGAAAAATCTTAAACAAAAAAAAAAAAAAAAAGAGTTGCACTTAAAGCTAAGGAAGAATCAGATGAAACTTCTGATTAGGATATAGGAGTTTTGACCAGAAAGTTCAACAGAATGTTGAAAAAGTGTAACAAAATGAATAAATCTTTCAGCAGAACTTTTAACAAGAAATATGAAGTTTTAAAGAAGCATACACAGCAAAAACCAATGGAGAATATGAATTCTCCAAAATGACCAAAGTGTCATGAATGTGGTGGAATTGTACATATTCGTGTTGACTATGGAATTTTGAAAAATAAAATGAAAAACAAATCTTACTACACCACCTTGGGTGATAATGAAGATGATACTCAAGATTATTTAGAGGAATTAAGTACTGATGAAGGAGATGACGTTGGTTAATCTAGCAATATTACATTCAATGCAATAGTTAAAGCAGAAGTCTCTGACAACGAAGAGAATGTATCTGATAGTGATGATGATGCCTAAAGCACTTTTAGATGAATATAAGTTGTTGTACTCAAAATAGCGCCAAAATGTAAAGTAAATCAAACAGTTGAAGAAACGGGTTAAAGAACTCAGTCAATCTCTTAGTGATCAGCATCAGAAAATAAGAATGTATAAAAGTGAATTTGATCAAAAGGAGAAAGAATTGAAACTTAAGGATCAACAGTTGCAACAGTGAATCAGCTATTAAAAGGCTGAGCATTGGAAAGGTAAAGCTGGATGAAATGCTATTGTTTGGAAAGTCACCATATGATAAAATAGGATTAGAATATAATGAGTTCAACAAGTATCATGGAAATATGACAGTTGCTAAGAAGAAGGGAGAATTGAGAAAGTTTAAGGAAAGGCCCAAAAATCCACTTATTTATTATGACTATTGTTCAAGTTACAGGTGGAAAAATGTGCTTAAAGAGATCTAAGGATATACAACATGGACGAAAATGTGTTATACCAGAGTTTGACAAAGGTAAAAAAAATCTCCAAAAATGAAGTGTGTTTGGATTAGAAAAGAACTCCAGGTAAATATGGTTGACATGTCTTTTAAAACCACATTGGAGAACATATAGTATCTTTAGAGTGGATGCTTAAGGCACTTGACAGGAAGAAAGCAGTTCCTAGTCGACTATAAATCTAAAAGCAATGGTTGTATCGCATTTGGTGATGGTTCTAAATGTAAGATTGTTGGCTCAGTTATGCTGAACATTAAAGGTATCCCAAAACTCAGAACTTTGCATATAAAAGGATTGAAAACAAATTTGATAAGTATTAGCTAACCTGTAATGAAAACATGCTAGTCAATTTTGATAAGGCAAAATGTTTGGTTGTAGATAAAACTGGTAATTGTGTAATCACTAAAAACAAAACTTCTGATAATTGCTATTAGATATGCATGGCAAACTTTCATAAGAGCATGATGTCTAAGTCTAAAGAAGTTTAAATGTGGCATTAAAAGTTGGGACATGTTAATTACTGTCAGTTGGAACTTTTAAGTTTAATAGGGACTGCTCAAGGTTTACCCAAATTGGGCAAAGTCAACAAGAATATCTGTGGTGCATGTCAGAGTGGTAAACAAATCAAGAACTCTAACAAATTACTACAACATCAGTTCTTGAACTTATCTATATGGATTTATTTGGTCCTACTCAAATAGAGAGTATTGGTAGTAAAAGGTATGTATTAGTATATGTTGATGATTTTTCAAGATTTATATAAGTACATTTTTTAAGACAGAAATCTAATGCTTTTAAGGCATTCTAGAGACTATTTGTTACAATGTAAACTTTGAAAAATGTAAAGGTAAAATGAATATGAAGTGATCATGGAAAGGAATTTGACAATAATTTATTTGTTGAACTTTTTGTCAAGAATGGAATTCATCGGGAATTTTTCACACCAAAAGCACCTCAACAGAATGGTGTAGCGAAAAGGAAGAATAGAACTATTTAGGAAATGGCTAGAGTCATGTTGAATGCCAAGGCATTGCCATATAAATGCTAGACAAAAGTAGTAAATATAGCAATACATATTATCGACTGGACATATTTTAGGCCCACTACCAAAAAGACAACTTATGAGTTTGGAATGGTAGGAAACCACAACTGAATTACTTTCATCTGTCTGGGAGTAAGTATTATATTCTGATTAACAGGGAACAGTTGGGAAAGTTTGACAAGAAAAGTGATGAAAGAATTTTTCTTAGATACTTTAACTATAGTAGAGCTTTCAGAGTGTACAACGAGAGAACACAAGTTGTCACGGAGTCAATCGATGTAGTTGTTGAAGATATTTCTTCAGAAAGTAAAAATCGAAAGGAATTGCAAGTAGATGATAATCTTGTGCACATTACTGACAAGACTCTCTTAATAGATGACCCTGAAAATGTATGACAAGATGATCCAATCAAGGAGTAAGAGGGAGTTCATTGAAAGTACTATCATCCAAAGTAAAGAAGATCCATCCAACAGACTTGATTATCAGAAGTTTGGATGAATCAAGAAAAACTCAAGAGAAACCAAGAGTTGATTACAAAGAGATGGTTAAATATGCTTGTTATACATCATCACTAGAACTAAAAAATGTCAAAAAAGTCTTGACAAATGAGTATTGGATTATTGCTATGCAAGATGTACTGCAACAGTTCGAGAGAGATGTTATCTGGGAGCTTCTACAAAGACGTAAGGATGTTAATGTTATTGGAACTAAGTGGATATTTTGAAATAAAAAAGATGATCTTGGCAACATAAGAAGGAATAAAGTGAGCTTTGTTGCTGATAGGGGCTAAATTAATCATATTTTTCCTAGTTATTTGAGGCTCTTTCATGATACATTTTGTTCAAAAACTAGTCATATTTCTTCATATTTGAGATTTTACCCTTGGAAAGGTATTTTGTTCATTATTACAGATTTTTGGGATAAAACGAAGCAAAAACGTTGCAAAACAGAAGAGAGGCGGTGTCGGACAGGGCATAGGAATCGGCGCCGGCCATGCACTGTTAACACACACTTCAAGGCGATAAAAAATTGTCAAAATAGAGTGGAACAGAGTGGAACCAATGTCAGCTCCAGTAGCTAAGGTGGTGCTGGTTACATTTTGGAATACATTGTGCGGAATTCGGAAAAAAAATCGGCGAACAAGTGGAGAACCAGAACACAACCGGCGCCGACTCCGAGAGCCAAGGCCGGGCCGGCTGTGCTCTAAGAAAAAGGCAGGATTGTAATTTTTCTACGCTGTTTTTGGTAATTTATGGAGTTTTAGTATCTTCCAACTTCTACTTGGCCAATAATATTACACCAACAAGCTTAGGTACTTCCCAAGCCTATAAATCGATGAAAAATACGAGAGAAAAAGGGGAGAATTCATTGATCATCACAGAAAATCACTCAATCAAAGGAGGAATTCTTCAATTCAAAGAGAGTTGTGCAAGAAGGTCTTCAAAGGAAGAAGAAGGAGGCTTGTCTATGAGTACTTTCTTTTCCTTTGTTTTCTTTTTCTTGAACAATGATATGTAATTATTTTATTGTAATTTAACATTGTTTAAGATATTCATGATGTTTAGAGTTATTTGATCTTTTAGTTAATTGATTTTTATTCTTGGTATTTAATTACTTGTGCCTATTACAAGATTATTTGGTTGTTTCTTTCCATTAACTTTCTTAGAAAAGGGGTTGATGGTGATTTCAATTTGATTAGTTTCATATGTGTTGTCTTTTAACTCTCTTGGAAAAGGGGTTAATTGCTAAGAATAAGTTAATTAAAGGTTAATTGATGTCTGTCATGAATGGATTCATTGGTTAATTTTATATTTTAAGTTTTCCAGGAATGGAAATTTAATCAAAGAATTGTGTCTACTGCATCTTTTGGGTAAGACTGGTTGAGACAGGAATGTGATACTGAGTTATCTAGAAGATAGGGATTCATGGATTGGAAAAGAAGTGAGTCTACCTTAATCCTTTATAATGTCAAGAGAATAATTAGTTATGATAAAGATTAAGTACTTTAAGATTATGTTTGTCTAAACAAGGGCTTGAGTTACATAATTCTCCATCCTTGACATGTATATATTTTTATTTTTATTTCTTTTTCACTTTATAGAGTCAGTTAAACAATGAAAGAAGGGTTATTAATGTATACTTGTTCCTTGAGGATCGACACTTGTTTGAACCCTATGTTATGTTAATGATGAGCACGCTTGCTCATATATGTAATTTAGGGTTAACGTTTTAATTTAAATTTGATTGGGAATATGCTTATTTTTATATAATTTTTTATACCAAAATCCAAACACATCAAGTTTTTGGCGCTGTTGCCAAGGAACAATATCATGAAAGCTTGGATTTTGTTGATTTAACTATGTAAATATGCAAATATGTAAATATGTATACTTGTTTTTTCTACAAAAAGGTGCTATCTTTTGTATTTTCTGTATGTGTGTATACCCTTGTAACCTAACCTACTAACTTTGACTATATTCTACTAACTAACTTTGTATTCCTTTAATTTTGTTGTAATCATTAATTTTGTATCTAACTTGCTTCTTGTTTCTTCCTTTTAGGTGTTATCCCTGGTACATGACCTGAAAATTCGAAAGCGAGATAGTCAATTTTGACCCCGAAATCGAAAGGACACTATCAAAGATCCACGCGGACAATCCAAAGGAACTTAATTGTCGAAATAGATGGTGCTCAAAATAACAATACTGGAAATAGGAGGGTTATGGATGACTTTGTGAAACCTGCAATCTCGGACACAGGCTCGAGTATTACTAGGCCTAGGGTGGACGCGAATAATTTTGAAATAAACCCAACATTATCCAAATGGTTCAAAATATAGTTCAATTTGATAGGCTACCTGAAGAAGATCCCAATGCTCATTTAGCTAGCTTCCTTAAGATTTGTGATACTTTTAAGATAAATGGTGTTTCAGAGGATGTCATAAAGTTAAGACTTTTTCCTTTTTCTTTAAGGGAAAAAGCCAAATCTTGGTTAAAATCTTTACCTACCGGTTTCATCACTACTTGGAATGTCCTAGCTGAAAAATTTCTAGCCAAATATTTTTCTCCAACTAGGACAACCAAACTTAGGAACGAGATATTTACCTTCCAATAATTAGATTTTGAGCTCTTAGATGAAAGTTGGGAGAGATTTAAGGAGATGCTAAGGAAATGCCCACACCATGGATTTGAGCTGGGAATGCAAATGCTTATCTTTTTGAATGGCCTCACGTTCACAACACAGCAAGTGGTGGACTCTTCTGCAGGGGGTTCCATCAATCATAAGACCCCAAAACAGGTATTTGAGCTTATTAAAAATTTGGCTTCTAATAACTATTCTTGAGAAAGTACAAGGTTTAGAGCTCGTGTGTAAAGAGTACACAAAGTGGATGCTGTGGCAGCATTGGAAGCTAAGGTGGACGCCTTAACCCAAAAGATGGAATAGATGGTGATGCCTTAAGGCCAGGTTTTAAATGTAAGTTGTGATTTCTGTGGAGAGGGACACCCCAATCATGAATGCCAAAATATGGGGTCACTCAAAGAAACTTTGGAACAAGCAGCTTTTGCAGGTAATGTCCAGCCAGGTAATAACCCTTACAGCTCTACCTATAATCCTGGTTGGAAAAATTACCCTATTTTCTCTTGGAGCAATGGGAATCAACCTAGGTAGGGCTCTTTCAATTTTGGAGGTAATCAAAGGAACCAAAACCCCATGACCAATACTGGAACACCTTCAAAGCCACCATTGGAAGAGTTGATTGGTCAATTGGTAAGTACTACGGATAAAAAGTTCTAAAGGGTCGATGTAACAACAAGGAACCTAGAGGTCTCCATGCGCAATTTGGAGAACCAAATTAGTCAGTTAGCTAAACTACTGGGAGATCGTCAAGCTGGGACATTGCCAGGGAATACTGAGGAAAATCCACGGGATCAAAGCCATGGAAAGCATTGAAGCCATTTTTTTGTTTACTTTACTTTTAGTTTTGTGATTGAAACAATTTTTACTTCTGTTGTTTTGATTGATTATTTTTCATGAATTACAGTGCATGGTTCATCATTATTGTGTGTGTCTCATTTTTTTTTTTTTGAAAAAAAAAATTGGAGAACTAGACAAAATGAAACCGGCACCGGCTATAGCTAGGACCAGCGCCGGTTCATGTCGGGTGAGGTGCTCTTATAGGCTATTTTGGCCACTTTTTCTTCAAAATCTCCAATCTCCCTCTCAAATTCTCTCTAACTTGCGCCGGCTTTACATTCCTCACTTCCCAAAATTTGATTTTTTCACCTCCTAAACACTTTTATAACATCTATCTACTTCTTTTTTGTTGATCCTACGGATCATAAATTTCAAAATCTTCTATTTTTCACAACAACATCATAGTTAATCCACAAGCAAGGAGCTTGGATTTTTGCAAAAAAGCTTACATCTTCTGCTTTCCCATGCATACATGAGCACAAATGTATGATTTTTATTCAATTCCCACGGTTAAAATGGTATAGATGACTTTTTCTAATCTTAGGGACAATTTTGGCTGAAAATTGGGATTGTGTATACTATCTTGAATTGTGCATTACTCCTTGAGCTTCATGAGTTGGATTAAATTAGGAGTTAATGATTCTTTGATACTTGATTCATGCATATGATCATTAGGAGCTCTATGCATATAGCTAAGGGTGGAATTGTGGCTATTTGTGGTGGTTGAATATGGGCTATATATGGAACTTGCATTATTTTTCACGTAATGCCATGATAATGCCTTCATTCACATGACTATGTTTACTTGCATGCATTGAGGATATTCAACACGTTTATCCTCTACAGTGAACTTTACATATATTGTTGCACGTTATGTTGAATTGATTGGAGGTGATTAAATTAATTGTTGGTTGGAGTGTGATATATATCGAAGGAGTTCAGGTTTTGTGGATTGTGAGATTGGTTAAGGGTTGAGTGAGATTTGAGGAGTGTATTTGTAAAGGGTAATTACATCCCGTTTGAAGTCTTTGAGCTTAATTGTTCCCTCTTCCTATTTTTACCACTCCTTGCTTGATACCATGTCTAGAGCACGGGGTCTATCTTCTAAAAGGGCAAGAGCTTCCTCAACCCCTTTATCCGTCGATCCTTTGTTCCTTATACCAACTGAGTTTATAGATGTATCTTGTGAGGAATAGTACAATAGGAGAGCATCCAACAAGATCATTGTAGAACGTACTTTTGCGCCTACCCTAAATCGTGCCCTTAAGTTGGGAATGATGTTTAAGAGGCTAGGATGGGGTTCGATAGTACAATTGAAAGAGAAGTATTGTCCAGTGCTCATCAAGGAATTTTATGCTAATATGGTTGATAAGAGCAATAAACACCTTCCCCATTTTGAAACGAGAGTGAAAGGAATCCTCATTGTCATCACCCAAAATCAATTAGTTAACCTCCTCCAGGTATTTAACTATGATTCTTGACAAGGGATAGACATGAATAATTAAAAAATTCTTTCTGACCCGAATTGGAATGCTAGCGGAACTAGAGCCACACTAGGGTTGTATAAGCATAATGCCTTTCAAGCCAATAGTTTCTATTCAAACAACGATCTTGTTGCCAACTTTAGAGCTCTAGTCTATTTGTTTAGGTTCAATGTTGTACCGTGCTAGTGGTTTTAATGAGACTCGACTTATTGACACTTATATTCTGCATCGGATGATGAACACACTACCTATCCCTCTTGCACTCTTGATCATCCAATCCATTAGGGATGTTGTTCATCACTGTCTCTCTACAAAAGCCTTCATTTTTTCCTTGGTTATAATGAAAATTCTGAAAGACTTTGGTGTTAGTCTTGAGGGAGAACTGATGGAGGTTACCACTGAACACGATATGGTGAGTGAACAAACTCTGATGAGTTGCAGGTACAAGTACAGCCAGGAGTTGAAGAAGTGGCTAACTCCCTTCGAGATCAGATATCTCGGTCAGGTTAGGCCACCCACTGTGGAGGAGGAGCACCTGTGAAACCCCAATCAAAACCAACCTTAAAGTAAGGGGGTTGTGATGCATATAATATTTTATTGCATGTTTAAATATATTTTTATATGATTTTATGTGCTTTGGATTGGTGTTTATAGTCTCGAGAGCTTAATTATGTTTATTGAGTAAGAATGGCAAAATGATAATTTTTTCTTGAGGTGAAAATAGAGAGATAGCCTGAGGATTAAATAGGAAAAATATTTTAGAGAGAAATTAAGAACAAGAGTTGTTGTGGTTTAGTGGTTAGAGCTTTGGAATTAATTCTTGAGGTCTTGGGTTCAAATTTTATCATTGGAGTTTTAGCATGATTAAATTTTACTTTTGTTTGGGAAGGTTGTATTTTCGACCTTGAGTGCTCTAGAGAAGGGTATAGGTGATGTCCTAGGGGAGACATGATAGGAGTACCCTAATCCAACTCTTGTACCCTACAAAAATTCCTAAGGGAATTCATGCCCTTCTTGATCCTTAGTTCTCAATTCATTAGATTGTTCAATTTGTTCAAGCCAATTTTATTCCAGAAAAATTCTAGCAAAGTGTTGTGGCTTTGAAGGTTAAAAATGTCTAAATGGAAGACATCTTATGGACCAAAATTGTGTAGGATTTGGGGAAGGTTCCCAAGAGAATTAATCTCCATAGTGAACCTTCAAAACTCCACTCTAGCTATGTTCATTTTCCTTTATGAAGTAATCTAGAAATTTTCCAGCTTCTTGTGCATTTAAAGTGTCAAAATTTTCAGCCATCATTCCCTCCCAAATTCTGCCAGAAAATGGTCCTCTTGACCAGCTTGAAATCTAAAATTTTCTGGCTAAATTCGGACTGCACAAATGCTGTGCAAAACCAGAAAATTTTCTGGGCAAAATCGCAACATAGGTGAGCTTAAACCAAGCTGTTTTCTTCTAGTTTTCTCCTAGCACCTTAGCCACGTTTTTCCTCCATAAAGAAGGCTAGAAACCAGCCTTGAAATACCTCTGAATATCCCTTCAAATCCTCTACAAACTGACTGAAAAATGGCAGCAAAAGCTGCCCAGAAAAATTCCAGCAACAGCAAAACCTGTACAGGAATTTTTTTTCCAGCTTTGTTTCCTTCTTCAACCCTAGCCGAAACTTCACCATTTTTTTGCACAAACTTCTCTTGAATAGACATGAATTGAACTCTATTGTCTTCCCCAACCTTCTGCTCAAAAAACTAGTCATGGCTGCCCCTAAAATATCTCCAACAATTACTCCAATTAAGCCTTGATTGAAGACCAAAATTTCAGCAATCCTAATTTAATAAACTTCCATAAAACATCTCTTAAACAACCAGACCTTCCATCACCATTGTACCTCCTCTTTTTGGCCACCATTAAGCTTCCTCAACCAACTTTCAACACTGAGCAATAGTCGGCTATTACAGCTTCCAAAAAGCTTTCTATTGATCAAAGATCTTCTTGCTATATTTTGTTTCCAAATTTGATTCCCAAAAATATTTTTTTAGGATTTCAACAACCAGCCTTTCATTTTCCTTTCAAACCAGAAAAATCATCTACCAAAACCACTCAAATAATTTGGCCACTACAATCCCACAGAATTTTGGCAGCTTCAATCAAAATCTCTCCATTCTCTTCAATCTTCAAGCACACATAGAACACCAAGAATACCTACTAGTTTCATACACCTAATACCACTCCAAACCACTTCAATCTTCTACAAAAAAATTCCAGATTTCATCTACTCACTGCCGTGAATCCATCGATGTCACTTTTAACATCAAACTCTAAAATTCAACTATCTCTCTTGGATAAAAAACCAGTATTTTTGTGAAGGCTCAAGAACACCTTCAAGGTAAGCTTGTTCAATCAACTTCATCTCCACTAATCCTCAATCTCTAATAAATATATATGTGTATAAGCATGCTAATGGACTCTTTTCTTCTCTTCTCTCTCTCTCTCTCTCTCTCTTGGCCAGATACACCTCTCTCTTGGCCGAATGATTTCTTCAACAATGGCCATGCTTTCTTCATCTCTCTTGGACGAATCTAGTCTCCTAGGAGTTGAGATCCATTCAAAACTCCTTCAAGGTACTCATCAATCAAGTAAGCCCCTTCAACTCTCTTTTTAAATTCTAGATTCATGTCTCTAGGGTGATATTGAAAGGGGATGGATTATGTTTGAGGTTTGAGCATGTATTGTTGTGATGAGTTGAGATTGAAGCATGAACAAATGTGTGTAAATGATGGAGATGGGATTGATGCATTAGTTGATTGTCTTGGTTGATTGTGTGATGTTTTTAGGGTTTAGTGCATGTCTCCATGTCATGAGTGGTATTTGTGTTCATGCATGTTAGAGATTATGTCACCTTTGGTGAATAGGATTTATATTCAAGTATGATTGTTAAAGCCATGAGTATGTTTATGCTAGTAGAGGTTGGATCATGTCTTGGTAAATTTAGATCTATGCCTTTATTCATGATTTGGATGATTTGATGAATTGAAGTGGAGTGTATGTTCATGATTGTGATTAGCAAGTGGAAATATGATCATGATCTAGTTGTCTCTAAGTTAATTTTATTTCATCAATAAAATGATTAACATTATAATTTTTGCTAGTAGATCTCGAAAACCTTAGAAAATGTGGATTTGGTCTTTTAAATAAAATAGTGATATTTTAGTCAAATAAATGATAGCTTTTATTGCAGAAATAAAAATATATAGATATTATATATAATAATAATATCAAATAAATCCTTTTATATAAATAATCATAATAAGTAAAATATTAATTTTGTGAGTCTTATATTCGTAAATACCATTAAAATTTATTATCTTTTAAACAAGACCTATTAAAATTCACTTACAACTAATTTTAGTTACCAATTATTTTCTAAAAATTAATTATCAATAGATTACTATTTTAAATAATTGCATCTAGGTCCTAGGACCCTTCAACAAATAAACTCTAATTTATTTTTAGCAAAATTTAAACCTTCAACTTATTAGTACCTATTTCCCAAAACACTAATTAATTTAACTCTCAAATTAGACTTAGCTTATAAACCCTTTATTTATTATCTAGCCTTAAAGCTTGGGATACTAAGATTATGGTTGTAGTAAGTTGAGCTAGTTCTATTTGTGAAAGTGAATTTTAGCTTGAGTTTGATTATGGTTTATATTTACCCTAGGCGAGGTTTGGTCAGCTGTTGAAGACCTTTATTTTATCTCTCCTGCATAAAACCTGTTTGATGCAAAATGTTTATTATGGCAAGCCAAATGTAAAGTGCATGGACACTCATTTCTGTAAAGGCAATTGAGGATTGTCTCCTGTCTTATTTCCGTCAAATAAATTATTTGAAAATCAATAAGCAGATTTACTCAAACTTAAAACTCTTTCTAAAATTGATTTTGACAAAGACTTCGGAAACCCTTATTTGCCATTTTCAAGTGGAACTATGTTTTATTCCTTTTTCCCCGAGTAGGGTAAGTTACGTTGAGTACTCAATAAGGATGGACTGCTAAGACTAGTCTTTGAAGGGTTAGGGTGAGTCTCTCAGTAGGTGGCCACCTCTGAGAGGTAAGTCCTTCCCAGATAGGATGACAGTCCAGTAGGTCGTGCCGGTTCGAGCTAGCAGTTTTTCAGTCAAGTGACTATGTGTTGCCGGAATGGACAACCGGTTGTTGTTTGGATATAGAGAAAGAGGAGTATCTTGCCCGGTAGGCCGATCACCTACCTTTTGTCAGTCTGCACAAAGTGTGGCATTCTGACTGGTTATGGGGTCCAACGTGTGGTAACCCATGACCACTTTTGAGTAGTTGATTTTATTGTATCTGTATGGTTGGAAAAGCCAAAACACCACTTTTGATTTTGACTATTGTTTATTGCTTGCCAGTATTTCACCTATGAAGATTTTATACTTTGCATTCACGAATGTTTTCACTGAACACTCAAGCACACACAGACTTACTGAGATTTTTATCTCATCACCTTTTTTACCATGATTTCAGGTCAATCCTGCTGTGGGGATGAGTAGCTAGTTGCAGTCTGACTTGGAAGATTTTTCTGATATTTATTTTGTGTAATGCTTTGGGAGTTGAGAGTAGATAATTTTATTTATTAATTTATTTCGAATTCTTAGTTTGTAATAAATTTTAAGTTTAAAATATTATTTTTATTCTATTATTTTAATTGTGTGACCTAGTTATAAAGACCCATTGTCCTTTGGATGGGGCGACATCCCCGGCCCTGTCGAGCCTAGGTAGTAAGGTGTTACAGCACCTACCACCATCGGCACGTGCACGAGCTAGCGGTTCTCAGTCCCAACCCCGGACTGACTTTGAGACTACTGTGCTGGGACACTTCGACCAGCAAATGAAGGTGCTCCTACGCTTGTAGGATACTATGGATGACATGGCAAGACAGCAAGCTACTATGGAGCAGCAATTGGTTTAATGGAGACAACAGTCTTCCGGGCAACATGGTGGTGCAGGAACTTCCATACCGGGTAATGATGATGAAGATGGTGATGAGAAGGAGGACTGATGATGATTGTCCAAATTTTCTCGATCACTCTTGTTTTTTCTTTCTCTTTTAATGTTTTTTTTTCTTTTTAATAGTTTTTTATTTCTTTCTTTTTGTACTATTTTCTTTCTTTTGTTTTTGATTTATTTTATTTTCTAGTTTTTATGCTTTGGTGTGCTCTTTTATATTTTTCTTTATAGGTACTTTGCCAATGTCTCATTCTTCAAGAATTCAACTCTTGTACAGTGCTTTGCACAATGAATAGAAGTTTGTTTTTCTTATCTCTTCTCCTTTTTATATTTTTGGTCCCATGGTATGGTTTAGTCTTTGTTATATTTATTTGGCCATTGAGGACAATGTCCAGTTTAAGTGTGGGGGTGTGATTTGATTGACAATTCTTCTTTGCATATACGTTAGCCTTCTTGGGAGCAAAAAAGATCAAAAATTTTTTTTTTCTGATTTTCTTTGAGATTTTAAGCTATATTTTTAATGCATATCTTTATGATGGACTATAGAGCATATGTTCTAGATCATTTATGGCTTATGCATGACTTTTTGCACACACTTGGACGACGTAGTTCTTGATTGAATGCTTTGCATTGTTCTTAAACCTGTTTTTCTACTAAAATTCATGGAGCATTCTAGAACTTACTTGAATATCTCTCGAGGCGAAATAAAAAAGATAGTCATGATTTAACTTAGGGATGACGGTAATAGGCCTTTTTTTGGATAGTTTGAGTTTTTCAAGCCTACCTATTGTTATATTATCCCTAGTGCCTATTTTGAGCCTAAATTGTTGATTTCTTTCTTTAAAACCCATTATCATACTTTGTCCATTGCTTGTTTCTAAGAGTTTGAATATTTTTTCCAAATCTTTATACTCTTGATGGATAAAAGTATATGTAGGAGAACGTTGAGGGAGAATACTTAGATAAAGATCATGACTCGTTACTTTCAGTCATGTATCAATAGTTGTGTTGAGCAAGAAAAAGAAAAGAAAGGGAAAAGAGGAATTGAAAACAAGAAAAGAAGACCAAAAGCTGATAGAAAGAATGGAAAGAAAAAAAGTGAGAAAGAAAAGAACAGGAGCAGTAAAAACAAAAGAGGAGTGAAGGAAAAACGAAATTGGGAGAGAAAAGAGAGAAGAAAGATTGCAAGAGGAATGGTGATTGAGTTGTAAAAGTTGAGTTCATATCAAATCTTTGACACCATTGCTGAACATTTGAGGGATCTTGTGAAAAATAGGGAAGGGTTGATGAAGAAAGTAAAAAGATGAGAAGAAGAAAAGAAAGAGAAAAAATGCAGGATTTGCTTAAGTGGAGTTGTAATTGCTAAATAAGGTTATGATTTGATTGATTTTTGGAATAGGAGAGCAAGAAGAGTTGGAAATTAATGATTCATTTGTTTATCGTTTTCTTATGAACTCTCAGCTTCTTTGCTATATGATTTTCCTTTATCCTTCATTTGCTAAGCTACATTATAAGCCTTTAGCCTTACATTACAGGCTTGAAAGTCCTACTTGACCTAAGTAGAATCATGATATGTCTCGGATTAGTAGAGAGAGTGTATGAAAAGTAAGCTTATGGAATGCATAGTCTTTTTGAGCTAAATTCTTTCTAATGATTTGAGAATATTGTGAACTATTGAGATAGTTCTATTAAGTCATTATTCACTAAACAAGTCTTGCATTTGTTGTGAAGATGTAGTATCATGTGTTTTATGTTCTTGAATGAAGAAAGTATTAAGGATATTGTTTTGAAATTGATTGAGTGGTTGATTAAACCTTGTGTTTTCCTACTTGTCTTTGATACTTTGCTTGAGCACAAGCAAAGAGCTAAGTATGGGGGAATATGATAGGGGCTAAATTAGTCATATTTTTCTTAGTTATTTGAGACTCTTTCGTGATACATTTTGTTTAAAAACTAATCATATTCCTTCATATTTGAGATTTTAACCTTGGAATGGTATTTTGTTCATTATTACAGATTTTTAGAGTAAAACGAAGTAAAAATGTCGCAAAACAGAAGAGAGGCGGCACTAGATAGGGCATAGGAACCAACGTGGCCGTGCACTGTTGACACACACACACTTCGAGACGAAGAAAAATTGTCAAAACAGAGTGAAACAGAATGGAACCGGTGTCAGCTCTAATAGCCAAGGCGGTGCCAACTGCATTCTGGAATACATTGTACGGAATTCAGAAAAAAATCGGCGAATAAGTAGAGAACCAGAACACAACCGGCGCTGACTCTGAGAGCCAAGGTGGCGCTGGCTGTGCTCTGAGGAAAAGGCGGGATTGTGATTTTTCTACACGATTTTTGGTAATCTATGGAGTTTTAGTATCTTCCAACTTCTACTCGGCCAAGAACATTACACCAACAAGTTTAGGCACTTCCCATAGTTTAGCCTATAAATAGATGAAAAACACAAGAGAAAATGGGAGAATTCATTGATCATCACATAAAATCACTCAATGAAAGGTGGAATTCTTCAATTCAATGAAGGTTGTGCAAGAAGGTCTTCAAAGGAAGAAGAAGGAAACTTGTCTATGAATGCTTTCTTTTCCTTTGTTTTCTTTTTCTTGAATTTATTGTAATTTGACATTGTTTTAGATATTCATGATGTTTAGAGTTATTTGATCTTTTGGTTAATTGATTGTTATTCTTGGTATTTAATTACTTGTGCCTATTACAAGATTATTTAGTTGTTTCTTTCCATTAACTTGCTTGGAAAATAGGTTGATGGTGGTTTCAATTCGATTAGTTTCATATGTGTTGTCTATTAACTCGCTTAGAAAAGAAGTTAATTGCTAAGAACAAGGTAATTAAAGGTTAATTAATATCTGTCAGGAATGGTTTCATTGGTTAATTTCATATTTTAAGTTTGCCAGGAATGAAAATTTAATCAAAGGATTGTGTTTACTACATCTTTTGGGTAAGACTGGTTGAGACAGGGATGTGATGCTAAGTTATATAGAAGATAGGGATTCATGGATTGGAAAAGAAGTGAGTCTATCTTAATCCTTCATGATATCAAAATAATAATTAGTTGTGATAAAGATTGGGTACTTTAAGATTATGTTTGTCTAAACAAGGGCTTGAGTTACATAATTCTCTATCCTTGACATGTATATATTTTTATTGTTATTGTTATTTTTCTTTTTCTTTCTTTTTTACTTTATAGAGTCGGTTAAACAATGAAAGAAGAGTGATTAATGTATACTTGTTCCTTGAGGATCGACACTCATTTGAACCCTATACTATGTTAATGATGAGTATGCTTGCTCATATGTGTAATTTGGGGTTAACGTTTTAATTTAAACTTGATTGGAAATATACTTATTTTTATATGATTTTTTATACCCAAATCCAAACACATTAGTTGCACAGGGATATACACAAGTAGAAAGAGTAGACTTTGATGACACATTTGCACCTATAGCAAAGCTAGAATAAGTTAGACTATTGCTGACAGCTATTTATGCAAAGAAATTTTGATAGAAATCAACCCAACCATTATGCTAAAACTAAAAAGAAGGAGGATGGAGATTTAAATCACATTCCATAGCGCCAAGGAAAAATTTAAAACATGGAGATTTTCAAGGGAGGATCTAAGTAAACCAAACCACCAAGCCAAGGAATATGAGAATTGAGAAGAAATATGTACTAAAAGAAATGACAACCTTCAAGAAACTTCATGCAAAAATTTAAGTGGATAAACCAAGAATCAAGAAGATTTTAATCAATGGAGGATCAAAAGAGGACAAAGAAAATCAATCCTTGATCAACAACTTATGTGGAAAGTGATAAGGCCTAAATGTACCTATATTTTTCCAGTTATTTGAGGTAATTTTGTAATATTTTTAATGTAATAGCTTCTCAATTTCCTTACAATTTAATATTTTTCATGTAAAAAGGCTTTCCTTTGATTTTATGTAGAAATTGATGAATTTGAAACTTAATTGTGGAATCCAGACCTGACTTGATACTGATCCATAGAGACTGAACCGGCTCTAGCTCAACTTTGGAAAAATAGTGCAAAACAAAGGAAAAAGCAAAGTAAATCGAGAATTCTAGAACAGACCCATGCCAGCCCAGAGAAATTGACCTGGTCCCGACGTAGTTTGGGTTTTGAGGCAGTTGAAGTTTGAATTTGATCAAAATTGAAATTTTCTCGAGAAGTCTTTTGGTATCTGACTTGTACATAGCCTAAAACTTCTAAGGAACCATTTTGGCAACCGAAAATGCTATAAATATAAGGAAATCATTCATTTAAAAGGGGATTTGAAGAAAAAAAAGCTAGAAATCATTCCTTTAATGAGGAATTCATATAAATGAGTATTGTGTAAAGAGAGTTTTCCAAGGAGGAAGAAGGGGTTTTCTCTATTAGTTTTTTCTTAAACCTTTGTTTTCTTTTTCTTGACCAATGATGAGATCAATATCTTTATTGTAGTTGGATGTTATTTTTTTGGATCTATAATGTTGAATTAATTCAGTTCTTTGATCGATTGAATTATTCTTGGTATTTGATTATTTGTTTTTATTGATGAATTGCTAAAATTGGATCTTTCTTCTAATTAATTTGGGAAAGAGGTTAGGAGTTAGTTTCAATTAATTTATTTTATATGTGTTGTTTCTTAATAGAGTTGGAAAAGAAAGTTAAGCATAAAAGAACCTAAGTAATAAAAGATTAGTTGATTTTACCTAGAGTATAGGGTCACTGGCTAATGAGTTTCATGCATCTTTGGGTTGATTGATAAGATAGAGTATATCTATTAATTTAACTAGGAGATAGTGAGTCCATGACTTGGGAAAGAATTATATTTTATTTTGTTCCTTCACAATGCCAAGATAATAATTAATTATGATAATTACCAGTAATTCATTATCATGTCTTCAAGAATTTCCATTTAAATATACGTTATTCTCTCCTAGAGTTGTATATATTTTTATCTTTCTTCTTTCATCACTTTAATTGGTCAGTTAAATAATGCATGAAAAATAACTAATGGTAATTGTTCCTCGAGGATCGATACTCGTTAATTATTTGCACAATTTAATAGCTATATTTTGCAAAGTACACATTTAATGCTTAGAGGTTCAATGAATCATGTTCTCGCTCCTAAATAAGCCCTTCATAATTTTTGTAGATATCAAAGGATTGAAGTAGAAAAGCATTGAGCACACTAGAAACTCATTGTAGAAAGCTAAAGGTGCATTCTTTTTCTTATTTTTGTTTAGTTAAGCACCCACTGTGACTTGCTAAGACGTCAAGAGCAAATTACTTTGCACAATTTAATAGCTATATTTCTCAAATACACATTAAATACTTAGGAAAGAAAAAGAAAAAGAAAAAAAAAACATTTAGCACAACAGAAATTTTGTGAATGCTTTTTGCATTGGAGGTTTGATGCA
The DNA here is from genome assembly GCA_026120185.1 of Voacanga thouarsii. Taxonomy (NCBI): domain Eukaryota; kingdom Viridiplantae; phylum Streptophyta; class Magnoliopsida; order Gentianales; family Apocynaceae; genus Voacanga; species Voacanga thouarsii. The sequence goes on along the minus strand of JANUWF010001871.1, from coordinate 250,174 downwards.
AAACTAGATATTAAATACAAGGAACAAGAATAATTTCAACAAATTGTTTCAAAGACTTGTAGTGAAAAGTCATAGTTTTCTGAGACATTGTCAGATAAAATAAATAGGGAACTAAACACAACTACAAAGAAAGAGAAATAGAGTTGAAAGAATGCTAGTAAGAGGCATCCCATAGCGATTAAAAGCTATACATTTAGTGACCCCATGTTCTAAATACTCTTCTGTTAGTGTTATGCCCTAGAGGCAATCACTTGTACCATGTATATTGCATATTAAATTAATAAGAGGCATTCTTTATCTTTCAGTTTGATTGTTATATCTAAATATGTGTACAAACCGTTAGATAAAGTCCCTAGTACAACACAGTGTTAAGGAAATCATGATAGAGATCATGATGTGAGATTCCTACTACACTATGCAGTGTTTGTACTTAAATAATCCCCAGTCATAGTATTAATAAGATGAGACATTATTAATACGCCAAGACTGGCACATGTTATATCTTTTGATTGGATCAAGCGGTGGTTCTCATATCCGTGAGTATTGGGATACTCAGGATTAACGTGTGGATGCTTGTTTTGAAACAAGTTCATTGGATGACCTAGCTACGAGATAATCACTTGGATAACTATTTAGTGCCAGTGATAGAATCTCATTATAGCAAGTGTGCAAGTATCCTTAGACTTGAGATCTCCAAGGTACTTTGTTTATCGAGCGTTGTACTTTGATTCTAATCTTTGGAGTCTTATCTAGGACCGCCTATGGGATGGATATTGGGTACAACGTAAAGTAAACGAAAGTAGTTGAGAGGGTCAATAAAGGATTCACCACTCCTAATAGTAGGAGAGTATATCTCAAGGCCACTTGTAGAAATCATTACTCATGAAGTCCTTGGCCAAGGCGACTATGTGATGGAAATGGTTCCAATTGATACACATATCGAGTAATGGATTTCTTGAACAAGTACTAAAATATTCGAGCCAGAATTAATAATATTCTGGAGGGAGTTGGCACTAATTCCATGCTCTAGACCGAATGAGATAGTGTATGTTGAAAGGAGTTTATTGCACTGATAATTTGCTATTGAAAGGTTCATGTCAAGCCACTTGACTTTCTGGACTTTTGGGTGGTCAAGAGTCATTGCTAGATGTCGCTCTTGATATGCTAAATATAAATTTATTAATTAGAGAATTAATAAATTTAATCCTTTATTTTATTAAGGATTATTAATTCTAATATTGTTAGAATTAATTCATATTATGCTACCAATAAGACCAAGAAACTTAATGGGTCACACACAATAAAGGTTTGAATGCTCAAATATATTATTTGATAATATTTTGGGGTTAATTACGAGAAGGGAATATATTTATAGGTGAATTATAAGTTTGTTATAATTCATGGGACCTAATTGTAATTAAGTAAACTTCAAGGACCAATTTGTTGACAATTGGACGTTGAAGGACTAAGTTACAATTTATGGTAATTATAAATCTATAAATATAAGGAAACAGTTTTCTTAGGGTTAGAGACAGACCATTCACGAAAAAATAGAGAAACCATTTCTCTACCTCTCTCTTGATCAAACCCTAGCCGTCTCTCTTCTTGATCAAAACCCTACCCTCCCGAATTCTACTAGCATAGAATTGTGAGATTGTGAGTATTCAACCTTGTGTGGATTATCATTAGAGGGAGTTCTTTCTTGGACTTCAGTTGAGCTGCAGTGAACGGTTTTGGATAATCTGGATCGCGCCTGGTTTTGGATAATCTGGATAAAATTTTGAATTCTAGCTTCACGAGGTAATAAACGCAATCTTCTCCTTTTTCCCGTTTCTATTGCAAACCCATGATCCATGGCTTGGATTTCTTGTTGTTTTCCGCTGCGCTTAATCAGATTATGCATGATAGAAATCCTACATCTTCTATTTCTTCTGGAAAATCCCCCTGTAGAATATCCATGTAATTAAACACAAAAAGAGCAAAAAAATTAATCAAAAAAGAAGATCCATGTTCCTTATACAATAATAGAGTAAAGTTACTCATGTCACCTCTTTGCCGCACGAAGATACCTTCTTGCCAAAGTAGTGTAGTAGAAGATTTTTTTGGCATTGAGAAATTTGGTTACGTGTGGTAGGCTGTGTGATTTTGGATAAAATTTCCCTCTAAATTCTTTTCAATGAGTGAAAGACATGAACTTGTCAAGAATTTCCCATGATAGCTAAATTCTCAATTGTAATACTGCTAATGGTCACAAATGCAAAACACACTCTCTATTGAGTTATGGATTCCCTATTCTTGTGGCAATTAGAAGGTATCTCTACCTCTTTAATTGAATCCAAGAAGCATTAAAGTACAAAAATCCCCTATTTATCTGGAAGAAACCAATACCCTTATCTTTAGGTGATATCAATTTCTCAGTGATTACTAAATTCTAATCCTCCAACCTTTCTCTTGAGTTAATCGAAGGAAAACCTATATTGAACCCATTAAATAGATCTATACTCCTAATCCTATCTCTTGAATTCAATAGAAGAAAGTAACCCAAATAACAAATCCAACACAATAAATTCAAGTAATCATTCATTAGGAATTGAAAATCAACAAATAAAAAATAGATCCAATATAAGAATAAACTAGGGTTCATCCATTCAAGAACAATTAAAACATACAAATATGCTGCCAAGTGAAAAACAAGAAAAGAGATAAAAAAACTCATAGACAAGTTGGCTTAATCATCTTCTCCAAGCCTTCCTTGAGCAACACTCTATTCTCCTCCTCAAATCTTCTCTGTTGTAGGTGTGTATGTTTTTCCTCGATGGTGGTTTCCTTTCTTTGAGGCTATAATAGTGTATTTATAGCCAAACCCTTGAAAATTCTTCAAAAAACGCCAGACAACATCCTTCATGTGCTTGTGGGCAACAAACTTCCCTAGGCCACCATGTTCTTCAGAGGGAAGGTAACCTAGGGATGTTAGCCAGGTGGCTTAAGGAAGTCTAACTTCCCTGGGCCATCAACCTTATGGAAAAAGGCCATTCTGGTGCTTGCCAATGTTCTGTTTTTGTTATCCAATATGTGTGTCCCAGCGGCTTAGGGAGGTGGCACCTCTTGGGCCACCATCTTTAGTCTAACAACGTCCTTTTTTTGTTAGGGATATGCTCTAGAGTCAATTTGTATTTATACTATTATCGTTATGTTTTATATAATAATATGAGATTTTTCTTTCCATGAATAGTGCATTTTGTTTTGTGGTCATCAAGTATGTGACTTGATAGTAAAACCCAGCAATGAATACAATGACTATTCTAAAACTGTCCCTGATCGATTATTATTATTGGAACAATAATAAATTAAGATTAGTATGTTTGTAACTTGATGGCTATATTTTACTAGTCATGGATATTTATGATATCAAGTCAAACTATAAATAAATGTTAGAGAACATTGTATTGAATACGACCCACTGTGAGAGTACTTCATGGAACATGTCATAAGTACTTTCTAGCCATAATGATATTAAAAGTCCTTCGACCTAAATTCATCATAGTTTCCTACTTGATAAGTTCTATATTTTGATGTTGTCTAAATTTGTCTTTAACTAGATAATAAATTAGATTACTGTTGGATATAGAATAAATCAATGAGAGAAATATGATTGATAGTGAAGGAATTTGTCCATCTCAATTATGGGAGAGATATCCATGGGTCCCTTGATAAGTTAGACTGTTAAAATGCATGGCCGTACTTAAATATATCAATATAAGATATTGATATCATTTGTTTGAACAATCTACTATGAAATCAAGAAATAATTGATTAAGCTTAATAAGGACGACATGCTTCGTGTCTTATGCTTAATTTGGATATCGTTTGACAAAAGGACTAAATATAAAATTGTGGTTTGGTTCAAAGAGATCACTGATCTTCATTTAACCTGGATAGTTATAATGTTTTGCTAGAAACCACTTATAACTTGTGGGCCATTTAAATATGATTTAGGCACACCACCAGTGTTAAATGAACCTATAGGGTCACACAATAAGCGAACTTGTTAGGTTATTTTTTTGGTAACCAGATTCGATGAATCTGGAAATATGTCTAAGTTAATCGAACTTAGAAAATTTACCAGATATAATGAATTTGGAAATATGTCCACATTCGATGTATCTGGATAATGTCCAGATTATAAGAATCTGGCTCGATAAATTAATTAGTTAAATTACCGAGATAATGGCATAATCTTATCATATCAGTTTTAATTTAATTTGAATTTAAATTAAAATATGATAAGATATTATTAGAATTGGACTCTAAGAGGTTCGGGGATTTTTTAAGAAAACCCTAGCCATTTTCTCAAGAGCTCGGTTCGGTTGAAAATATTCATGCCTCCATTCACCAAAAAAAAAAAAAAAAAAAACCCTTTGAAACTCTAGGCGCTAACACTTTTGGGGTAACGAGTTAGTTCGCCGTGTGTATCTGATAGAGGACGTTCGTACACTGCAGCGTCTGGTGATCGTTCGGGTTGCACGTACAACAACATAATCAGAATCGAAGGATCTCGATTACGCCAAACAAAAGGTAATTCTGTAAACCTTAGATCTTCTTAATCATTTATTTGGATCCTCGAAAGGGATTCGTGGATGTTTTTCGCGTTTAGTAGTCCACGAATCTCAATAGTGGTATCAGAGCAACTTGCTAAATGATTAGGTTGAGTCATCTGTTTTAATCATATTGTTGAATATATGTATGGTATATATATGCGAATTTAAACGGTGTATATCAGCATGTTCATATGATTATGATTGTAGAATATTTAGCATGCAGACTGCCTAAATTAGGTTTAATCTATGCGTCTTAGTTGTCTGATTAGACCAGATTATTTGCAGATTGTTTGTAAACTGGTTTGTTTTAATATGATATGGTATTGTAAGCATGCTATCCGTGGTTCTATATTTGCGAATTGTTTGTATTAATCGGCCATGATAATATGTTATCTGTACGAATATGATAATATGTTATTTTGAATAGTGCATAGCATGGCTCGTTTTATTCCAATGTGATTGGCAGGTTATATTCTGGTTGTTTGAAGTTGTAATTTTTAAATATGGCCTGCGTGTCATTTTTTATTGTTGTAAAATTGTATTGCTTTCCTAGAATAGGAATTATTTTAATTTTACTATCTAATGTAAAAGAAGACGGTGGCCTATATTTACAACCAAGGAGGAGTATGCTCAAGGCATTAGAGAATGCTTAAGGAGTTCATATATTTAGATTGACCACCTTGATCTTCACTTTGCTCGTGATGATCAACATAGGTTATGGGCCATGTTATGTCACTTTTATTTATGTCTTCCATGCATATTTGATATGTTTATTTCATGCTTACTACAATCAAATTTTTATTTTTTTTTTAAAAAATTAAGTGTTAAATGCCTTCCAAAATCAAACACTTGTTATTACTTGGATCATCATATGTGAAACCCCAGTCGGAACCAACCTTAAAGTAAGGGGGTTGGGATGCATATCATGCTTTATTGCATGTTTAAATATATTTTTATATGATTTTATGTGCTTTAGATTTGGGTTTTATAGTCTAGAGGGCTTGATTATGGTTATTGAGTAAGAAGGGCAGAATGGTAATTTTTACCTGAGGTGAAAATAGGGAGATAACTTGAGGATTAAATAGGAAAAATATTTTTGAGAGAAAATAAGGACAAGAGTTGTTGTAGTTTAGTGGTTAGAGCTTTGGAATTAATTCTTGAGGTCTAGGGTTCAAATTCCATCATTGGAGCTTTAGCATGATTAAATTTTATTTTTGCTTGGGAAGGGGTATTTTCGGCCTTAAGTGCTTTAGCATAGGGTAAATGTGTTGTCCTAGGGGAGACATGATAGGAGTATTCTAATCCTATTCTTGTGCCCTACTCAAAAATTCCTAAGGGAATTCATTCCTCCTTGATCTTTAATTTTTCTTAATTCTCAATTCATTAGATTGGACAAATTTGTTCTAGCCAATTTCATTCTAAAAATTTTAGTAAAGTGTTGTGGCTTTGAAGGTTCAAAATGTCTAAGGGAAAGACATCTTATGGACCAAAAATGTGGAAGAGATGGAGAAGGTTCCAAGAGAATTAATTCCCCTAGTGAACCTTCTAAACTTCACTCTAGCTTGATCCATTTTCCTTCATGTAATGAACTAAAATTTTTCTAGCTTCTTGTGCTTTCAAGGTGTCAAAATTCTCAGCCATTATTCCCTCCCAACTACTACCAGAAAATGGCCCTTTTGTTCAGCTTGAAATCTGAAATTTTCTGGTTAATTTCGGGCTACACAAATGCTGTGCAAAACCAGAAAAAATTCTGGGCAAAATCGCAGCTTAGTTGGTCTTAAACCAAGTTATTTCCTTCCAGTTTTCTCCCAGCTCCTTAGCCACGTTTTTCCTCTATGAAGAAGGCTAGAAACCAGCCTTGAAAGACATCTGAAATCTCCTTCAAACTCTCTTCAAGCTGACTGGAAAATGGCAGCCGAAATTGCCCAGAAAAATTCTAGCACTTACGAAAATCCTGTGCAGAATTTTTCTAGACTTGTTTCCACTTCAGCCATGTCCGAAATCTTCCTCATTTTTCTGTTCAAACCACTCTTAAACATTTATGAACTGAACTCCATTGTCTTCCCAAAGCTTTTGCACAAAAATCAGATATGGCTGCCCAAAAATGCCTCCAACAAATCACTGCAATCATGCCTTGATTGGATACCAAAATTCCAGCAAACTTAATTTAGCAACCTTCCATAGAATGTCCCTCAAACAACAAGACCTTCCCTTCACCATTACACTCCTTCCTTTCGGCCTCCATTAACCTTCTTCAACCAACTTTCATCCAGCAGAAACTCAGAGCAATCAGTCGGCCATAGCAATCCAAAAAGCTCTCCATTGATCAAAATATTCTTGCTATATTTTGTTTCCAAATTTGATCCCCACAAATATTCTTTTAGGATTTCAACAACCAGCCTTTCCTTTTCCTTTCAAACCAGAAAAATCCTAAACTACAAAAACAATTCGGCCACTGCACACACAGAATTTCGGCAGCCACAAACCCAAAATTCCTCCATTCTCTTCAACCTTTAAGCACACATAGAACACCAAGAACACATACTCCTTTCTTTCGCCTAATACCTCTCCAAACCACTTCAAACTTCTTCCAAAAATTCTAGATTTCATCTACTCACTGCCGTGAGTCCATCCATAGCATTTTTGACATCAAACTCCAAAATCCAACTTTCTCTTTTGGATAAAAAATAAAAAATTTTGTGAAGGGTTAAGAACACTTTCAAGGTAGGTTTGTTCAAACAACTTCATCTTCACTAATCTTTGATCTCTAATGAATATATATATATGAATAAGCATGCTAATGGACTCTCTTCTTCTTCTTCTTCTTCTCTCTCTCTCTCTCTCTCTCTCTCTCTCTCTCTCTCTCTCTCGGCCGAACACTCTCTTCTTCTTGGCCAAATGGTTCTTCACCAATGGCCATCATTTCTTCATCTCCCTTGGACGGATTTAGACATCTAGGAGTTGAGATTCATTCGAAACTCCTTCAAGGTATTCATCAATCAAGTAAGCCTTTTCAACCCTCCTTTTAAATTCTAGATTCATGTCTCTAGGATAATATTGGTAGGAGATGGATTATGAATAGGATTTGAGTATGTATTGTTGTGATGAGTAGAGATTGAAGCATGAATAAATGTGTGTTTATGATGGAGATGGGATTTATGCATGAGTTGATTATCTTGGTTGATTGTATGGTGTTTTTAGGGTTTAATGCATGTCTCCATGTCATAGGTAGTATTTGTGATCAAGTATACTAGAGATTATGTCATCTATGATGAATAGGATTTATATTCATGTATTATTATTCAAGCCATGATTATGTTTATGCTAGTAGAGGTTGGATCATGCCTCGATAAATTTAGATCTATGCTTTTATTCATGATTTGGATGATTTGATGAATTGGAGGGAGTATATGTTCATGATTATAGTTAGCAATAGAAATATGATCATGAACTAGTTGTCCCTAAGCTAATTTTTATTTCATTAATAAAATATTTAATATTATAATTTTTGCTAGTAAATTTGAAAACCCTAGGAAGGTAGATTTGGATTATTATATAAGGATATTTTAGTCAAATAAATGATAGCTTTTATTTTAAGAAATAAAATATATAGATATTATATATAATAATAATATTAAATAAAGGCTTTTATATAAATAATCATAATAAGTAAAAATATTAATTTTATAAGTCTTATATTCATAAAGATAATTAAAGTTTATTATCTTTCAATTATTATCTTTTAATCAAAACCTGTTAAAAATTATTTATTAGCTTTCAATCAAGACCCATTAAAATTTATTTTCAACTAATTTTAGTTAGTAATTATTTTCAAACAATTAATTATTAGTAAATCATTATTTTACCTAATACCACCTAGGACTCTTCATCAAATAAACTCTAAATTATTCTTAGCAAGAATTAAACCTTCAACTTATTAGTATCGATTTCCCAAAACACTAATTATTTTAAATATCAAATTCAACTTCGCTTATAAACCTTTTTATTTATTATTTGGCCTTAAAGCTTGGGACACTAGGATCATGGTAGTAGTGAGTTGAGCTAGTCTTGTTTGTGAAAGTGGATTTTGGCTGGAGTTTGATTGTGATTTATATTTACCCTAGGCGGGGTTGGGTCAGCGATCGAAGATCTTTATTTTAGCTCGAGCAAAGGATTAGGTAAGCTCCTACATAAAACCTGATTGATGTAAAATGTTTATTATGGCAAGCCAAATGTAGAGTGCATGGACACTCATTTCGGTAAAAGCAACTGAGGATTGACTCCTTACTTATTTCAGTCAAACAAATTATTTGAAAATCAATAAGCAGATTTACTCAAACTCAAAACTCTTTCTAAAACTGATTTTGACAAAGACTTTGGAAACCTTAATTGCCATTTTCAAGTGGAACTGTGTTTTGTTCATTTTTTCCAAGTAAGATAAGTTACGTTGAGTACTCAATAAGGGTGGACTGCTAGGACTAGTCTTTGAAGGGTTAGGGTGAGTTTCTCAGTAGGTGGCCACCTTTGAGGGGTAAGTCCTTCCCGGATAGGATATCAGTCCAGTAGGTCGTGCCGGTTCGAGCTAGCAGTTTTTTTTTTAGTCAAGTGACTGTGTGTTGCCGGTATAGTCAACCGGTTGTTGTTTGGGTATAGAGAAGGAGGAGTATCTTACCCGGTACGCCGATCACCTACCTTTTGTCAGTTTGCACAAAGTGTCGGTATTCTGACTGGTTATGGGGCCCAACGTGTGGTAACCCATGATCATTTCTTTTGAGTAGTTGATTTTATTAATTATGTATAGTTGGAAAAGCCAAAACACCACTCTTGATTTTGATTAATGTTTATTGCTCGCCAGTATTTCTCTTATAAAGATTTATACTTTGTATTCACAAACTGTTTTCACTGGACACTTAAAGCACACACGGACTTACTGAGATTTTTTGTCTCATCACCATTTTTACCATGATTTCAGGTTGATCCTACTGTGGAGATGAGTAACTAGATATTGCCTGCCTTGGAAGATTTTCTGATAATTTATTTTGTGTAGTGCTTTGGGGAGATGAGAGTGGATAAATTTTATTATGGATTTGTTTTTGGTATTCTTGGATTTATTCTTAGGTTGTAATAAATTTTAATTTAAAGTACTATTTTTATTCCGCAATTTTATTCGTGTGACCTAGTTATAAAGACCCCTTGTCCTTTGGATGGGGCGACATCCCTGGCTCTGGCGGGCCTAGGTAGTGGGGTGTTACATCATATGGTCATTCCTGCCAAAGTAGGATGCTTTTGATTATTTAAGTGAGACAAGATGGAAAATAGTTTTTCATATGTTTGATATGGTTTGACTTAACTGGGCTATCAAAATGGTTTTGGACCTAGGGCATTATATGAGATATTTTTAGCCGGGACATTTGATGCCTATCTTATTTAAAAATTTGAGTTTTATTTAATTATAAGATTAAAGCCAAAGCTTATTTATGATTAAAATAAAATATTTATGAATTTTTTTTTTACCCACTACGAAACATCAAAATGTTGAAGTTTCAAAAGTTTAAATGCTTTTAGTGGGAGTTTTTCATTAAAGCCTCAAAATTAATTGCTTGCATATTTTGTATGTAGATAATGGCAACAAACAGTTGGAATAACACATTGCGATCTGTGCTCGAGAAAGAAAAGCTTAGTGGGACTAACTTTCTTGATTGGGCACGAAACTTAAAAATCGTTCTTAAGCAAGAAAAAAAGCTCTATGTTCTTGAAAATCCTATTCCCCCTACTCTAGCAAATAACACCTCAAAAGCTGAAAAAGATGCTTATAGTAAGTACAAAGATGACTCCAACGATGTTACTTGCCTCATGCTAGCAACCATGAACTCCGAACTTCAAAAACAGTTTGAAGAAGCAGAGGCATATGTCATGATTGTGCATCTCAAGAAAATGTTCCAAGAGCAAGCACGACAAGAGAGATTTGAAACTCACAAGGCGTTAAATGCATGTAAAATGGTTTCTGGCACCTTGGTAAGTGCTCATGTCCTTAAAATGAAGGGCAATCTTGATCATCTTGATAAGCTTGGTGCTCCTGTTAATCATGACATGACCACGGATTTAATCTTGGGCTCATTACCTCCTGAATATAACTAGTTTATCATGAATTTTAACATGCATAATATGGAGAAATCCATCACTGAATTTGCATGGGATGCTAAAACAAGCTGAACTGAACATTAAGAAGAATACTCCTAGTGTTCTAATGCTTCAAAAAAGGAAAGGAAAAAAGAACAACCAAAAGGGTAAAGTCATGGCTAGTAAGGGCAAGAACAAGGCAAAGTCCAAGTTCAAGCCCAAACCTAAGGCCAAGACACCAAAGGAGGGAGTTTGGCACCATTGTGGAGAACAAGGACATTGGTTAAGAAATTGCAAGCTCTATTTGGAAGCAAAGAAAAAGAAAGACAGTGAGACTGCCGCTTCAGGTAATTATGTTATAGAAATTAATTTATCTACTTTTGATTCATAGGTATTGGATACTAGTTGTGGATCTCACATTTGTGTAAATGTGCAGGGTCTAAAAAGGAGTAGAGCATTGGCAAAAGGTGAGGTGGACCTACGAGTTGCGAATGGAGCAAAAGTTGCTGCAGTAGCTGTAGGAACTTTTGAATTAATTTTGCCTAGTGGGCTTGTTTTAGAATTGAATGATTGTTTTTATATTCCTTCTAAGAGTATGAATATTATTTCAGTTTCTTGTTGGGATTCAAAAGGTTTTGAATTTGTTATTAGGAATAACATTTTCTCCATTAATAAAAACGGCATTTTTTATGGAGATGCCTCATTATCAAATAGGCTCTATATTCTCAATCTTCATGGATCTTCAAACAAGTCTATCTATAATATTAATACTAAGAGATTGAAATCCAATGATTTAAATTAGACTTACTTTTGGCATTGTCGTTTGGGCCATATAAATGAGAAACGCATAACAAGGCTTCACAATGATGGGTTTCTAAATTCGTTTGACTTAGAATCTTACGAAACATGTGATTTTTGTTTATTAGACAAAATGACTAAAGTGCCTTTTAAGAGATAAAATGAAAGGGCAACTGATTTATTGGGCCTAATACATACTGATGTATATGGACCAATGAATTCACATGCTAGAGGAGGATTTCAGTACTTCATTACATTTACGGATGATTTCAGCAGATATGGCTACTTGTATCTGATGAAACGCAAATCTGATCATTCTAGAAATTCAAAGAATTTCAAAATGAAGTACAAAATCAGCTTGGCAAAGTATCAAAACACTTCGATCAGATCGAGGTGGTGAATACTTAAGTTACGAGTTTGACGAGCATCTTAAAAATTGTGGAATTATCTCTCAATTAACTCCACCTGGAACATCTCAATGGAATGGTGTATCTGAACGGAGAAATTGGACTTTATTAGATATGGTTTGATCAATGATGAGTCAAACTGATCTTCCAATCTCTTTTTGGGGTTATGCCCTAGAGACTGCTGCATTCATACTAAATCGAGTTCCATCTAAATCGGTTCAGAAAATGCCATATGAGATATGGACTGGGAGACAACCTAGTTTATCATTTCTCAAGATTTAGGGTTGTGAAGTTTATGTAAAGCGTTTATTATCTGATAAACTTGCACCAAAATCGGATAAATGCATATTTGTGGGGGTATCCTAAAGAAACTAAAGGATATCAATTTTATCTCCCAAAAGAAAATAGAGTAATTGTTGCTCAAAATGGATTCTTTCTTGAAAAGGAATTTATTTCCAAAAGAATCAGTGGGAGTAAAATACATCTTGATGAGATTCAAGAGCCATAATTAGTACCTGAACCAAATAATGAACCTCGATTAGATGGCTCATAAGTCCAATATGAGCCTACTTCTATAGAACAAGGACCTCGAAGATCTGATAGGGTTCGTCAACAACTTGAGAGATATAGATTCCTCATCACTGACGATCACAACGTGGAGCTTATGGTTAATGATGAGCTCACTTCCTATCTAGAAGCCATTAAGAGTTTTAACTCTGGAAAATGGGTAGAAGCTATAAAGTCTGAGATGCAATCCATATATGATAACTAAGTCTGGACTTTGGTTAATCCACCTAAAGGTTCAAAAACCATTGGGTGTAAATGGGTTTTTAAAAAGAAAACAGACATGGAGGAAAATGTGCATACTTACAAAGCACGATTGGTAGTAAAAGGTTATACACAAACTCATGGTATAGGCTATGATGAAACATTTTCACTAGTTGTAATGCTTAAATCTATTAGAATTCTTCTTGTCATAGCAGCATATTATGATTATGAGATTTGGTAAATGGATGTCAAAATTGCGTTTCTCAATGGAAACTTACTCAAGAATGTGTACATGACACAACCTGAGGGGTTTGATGATCCTTTGAATTCTAATAAAGTGTGTAAGCTTCAAAGATCCATTTATGGATTGAAGCAAGCACCTCGAAGTTGGAATATTCGTTTTAATGAAGCAATTAAAGAATTTAACTTTATCAAAAATAAAGATGAGCCTCGTATATATATGAAAACAAGTGGGAATGTAATAGTCTTTTTGGTACTTTATGTTGATGGCATCGTACTTATTGGAAATGACATCCCAACTCTACAAAGTGTAAAGACATGGTTGGGAAATTGTTTCTCAATGAAAGACTTAAGTGAAGCTGCCTATATTCTAGGTATAAGGATCTATAGAGATAGATCTAGAAAGCTAATTGAACTAAGTCAAAGTGCATATGTTGACAAGGTACTGAAAAGGTTCAGTATACAAGACTCTAAGAGAGGATTCTTGCTAATGTCACATGTCATTAAGCTCAGCAAAACTCAAAGTCCTTCTACGAAGGATGAAGAAGAGCGTATGAACAAGATACCATACGCTTTCGCTATAGGGTCTATCATGTGTGCCATGTTATGTACTCGACCCAATGTATCATATGCATTGAGCATGACGAGTAGGTTCCAGTCAAATCCTGGAGAGACACACTGGACTACTGTCAAGAACATATTGAAGTACTTAAGAAGAACTAAAGATATATTCTTAGTTTATGGAAGATAAGAAGGCGAGCTAGTTGTAAATGGTTACACTGATGCTAGTTTTCAGTCCGACATAGATGATTACAGATCGCAATCAGGTTTTCTATTTTGTTTGAATGGAGGTGCTGTAAGCTGGAAAAGTTCAAAGCAAGACACCGTGGCTGATTCTACTATAGAAGCTGAGTATGTAGCTACCCCAGCTGTAGCTAAAGAAGCAGTTTGGATTAAAAAGTTCAGTACATAACTAGATGTAGTTCCTAGTATTGTGAACCCAGTGGATCTTTATTGTGACAACAATGGAGCCATTACACAAGTTAAGGAACTAAGATCACATCAGTAATCCAAACATATACTTAGACGTTTTCATCTCATTTGAGAAATTGTTGATAGAGGAGATGTCAAAGTCTGCAAGGTATCAACTGATGACAATGTTGCAGATCCACTGACAAAGCCTCTCCCATCATCTAAACATGATTGTAATACTAGACCAATGGGATTACGGCTTATGCCAAGTTTGTCTTAGTGTAAGTGGGAGACTGTTAGGGATATGCTCTAGAGTCAATTTATACTTATACTATTATCGTTATGTTTTATATAATAATATGAGGTTTTCCTTTTTATGAATAGTGCATTTTGTTTTGTGGTCATCAAGTACGTGACTTGATAGTAAAACCCAGCAATGAATACAACGACTATTCTAAAACTGTCCCTAATCAATTATTATTATTGGAACAATAATAAATTAAGATTAGTATATTTGTGACTTGATGGCTATGTTTTACTGGTTATGGATATTTGTGATATTAAGTCAAAATATAAATAAATGTTAGAGAACATTGTATTGAACATGACCCACTGTGAGAGTACTTCATAGAACATGTCATAAGTACTTTCTAGCCATAATGATATTAAAAGTCCTTCGACATAAATTCATCATAGTTTCCTACTTGATAAGTTCTATATTTTGACGTTGTCTAAAGTTGTCTTTAACCAGATAATAAATTAGACTACTGTTGGATATCGAATAAATCAAGGAGAGGAATATGATTGCTAGTGAAGGAATTTGTCCCTCTTAATTATGGGAGAGATATCCATGGGCCTCTTAATAAGTTAGACTATTAAAATGCATGGCCGTGCTCAAATATATTAATCTAAGATATTGATATAATGTGTTTGAAAAATCTACTATGAAATCAAGAAATAATTGATTAAGCTTAATAAGGATGACATGCTCTGTGCCTTATACTTAATCTGGATATCGTGTAACAAAAAGACTAAATATAAAACTGTGGTTTGGTTCAAAGAGATCATTGATCTTCATTTAACCTAGATAGTTATAATGTTTTACTAGAAACCACTTATAACTTGTGGGCCATTTAAATATGATTTATGCACACAGTCAGTGTTAAATGAACCTATAGAATCACACAATAAGCGAACTTGTTAGGTTATTTTTTTGGTAACCAGATTCGATGAATCTGGAAATATGTCTAAGTTAATCGAACTTAGAAAATTTACCAGATATAATGAATTTGGAAATATGTCCACATTCGATGTATCTGGATAATGTCCAGATTATAAGAATCTGGCTCGATAAATTAATTAGTTAAATTACCGAGATAATGGCATAATCTTATCATATCAGTTTTAATTTAATTTGAATTTAAATTAAAATATGATAAGATATTATTAGAATTGGACTCTAAGAGGTTCGGGGATTTTTTAAGAAAACCCTAGCCATTTTCTCAAGAGCTCGGTTCGGTTGAAAATATTCGTGCCTCCATTCACCAAAAAAAAAAAAAAAAAAAAAACCCTTTGAAACTCTAGGTGCTAACACTTTTGGGGTAACGAGTTAGTTCGCCGTATGTATCTGATAGAGGACGTTCGTACACTGCAGCGTCTGGTGATCGTTCGGGTTGCACGTATAACAGTATAATCAGAATCGAAGGATCTTGATTACGCCAAACAAAAGGTAATTCTATAAACCTTAGATCTTCTTAATCGTTTACTTAGATCCTCGGAAGGGATTCGTGGATGTTTTCCGTATTTAGGAGTCCACGAATCCTAACATAACTTCCCTGGGCCGTTAACCTTATGGAAAAAAGCCATTCTGGTGCTTGCCAAGGTTCTATTTTTGTTATCCAATATGTGTGTCCTAGCGGCTTAGGGAGGTGGAACCTTTTGGGCCACCATCTTCAATCCAACAGCTTCCTTTTTTTTGCTCCTTTTTTCTTTATTTTCATCTTTGTTCATCTTCATTTGGTATTTTTCAACTCCTAAACAAAACACAGTGAAAAGAGTGTGGTGAGTAGTGATTTAAGCAGGATTTTATCGCAATTAAAGTTAAAAAAGTTTAGAAAATATAGACCTGATAGGTACTCATCACTTACTTTCACAGTTAAACATTTGCTTGTCATCAAGAAAAACACAATTATTCACAAAAACTAAAGAATTCACTAGTGTACAAATCTAGCAAAATACATTTATTCACAAGGACAAATAATAACTAACTTATAAGTAAAATGAAAAATTCCACATAGCATTCTAGGTGAATTAACAAAAATAACTTAGCATATATGGAATATGGTCAAAATAATGGAGAGATTATTTCTTCCTCCACTTTAAAATTCATCCCAACATTCACCTATCCAAGTTAATCCTATGTATACCCGTATATTAAGTTAGACACAACTAAGAATATCGAAGTTGAACTAAACAAGTTTATGCCAATTTAATGTGACTCACTACACCTCTCCAATCAAGAATATAAACAAAGTGATTCGTATAAGATAGGATTGCCCAACTCACTCAAGTCTCGTGGCTTACACCAAATACAAATATTATAAGTGTCATATCACAATACAAAAATACATTACCCTTTGATACAGTATTACAACAATACATTTCAACTTGAAATAGCAAAGTAGGAGCCTCTCATTTTTCTCATTATTTTTCAACAAAGGAATGCATTTATAATGATTTTGACTTGAGTGCTCTTTTTACATCCTTTGCATTTTTGTTTTTTTGTTTTGTATTTTTTGCCTACTTTTATTGTTTTTTTTTCTTTTTCATCTCATTTATTTTTTGTCACAGGACATATACTTTGTATTCCTAGTGATTTTTTTCTCCTTTATTCAAAAGGTGTATTGGGCAACTTATCTCTTGCTCCTATATAACACCCTACCTTTTTACTTCCGATTTGTTACTACCTGTAATGGGATGAGAATATATATCAACGGCCAGAACAAAAGTTGATCAGTGTATTGAGACGAATACTTTGGTGAAATAAAGTTTTGTCGGGACCTGGATGTAATTATTGGATTTGTTCTACCCGTACCCTAAATTTTTGGAAGGCTATTAAGA
This sequence comes from Voacanga thouarsii, assembly GCA_026120185.1. Lineage (NCBI taxonomy): Eukaryota > Viridiplantae > Streptophyta > Magnoliopsida > Gentianales > Apocynaceae > Voacanga > Voacanga thouarsii. The sequence continues at coordinate 233,151 of JANUWF010001871.1, read as the reverse complement.
TAAAAAAAATAAGAATTTTAGGGAACTCTAGAAAGAGAAATTGATCAATGCAATGAGACGCATGTTTTGGTGCGAATTGTGCCACCCGGGATATCGAGGGCATTTTTATCATTTTGACCGCATTTGTGACTTCGACTGCGAATTTGATCAAGTAGAGAGGGAATTGAAGAATTTAAGTGTTACCAATGGATTCAGTGGAATTTTTGGAGTTGGATAGTGAAATAAAATATTTTTCTATTACGGACCCGATTTTGGTCATTTCTGAAGAAAATAGAAAATTACAGTTGGAAATGGGACGTGTGGCTTCTTATGATTGGTGGATGAAAATAAGTGTCGTTTAGTGATTGGTTAATGAATACAAGTGCTTCCATTTGATTAGTTAATGAGGTCAAGTGTTTCTATTTGATTGGTTGTGATAAGTTGAGATAATTTAGAGGGCCCACAAGAAATAAATAAGGATGGCCCACAAGCATGGCAATCTTGACCATGTTGGACCACCTTTTGACTTCATTTGACCAAGCTTAATTAAGGTAAACTTGATTAGAGCAAGTTAACCATGCAAGGTTAGAAAATATCTATTAGTCTTGAGAATTCTAGGGATTTCTACAAGCATCACCAATGCTCTTGTAGGTTCTACATAATTCCAAGACCTTCTAGGTTATTCCACAACTTTCTTTTAAATTCTATAAAGATCTAAAAGCTCCTAGAGTTGCCAAATCACCATAGAATTCTTGAATATTCTAAATGACAACTAAGTAGCTAGGTGGACCAATGAAGAGCTTCCAAATGTTTGAGACCATTTAATAAACCTTTGACTTGAAGACCATATTTCTCTATATATAGGCCATGAAGGCTGGCGGAAATGGCTTTAGACAGCCAAAATTTCGCAGCAAACAAGGAAGGAAAAGAGAAGAGAAAGGAAAAAGAAAATAGAGAAGAGAGAGAGAGGAAATTCGGGTGATAGAGAGGAGAAAGAGAGAGAAAGAAAAACAAGAAGATGCTTGGGCTGTTTAGCTTCCAAACGCAACAAAGAAAAGGTAAGGGTCTACCTTGCTTAAACTAAAGTTATTATATAAAGCATGGAGATCATTTTAGTATATATATATTATGAAAGGTTATGTATGAAGTATGGAAACTAGCAAGGTGAAGTTATGTGAAAATATGTTATGATTCAGGATGCCAGTTTTTTGTTGTACTATGGTGAAATTTTCTATGTTATGTATGACTAGAAATAAGTAGCTTGAAGGGTGATAAAATGGAGGTTAGGTTGAATAAATTCATATAATAAACAAGGAATGAAGATATAATGTGTTTTGCTGGACGATGGGTTTAATTCTAGAAGGTTATGGAGGGTTTAATGTCCAGAAAATCTGTAACATTTTCAGATTTGAACAAAGAAGGCATATATCCTTGTCGCTAAGGATCATAGAGGCATTTTGAAGCAAGTTTGAGGTTAATCGGATTTACGGATAAAAAATTATGGTGAAAATAGTAAAATGTGCCAAATCAGTAATGAGATTTTACTACTGGATCTTTGTATTCAAAACTGAATAAAATGGACAACAGAATTGGTACTCCATGAATTGAAACTTGTAAAGGAATGCCTTAAGGATATTTACAATTGGTTTGACATCATTTGGATTTGTGGATTAAAAGTTATGGGCGAAACAAGTTAGGGTGTCAAACTGGAAAATTACAGAATGTTAAGGAAAGAATGAATAGTGAAACTAAGTCAAAACTACTGAGGTTGTTTTTGCCCAGTACCACGATACTGGAACCAGAACTCTAAAAACAGCCTATACTTAATTAAAATTAAGAGTCTTACGGTTATTTTGTTATATCATGGAGCCAAATCGGAGCTGTAAATTGAAAGTTATGTGTAAAACAAAATGGTGTGTCAAATTAGTGAAATTCTAGAAAGTAGTCCGAAAATGAATGGACTTAAGGGTGACTACTTATGTGATTTTGGATAAATTAATTGGGAAAATATGAAGTGAATCCCTTGTTTATGAAGGGAGGAAGGACATGGAAAAAGAAAAACGAAAGAATTGATCAAACGACGGAAAAATGACGCGAATGAAAGTTAAACGTTTTCCTTGACCGACGGCTAACCATCAGCCCCATCGGCTAAAAGACGGTTGAACGTCGGCTAACCGTCGAGCACGTCGGCTACCCGTTGACTATTTTTCGGCCAAACACAAATTGACCCCAAAAAAATGTTTGATGTAGGTGTAGCGATAAACGGTCAACAGAACATCGAAAACGGTAAAAACGAAGGTTAAACGGTCATGAACGAAAATGATTGCTTAGAACACGAGGTGAGTCCCTTGGATTTCTAAAACTCTTTTAAAGTTAGTGTGCATTGTTTTTCCATGAAATGCTATATTATTTACCGTTTGAAACATTTTGTAGAAATATGTTTGGAAACATTGAATTTAATCCTCTTTTGAGATTAGAATTCTGGATTTCCTTAAATGAGTTCCTTTTTGGAATTGGGTATTTGGTAAATGTTCCAAATGTCCTTATTGGAATATTTTATGAAAACCTTTGGAACTCGGGTATTCGGTAAATAACCGAAATATCCTTATTGGAACTCTTGCGAATATTTTTCAAATCGGGTAAGGGTAAAATGACTCGAATACCCTCAGAAAGTCTTTTGGAATTGGGTATCGGCAAAATGACCTAAATATCCTTGAAAATGACTTTTGTGATCGAGTACGGGAAAATGACCCGATTACTCTTAGAAACATATTTTGATGTGTGAATTGAACCTTTTATCTGGTTTCATCATGATTTTGGAAAAATGTTGTTTTGCCCCAAAAACTGTTTTGGTGTGAAAATTCTGTGAGATCAAAAAACCCTTTGGCCTGATCAGTTAGACGGGGTTGGTGACATTGAGTACTCAGCAAGGACTTTGATCTTTGTACTAGCCCATGTTAGAGATAGACGATCCCAAGTAACCTGATCAATTTTGGGGATTGTCTTACTCCAAACAGGGCGACAGGACATTGAGATGAATAATCCTGACTAGCCATTTTGAGCTTGGCAATTGCCTATTGATTATAATGGTGGATTATTCATATGATACTGGGCGGGTACACTCAGTGTGTTCAATCCCTTGCCACCTCAATGGTGATTGACGTTAGGATTGGGACCCTTGGCTTATGGTGGCAAGTAAAAGATCCCTAAGTGCAATGTGAGGTACATTTGTATGCTGCTCACTGTTCTGGCATGACACGGGTGACGTGCTGTAGGGCGCAGTCCCTGGCACAAGAGACCGTGTAGCCAAAGGCAAGGACTGTGGGACTTGCATACAAGTCGACCTTTTATTGGAGAAGTGCCTGTGATTAGAAAAAAATGGGGCAATGATTTGAAAGTTGAAACACCATTTTTAAAAAAAATTATTGAGTTCTGAATACACTCTTCATTAAAGAGTTTTGGATTCATTTCTAATGAACAAATGATATGTTATTTCATAAAAGTTTTGTGTACGCTACTTCTTTAATAAAACATTAGCACACACGAGACTCACTGGGTGATTTTTCACTCACACGTGTCTTTTATCTTACCTTTTTGTAGGATCCGGAGTTGGAAGAACGTACGGATAGAGGACGATACCACAATGACAGTAGAATAGGTTCAGACGTTTCCTTTTTTGGATAATACTCTGTTGAATTTCTCGTTATAAAGATTCCTTGTCTGGGTAACTGGACAGGGCGACACCCAGATTGGAGATGCTTCCACAATTACCTTTAGTAGGGGTGTTACATCCTACTTGCCTTTTTATTGGAAAATACAATAAACAATTGAAGATTTGTATAATACAACATATAAAATAAATAAATGAATGAATGAATAGAAATTGCTACAAAACTAGAGATAAGCCAACAATCTACACTCTATATTTCATTACAAAATTTTCATCCATTCTCAAAGAATCAAGTTCACAACATATTCAAAAGTATAAACAAGTTTAACTTACTTCTCAAAACTTAGTCTATATTATGCCTAATATATAAGTGTATATAAAATCAACTTTCCTAGAAAAGTCTTGCAAAACCCCACCTAAACCTAGCCTAGAGTAAGAGGGATGGGGTGCATATCATATCTTCTTACATAAAATATATTCCTTGAATGATTTTGTGTGCCTTAGAATGATGGTTTATGGGTTATATGGTTTATTTATGCTTGTTGAGTAGAAAGGGTAACAAGGTAATTTTGCTTGAGGTCGAAATAGGAAGATGGCTTGAGGCATACATAAGAAGAGGATTTGGTTGGAATAATTGGAACAAGAGTTAGTGTGGTTAAGTGGTTAGAGCTTTGTGATTTAATCTCTAAGGTCTTGAGTTCAAATCCCATCACCTAAGTTTTATTGATAATTATCTTAACCAATGTTTGAATTTTTTTTGTTCTTACATTCCTTAAAGTTAAGAATGTTGTCTTGGAGAAGACACATTAGTAATGTTTTAACCATGTCATCTTGTCCTAAAAAGAATTCTAAAAGAATTTTTGTATCCATTATTTTTACAAGCCTTATCCTAACCTCTTTGAATTTAAACTACTCCTATTTCTTTAATTAATTTTTATATCTATAGAAGTCTTGGATAATTCCTTGCTTGGAATTTAAAAAATTCTAGCTCTTGTGGGGTAGGAGGTTGGCCAAAATTGTGAAGGAGAAATAGGAAGAGGTACTCAATTAAATCACTATAGATATTCCTCCAAGAACTTCATTGTCTTCTTGTTCTTATTTTGGTTAAAATCTAAAAGATTTTCCAGATTTTCTTCATGGCTGGTTTTAAAAATTTGCAGCCACCTTTCTCTACCTAATTCTTGCAAAAAAACCAACCATCTTGTGTGAAGATGAAAGCTAAAACACTTTGGAATTTCGTAGCCTTACAAGCTACACCAAACCATAATTTTTTTCAGCAATTAACCAAGCTTTGGACATGAACATTTAGCCATTCATTTATGCACAAGAACACCTGAAACTTTCTTCTTTCTTCTCCAAGATGGTGGCTGGAAAACCACTATTAATGGACCTTCAAACACTTCTAAACTCCGACTATAAATTCAGTTCAAAGAGCTTCGAAAAATTTGCTCAAAATCTTCCCAAAATCACAAGAGTTCTTAAGCTAAAATTTCAGAAATTTTCCAGCTTGGCCTATTCAATGTTATGTCCGATTTCATCATCAAACTTCATCATATTTTCGGTTAAATGCTGCCATGGACAAAACACCTTGGCTTCTCCATCAACCTTGGTCATTAGGACTCCATTAACACACCTCAAAACACTTACATCTATACTCTATTCAAAATTATTCAAACTTCAAAATTAAATTCGAGATTTTTGTTCCATCAAACATTCACTTAGCTAGACAATAAAACCAAAAATTTCTTTGCTATATCACAGCCATTTCGGCCAGCTCAAAGCTGAAATAACTCTCCATTCCATGATCAAGTCATAGCTAGTTCAGCCATACCCTATTCAAAGACAAGAAACCTTCAAAGAGCAAATGCCATTACCCAATCATCTACCGCAAACATCTCCATTTTTCTCTCAATTTAAAATTTGGAAAAGCAAAAACTCTCTCTCTTTCTCTCCTTCTTGGATAACCGAAAGCCACCTCCTAGCTAGGCCATTAGCCATCATTCACATACACACACACGAAATCACACACACTCTCTCAATTCTTCTCCAAAAATACCAAGATCACCAAGAACACACACTAGGCTTCTTCAACCTTCAATCAACTCTATTCATCCCAAATCACTCCAAGAACCTTCAAACCAACTAGGATTTGGTCCATACTCACTCATAGGCCACTACATAAGATAAAAAACACCAAAGTTGATCTTCTTTTCGAATCAAACACACCTTTTCAGTAAAGAACAAGAAGAACATCAAGAAAGTAACTGTAAACACCTTGGACCTTCTTCATCTCATCATCACCATTTAAATATCATCTTAATCTCTTTCTCTCTATTTCTCTCTCTCTTTCTTGGCCGAACCTTAGATGGCCATTCTTGGACAAACTTCAACCAAGGAAGGACTCTCAAGCACTCAAGGACCTCCATTAAGCAAGACGATATCTTCATCTAACGTTCATCAAATCAAGTATTTATTTCTTGATCTTCTCTTTAAATTCTCAAACTCAAGACTCTTAGATGATGGATTTGATAGGTTGATTGCATGATGTAGGGTTGAAGATATGTATGTGGGTGAGGGGAATAGATTTAAGACATGAGAATTGAAATGAATGTTGTGACTTATGGATTATGCTTTAAGATCGTTATATGTTTATTATGATTAAGAGCTCTATGGATGTTTTGATGTATGATAGTCATTCTACCACCATAGTTGATTAGGCCTTCATTATGTTATTTTTCAATAAATCCCAAGATAATATTATGCTTAGGAGAATATCATCCTTGTTGTGATGTATGTTAATTCAAGTATATTTTTGGATAAATTGATATGTTATTTGTTGAATCCATGTATGTATTAATGTGTATGGATTTTCTCTTGCAATAAAATTATTGTAAGAACTACCTTCATTATTTTTAGAATTATTCTTGCTATCATTATTATTATTTAATTTAATTGACTAATTTTGATAAACACAAATATTTTTAAAACTAATAATTATTTAGAATATTGGTATTTTATTAGATAAATAAGTAAAATATTTTTATTAAATATTATTAAATATAAAAGTAATATATTAGAATTGATTAATATCAAATGTCTTTTATATTCATATTATTATTAGTTAGCCTTACTAAACCTTTATTTACATTCATAAATATTATTTATCTGAGAATAATTTATTTATTTTTAATTTTATTTGTTATTTGTTATTTATTGTTAAAATTATTTATAATCTATTATTAACATTACTTATTATTTATTTTAGGATTTATTATCAATAGTACTCATTATTTATTACTAATTTTATTTGTTATCAATATTACTCATTATTTATTATTTGTTAATAAATAGTTAATATTATAATTTATTATTTATTATTTATTTATAACTCCTATTTATTTTAACTTATTAAATTAAACTTATTCTATAAAATATTTTATCAACTAGTGTTAAAGCTTAAGGCATTGTTGTCATAGCTAGATGTTGTTGCAGCTGGTTAAGCCTAAGAGTTATTTATTTAAGGCAAGTATTGTCTGGATGTTAGATTTATACCCTGTATTTACCCCAGGCGGGGTTAAATTGCCTTAAATTACCTTGGAAGGCTATTTTATCCAAGAAGTGCAAAAGATCAGGAAAGTTCCTATATAAAGTTATTTGAAGATCAATGTTACCTTAGCAAGTCAAACATGATGTATACGAGGAATTAAACAAGAATATAATTATGGACAATTTTCCTTTCCTTTTCAGTCAAACAAACTATTTGAAGATGAACAAGCAATTTTATACAAAATGTAAAACTTTTCCTACAAAACCAAATTTGATAAGAATTTTAGAAACCGTAATTGTTATTTCAAAGAAAATCATTGTATGATCTTTCTTTTTCCAAGTAGGACGAACACATCATTGAGTACTCAATAAGGGTAGAATACTAGGGCTAGTTTTCAAAGGGCAAGGGTAAGTCTCTCAGTAGGTGGCCACCTCTAAGGGGTGAGTCCTACCCGGATAGGATGCCAGTCCTATAGGTCGTACCGGTCCGAGCTAGCAAGGTCAGTCAAGTGGATTGTGTATTTTCAAAATGGATAACCGGTAAATTTTGGTGTAGAGATGGAGTATCTCGCTCGGTAGGCCGTATACCTATCTTATGTTAGTATATACAATGTGTGGTATCCTAAACGTTTTTTTGTCATGGTGTACAAAGTGTGGTGCCATGGCTACCTCTTTTGAGTTGTTGCTTTTATTATATATATGTACGATTTGAAAGGAAAACCCCACTTTTCATTTGTGAAATTTATTTGAGACTTGCCAACCCTTTCTTTTATGAAATTTTCTCAACTTGCATACATGAACTATTTTACTTGAAGCACTCAAAGTACACATGCGCTTATTGAGATTAATGTCTCACTACCTTTTATACCATGCTTTCAGGTCGGTCCTGCTGTGAAAGTTATTGAGTAGAGATTATCTTGTTTTGAAGAATTATTTCTTTTCCTATGTATTTCATTTGAGAGACTCTAGTAGACATTTATTTAATTTTGGGAATTGTTCATGTATCATTTAAGTTGTAATAAGTTTGATTTGGATTATTACTTTCCTTTTTTTTATGAGTCTTAGTTATAAAGACCCCTTGTCCTAAGGACGAGGCGACATCCCCAGCCCTAATAGGGTATGTAGGTATGGGGTATTTACTTTATTTTATTAAGATTAAACTCTTTTGACTAATCGAGGTTGTTTATACTATAGGATTGTTAGAATGTATAAAACTGCGAGAAAGGGGCAGCAATGGCATCCGCCAATCCCTATCTACCCGGAAGACTTACTAGTGCCACAACTTGCACCACAGCCCCATACCTCAACTGGTCATAACTTTGGAAGAAAGAAATGATGATGAGGTTTAGATTATTGAGCCACCCCCATGCCTGTAATAGACTTGATTACTGATAGTGAGGATGAGGAGATTGATATGGAGTATGTCCCAAACCCACCTAATTCTGTGATTGACTTAACTATTGATAATGATGATCCGGAAAAGATAAACTATGAATCTCCACCTAGACCTTTTTTTGTACTCCCACCAACCATGTTGAAACTTGGGAGAGTTCTAGGAGACCCGATAAGGAACTAATAGACGATGGGTTTTGTAAATGGTGCAGGGATAGACCTCTCTAAGAATATTGGAGGTTGGTTGTATAATGTTGACTCTAAGGATTCTGATGAGGATTAGGGGCAAAATTTTTCCATAATTAGGAATTATTATTTACTACTTTCAATAAACTCTTGTGCTAGGGGTTCATTTATGTTTAATACTTTATTTTAAAATTTATGAAAATAAGAGTACCTCGGTGTACTCCAATCTTGAAAAACGTAATTACTTACACAAAACAAGCATATGATTTACTCTAACTTAAGTCTGAATGTGAATGCATGCTCGATTTAAATATTTTGAACATTGATGCATAACTCATTATTTGGGGACGATGGTTTAGGATGGTACCAAAGTGTCGTGTAGCAGCATCCAGCAGAAGGGTTCTTGAAGTAGAACTCGTGACTTCAAAATATGATGCAACTCAACTATCATCGCCAAATCAGGGGAATGAAAATGAATCAGAGTATGCAGTAGGGTCTGAAGAGCTTGCCGGTGTGACCATGGGGCAGGCCTTTTACAAGATGATGGAGATACTGCAAACTTTGTCAAAATGAAGAAACCCGAAGGGGAAAGATGAAGCTTTGGAGAGGTTTCTGAAGTTTTAACATCCTACCTTCCTAGGAGAAGTTGAACAAGATCAGAAAGCAGAGCTGTGGGTAGAGCAGATAGAGGAGATCTTTGCCACACTCCAATACATTAAGAAGCGGATGGTGAAATTTTCTGCATTTAGACTAAGAGGCCCAGTTCGGGCATGGTGGCAGCGAGTATGTTAACTAGGAATTAATGGATCAAGACTGGTCGTGGGCCAACTTTATAGAGACATTTAGAACGGAATATATCCCTAAATGGGTAGTGGAGAAAAGGGAGGACGAGTTCCAGAATTTGAAGCAAGGAAGCATGACCGTGGCTCAGTATGCTGCTCATTTTATCCAATTGTCAAAGTATTGCAAGAGGCTGGTAGATAACGAGCAGAACCAAACTATGCAATTTGTCAAGGGATTGAGGCAGGGGCTGAGAAGGGCTTTGGCACCTTCTACACCGACGACTTATTCTGGGGCCATAGACGCAGTGACCTGAATATAAAATGAGAATTGGAGAAGGATGGTACCTAAACTATTCTTGCTACCAAGGCAACCACTGAGACCTTTTCATAGATAGCAAGCTAATAAGCGACCTACCCACCAGCAATGGCAGAACCGCGAAAAGTAAGCACGAACAACACCAACTGGTCGTACATAAATTCTTCTATCGTGTCGACATTGTGGGAAGAAGGGCCATGTAGAAAAGAACTGTTGGTTTAAGGGAGCTGAACGGAAATGCTATAGTTGTAGAGATCAAACTCATCTTTGAAATGCCTGCCCAAAACTTCTTTGAATCGGGCAAGAAAACTCTGCCTAGACCGCGGGAGTCAATTGAGCCAATACTGCAGGAGCCTTTGAAAGTGGAACTCAGAAGTCGCAAATGAAAGCAAAGGTTTTTGCTCTCAATTGGGAGGAAGTTGGAGAAAATGCAGTGGTGGTGGAAGGTACATTTACTATCCAAGGTCATTCAGTTAATGCATTGATAGACCCTAGATCTACCCATTTTTATTTAAACAAGAATTGTGCATATCATTTGGGTTAGGATGGAGTAGAACTACCTTTTACCTTGTTGGTGAGTATGCCATTGGGAAAAATGGTACAAGTGGATCGGTATGTGCAGAATTGTAAGATTAAAGTAGGGAAAGAGAGCTTGGAGGGAGACTTGGCAGCCTTAGCTATTGATGACTACGCCCTAATTTTGGGTATGGATTGGCTAGCTAAGTATGGAGCTAAAGTAGACTGTAAGAATAAGTTTGTTCAGTTCATTAGACTTGGTTGTGATGTATTAGAATTCAACGGCAAACGAGTAAAAGAATTAAAGTTTTTGATAGCTGCAACAAAAGCTCGGAAGTTGTTGAAGTAAGGATGCCAATAATATTTACCTTACATGATAAACAAGCCAAATGATTAGTGCACCCTGAAAAATACTGAAGTGGTAAAAGATTTCCTGATGTGTTTTCCGCAGAACTCACTTCTCTTCCTCCCACCTGAGAAGTTTAGTTCACCATAGATCTGATTCTAGTAGAGGAACTTGTATCCCGAACCCTATATCTGATGGCACCAGTAGAATTGAAGAAACTAAAGGAACAACTAGAAGAATTGGTGAACTAGGGTTACATAAGACCTAGCACATCACTTTGGGGAGCTCCAGTGCTATTTGTGAAGAAGAAGCACGAGACCTTAAGGTTCTGCATCGACTATTGGGGGTTGAATAATTTGACCATCAAGAATAAATATCCCCTACCTTTAATTGATGAGTTGTTTGATCATTTGCAAGGCTCCAATTGTTACTTCAAACTGGATTTGAGGCAGAGATATTATCAAGTGTGGATAAAGGAGGAGGATATTCCCAAAATGGCCTTCAACACTAGATATGGTCATTACGAGTTCATAGTAATGCCTTTTGGAGTGACTAATGCACCGGCGGTATTTATGGATTTGATGCATCTGTTTTCCAATCATACTTAGATAAGTTTGTGGTGGTATTCATCGACTATATAGTTATATACTCCAAGAGTCCAGAGGATCATACAGAGCATCTAAAGTTAGTATTGAAAAAGCTAAGAGAACACAAGTTTTATGCCAAATTTAGCAAGTGCGAATTTTGGTTGGACAATGTGTTGTTTCTTGGCCATGCGGTGACCAAGGATGAAATCAAGGTGACCGAGCAAAAGTTGAAGCAATTTTGGACTAGAAGCAACCAGAGAACATCATTGATATTAGAAGCTTTTGGGGTTGGCTGACTATTACAGATGGTTTATTAAAGGGTTTTTTAATGCTAGCATCATCTATGACCCAATTGATGAGAAAAGATGTACTCTTTGTCTGGAGTGAGAAATGCGAGAAGAGTGTCCAAGAGTTGAAGTGGAGGTTAATGGTTGCTCTAGTGCTGAGTTTGCCAGAGAGAGATAAACCCTACGCATTGTATATGGATGCTTCCAAGGAAGGTTTGAGAGCAGTATTGATGCAAGATAGGAAGGTAATAGCCTACGCCTCTTGGAGGTTGAAGTCTCATGAAGTCAATTATTCGACGTATGATTTGGAGCTGGCTGCTATTGTATTTGCTTTGAAGAAATAACGGCATTACATGTATGGAGTGGAGTATAAGGTGTTCACCGACCACAAGAGCCTAAAATATATTTTTACCCAAAAGGACTTGAATTTAAGGTAGCGGAGATGGATAAAATTTGTGGAAGAGTATCGTGTCCCATTAACTACTACCTCGGAAAGGCCAATGTTGTTGCTGGTGCCCTGAGTCATTAAGTTAAAATAGTTAGACTGAGAGTGCAAGAGATTCAAGCAGTCCAAGAGGTGTTGGATAAAAGTATAGAAGTGCAAGAAGAAAGGATTATCGTCAGTAATCTGAGATTGATATTGGATCTAAGGTAGGAAATCATCAAAGCACAACAAAGCAAAATGGAGTTTCAACTTTTCAAGGACAAAGAACTTAAACGAGAAGGTAGTGATTTCCAACAGTATAAGACACGAATGATGTACTTCCAAGATCATTTGTGTGTGCTGGATGAATGGTAGCTAAAGGATAAAATTTTAGAAAAGGCACATAAAAACAAGTATGCTATGCATCCAGGAGAAGTAAAAATGTATCAAGATCTAAAGAAAGACTATTACTGGCCCGGAATGAAGAAAGACGTGGTAAAGTATGTCTTCACGTGCTTGACCTGTTAGAAGGTTAAAGCGGAGCATAAAAAGTCGACAAGATTGTTACAACCTTTACTAATACTAGAGTGGAAATAGGAAGAGGTGACCATGGACTTTGTTACCGGACTACCTATAGCAAGGATCCAAAAGAATACCATATGGGTAGTGGTGGGCAGATTGACTAAGTCAGTGCATTTTATACTAGTGAACATAAAGGATTCAATAGAGAGGCTATCTCAAATATATGTACGAGAGATAGTCAAATATCATAGAGTCCCTTCGAGTATCGTGTCCGACTGAGACCTGAGATTTACATCCCGATTTTAGGGCAAGTTTCAAGAATTGATGGGTTCTAATCTAAAATTCAGTATGACAACACACCCATAAACCGATGGTCAGTTAAAAAGGGTTATTTAGATATTGAAAGATATGCTAAGAGCTTGCGTATTGGATTTCAGGGATAAATGGATTGATTGCGTACCGTATACAAAATTGACTTACAATAAGAGCTACCAATCTTCGATTAGAATGGCTCCATATAAAGTGTTGTATAGACTTAAATGTCAAGTACCTCTATACTAGAGTTGGTCGGAAAACGGCCACATAAGCAAGTCTAGAGAAGTATGCATTCAGAAAATGTAAGATAAGGTAAAGCTGATCAGAGAAAGGTTGAAAGTGGCTCAAAGCTGGCCAAAAAGTTATGCGGATAATAGGCGAAGGGAGTTAGAATTCCAGGTAGGAGACAGTGTGTTTTTGAGGTTGACTCTGAATAAAGGAATTTTGAAGCATCCGAAAAGTGGAAAGCTGAATTCGAGATATTTGGGACCATTTCTAATAACGGAAAGAATTAGACTAGTTGTATATCAGCTGGATCTGCCGGATGGTCTAATGGGAATACATGATGCATTCCATGTGTCTCAGTTGAAGAAGTACAATGTTGACTCTGGACATGTTTTGAATGAAGAATTGTTGGTATTGCAACTCGACTTGAGCTACATGCAGAAACCATTTAAAATTTTCGACTGAAGAATCAAGACTCTTCAAAAATAAACAGATATCCATGGTAAAGGTGCAACAGAAGCATCACGACACTCAAGATGCTACGTGGGAAATAAAAGAATGGGTGAAGCAAAAATACCCCAACTTGAGATAAAGGTACACGCTGAATTTCGAGACGAAATTCTTTTAAAGAGAGGAGGATATAAAACACCACCTAAACCTACCCTAGAGTAAGATGGATGTGATGCATATCATATTATCTTGCATAAAATATATTCCTTGAATGATTTTGTGTGCCTTAGAATGGTGGTTTATGGGTTATATGGTTTATTTGTGCTTATTGAGTAAAAATGGTAAAAAGGTAATTTTGCTTGAGGTCAAAATAGGCAGATGGCTTGAGGCTTAGATAAGAAGATGATTGGGTTGGAAAAATTAGAACAAGAGTTAGTGTGGTTAAGTGGTTAGAGTTTTGTAATTTAATCTCTAAGGTCATGAATTCAAATGCCATCACCTAAGTTTCATTCATAATTATCTTAACCAATATTTGAATTTTTCTTTTTCTTATATTCCTTAACATTAGGAATGTTGTCTTAGGGAAGACACATTGGTAATGTCTTAACCATGTGATCTTGTCCTAAAAAGAATTCTAGAAGAATTTTTATCTCCATTATTTTTGCAAGCCTTGTCCTAACCTCTTTGAATTTAAACTACACATATTTCTTTAATTCATTTTTATATCTATAAAACTCTTGGATAATTCCTTGCTTAGAATTTCAAAAATTCTAGCTCTTGTGGGATAGGAGGTTGGCCAAAATTTTGGAGGAGAAATAGCAAGAGGTTCTCAATTAAATTGCCATAGATATTCCTCAAAGAACTTCATTCTTGTTTTGGTTAAAATCTAGAAATTTTTCTAGATTTTCTTCATGGCTGGTTTTCAAAATTTGCAGCCACCATTCTCTATCTAATTGTTGCAAAGAACCAATCATCTTGTGTGAAGATGAAAGCTGAAATACTTTAGAATTTCGCAACCTTACAAACTACACCAAACCAGAATTTTTTTTCAGCCAATAACCAAACTTTGGACATGAATATTTAGCCATTCATTTGTGCAGAAGAACACCTAAAACTTTATTCTTTCTTCTCAAATATGGTGGCTAGAAAACCACTACTAATGAACCTTCAAACACTCCTAAACTCCAGCTGCAAATTCAGTTCAAAGAGCTTCAAAAAATCTGCTCAAAATCCTCCCAAAATCACAAGAGTTCTTAAGCTAAAATTCCAGAAATTTTCCAGTTTTTCCTATTCAATGTTAAGTTTGATTTCTTCATCAAACTTCATCATATTTTCGGCCAAATGCAGCCATGGATAGAACACCTTGGCTTTGCCATCTACCTTGTGTCATTAGGACTCCATTAACACACCTCAAAACACTCATATCTTCACTCCATTCAAAATTATTCAAACATCAAAATTAAATTCTAGATTTTTGTTCCATTAAACACTCACCTAGCTAGACAATAAAACCAGAAATTTCTCTGCTATATCATAGCCATTTTTGGCTAGCTCAAAGCTGAACAACTGTCCATTCCATGATCAAGTCATAGCTAGTTCAGACATACTCCATTGAAGGATAAGAAACCTTTAAAAAGCAAACACCATTACCCAATCCTCTACCTCAAACATCTCCACTTTTCTCTCAATTTGAAAATTGGAAAAGCTGAAATTCTCTTTCTCCCTCTTGGATAACCTCCCCCTAGCTAGGCCATTCAGCCATCATTCACACACACACACACACACACATACACATGAAATCGCTCTCTCTCTCAATTCCTCTCCAAAAACACAAATAACACCAAGAACATATACTAAGCTTCTTCAACCTTCAATCACCTCTATTCATCCCAAATCACTCCAAGAACATTCAAACCAACTAGGATTTGGTCCATACACACTTAGAGGCCACTGCATAACATCAAAAATACTAAAGTTGATCTTCCATTCGGATTAAACACACATTTTCGGTCAAGAACATCAAGAAGGTAACTTTAAACACCTTGAATTTTCTTCATCTCATCATCACCATTTTAATATTATCCTAATCTCTTTCTTTCTCTCTCTTTCTCTCTCTCTCTTTTGGCCAAACCTTGGATGGCCATTCTTGGACAAACTTCAACCAAGGAAGGACTCTCAAGCACTCAAGGACCTCCATTAAGCAAGGCGATATCTTCATCTAACGTTCATCAAATCAAGTATTTCTTTCTTGATCTTCTCTTTAAATTCTCAAACTCAAGACTCTTAGATGATGGATTTGATAGGTTGATTGAATGATATGGGGTTGAAGATATGTATGTGGGTGAGGGGAATAGATTTAAGACATGAGAATTGGAATCAATGTTGTGACTTATGGATTATGCTTTAGGATCGTTATATGTTCATTATGATTAAGAGCTTTATGGATGTTTTGATGTATGATAGTTATTATATCACCATGGTTGATTAGGCCTTCATGATGTTATTTTTCAATAAATTCCTAGATAATATTATGTCTATGAGAATATCATCCTTGTTGTGATGTATGTTAATTCAAGTCTATTTTTGGATAAATCGACATGTTATTTGTTGAATCCATGTATGTATGAATATGTGTACGGATTTTCTCTAGCAATAAAATTATTGTAAGATCTACCTTCATTATTTTTAGAATTATTCTTGCTATCATTATTATTATTATTATTATTAATATAATTAATATTATTATTTTATTTAATTGACTAATTTTGATAAACATAAATATTTTTGAAACTAATAATTATTTAAAATATTGGTATTTTATTAGGTAAATAAGTAAAACATTTTTTAAACATTATTAAATATAAATAATAGTAATATGTTAGAATTAATTAATATCATATGTCTTTTATATTCATATTATTATTAGTTAGCCTTACTAAAACTTTTATTTACACTCATAAATATTTTCTATATGAGAATAATTTATTTATTTTAATTTTAATTTGTTATTTATTGTTAAAATTATTTATAATCTATTATTAATATTGCTTATTATTTCTAATGATATTATTTATTATTGGTTACCAATATTATTTAGAATTTATTATTAATAGTACTCATTATTTATTACTAATTTAATTTATTATCAATATTACTCATTATTTATTATTTGTTAATAAATAGTCAACATTATAATTTATAATTTATTATTTATTTATAACACCTATTTATTTTAACTTATTAAATTAAACTTATTCTATAAAATATTTTATCAACTAGTATTAAAGCTTAAGGCATTGTTGTCATAGTTAGATGTTGTTGTAGCTGGTTGAGCTTAAGAGTTATTTATTTATGACAAGTATTGTCTAGATGTTAGACTTATACCCTTTATTTATTCTAAGCAGGGTTTGGTTGCCTTGAATTACGTTGGAAAGCTGTTGTACCCAGGAAAAACAAAAGATCAGGTAAGTTCCTGCGTAAAGCTGTTTGAAGATCAAAGTTACATTGGCAAGTCAAACATTATGTATATGAGGAATTATACTATAAATGCAATTATGGGCAATTTTGCTTTCCTTTTCAGTCAAACAAACTATTTAAAGATGAACGAGCAATTTTATACAAAATGCGAAACTTTTCCTAAAAACCAACTTTTATAAGAATTTTGGAAACCGTAATTACTATTTCAAAGAGAATCATTGTATGATCTTTCTTTTCACAAGTGGGATGAACACAACATTGAGTACTCAGTGAGGGTAGACTACTAGAACTAGTCTTTGAAGGATTAGGGTAAGTCTCTCAGTATGTTGCCACATCTAAGGGGTGAGTCTTTCCCGGATAGGATGCCAGTCTTGTAGGTCGTACCAGTCCGAGCTAGCAAGGTCAGTCAAGTGGACTGTGTATTTTCAGAATAGACAACCAGTAAGTTTGGGTGTAGAGATGGGGGAGTATCTCGCCCAGTAGGCCGTACACCTACCTTGTGTTAGTATGCACAAAGTGTGACATTCTGAATGTTCTTTTGTCATGGTGCACAACATGTGGTGCCATGGCTACTTTTTTTGAGTGGTTGCTTTTATTATATACATGTATAGTTTGAAAGGAAAACACCACTCTTCATTTGTGAAATTTATTTGAGACTTGCCAGCCTTTTCTTTTATGAAATTTTCTCAATTTGCATACATAAAATATTTTACTTGAAGCACTCAAAGTACACACGGGCTTACTGAGATTTATGTTTCACCACCTTTTATACCATGCTTTCAGGTCGGTCCTGCTGTGAAGGTTATTAAGTAGAGATTGCCTTGTTTTGATGACTTATTTCTTTTCCTCTATATTTCATTTGAAAGACTCTAGTAGACATTTATTCATTTTTGGGAATTGTTCATGTATAATTTGAGTTGTAATAAGTTTGATTTAGATTATTACTTTCATTTCTTTTGTGAGTCCTAGTTATAAAGACCCTTTATCCTAAGGATGGGGCGACATCCTCAGTTTTAATAGGGTACGTAAGTAGTAGGGTGTTACAAGCCTTAAATAGAATTCTCAAGTAAAAAGGTAAATAATAAGTCCACCAAACTAACACATATCAATGCATACACCAAACAGTCATGAAAGTTATCCCAAGAATGCAAAAAATATTTTGGCCCAAATACAAACACAAGGATTTCAACCTAAAATTTATGAAAATACCCAAAATAATTAGTACAAAATTGCAAAGAAATATTATTCAACTCCTCCCCTATACTTAAATGGGATAATGTCCTCATTGTGAAAAATATACGAAACAAACATATTTACATGACAAAAATTAACAAAATAGAAGGAGAAAGATAAGTAACACTCCCCAAGAAACTGGAAGCTCATTGTCCAAATCTTAGTTATTGCCAAAAATTTGATGACATAATAGGCTTCCATTCCAAGAGATGATTAATGACTACAAAAACAAAAATAAAACACATGTAAAAATTCTATACAGAAAAATAACAAAATAAATCATAATAAAATATTTCTCATTTTAACTGGCACCTTTTTAGTTAGTAATAAGCACTGGTAACTCTTAATATCTTGAAAAGTTTTGCACTCTGTAAATGACTGGTGCCATTTTGTTGTACAACAGGAGCATGCTTGTTCCTTTTTTCTGCAAGATTTATTTTTATCTACAATAAGAATCATCAATCAAATGTGAAGCTCAACACGGAAGCATTTGAAATGTTAATGAATGTTATATAATATAGGTATGGCCCTAAATTTAAATCACAAATATATACAAACAAGGCAGCATAAAAATGTATAAGAAATCTATATGTATATCCCACGAATCAAATATACATAAAAAGAATAATCAACCAATGAAATACCATAAAGAATCATATTTATAAAAATCCAAACCATAAGGATAGTTACAAGTACAATAGTCAAACTAATAAAATACCAGAGTCTATATTATTACCGAATACATTATACACTAGTAACAAAAACAATAACGTAACAAAACAAATGACTTAACCAATATTTTTCACTAGGAATAACCTATATATATATATATATATATATATTCTCAAATACTATCATCGATAAATAACCTATACACAACAACAAAACACTAATATACCAAGCAGTAGAACTAGTATACAACACACCACACTATAAACACAATGAAAGCTAAGGTAAAGTGAAGGGTCAATTATGTAGTGGGCTTATTGAGAAGAAACTAAAAAGATTGTCACCACTATAACCACCAATCCAGGAATACTACAAACTCTACATAGCATAATACAATCTCTCAAATAATCCAACAAATAACTTCACACTACAAAAATTATTATACAAAACATTTTCAAAAAAACTTAAGAAAAATAATCTCCAATCAAATCACTATATTCCACAACACAAAATAACTACTATACGAGCCAACCAACTCTTCAATTTATTCACTACTACTACAATCAAGTTTTAATCTTCCTTCAATATATATACATACATACATACATACATATATATATATATATATATATATATATATATATATATAGTACAACAACAACACTCAAAAATGCGAATACAAGGCTAAAAGAGAAACTCCACAATAATAACAATTTCCCAACAAAATATTCAACATCAACCAAATCCTCAAAATATCTAATACCATTATAACAATAATGAACCAAATCTTACTATACAAAAAACAACCATAATGCTATTATAATACAAGATCTCCTCAATTAGTAGTCATTTACAACAACAGTCTCATCCTAAAAATGCTAACACAACAACAAATACAAAATTCTCCAACAACAATGATAATAATACTCAACAACAAGGCTAATTACAATAACAAAAGTTAGTCAATAAAATCTAATGTATAGACAATTTCCCAAAATAACTTACAACAATATAAAAAATAATGATACAATACGATATAATGAAATAACATATTATAACCTAATATAATTTATTTATTTCAATGACTAAAAATAAAAAATTAAAGCAACGTACAAACAAGGTATAAAAAGGAAAAGAAGTCTATATACAAGTAATGGTTAATATTATGTACAAATATAGAAACAAATATTTACACAAAAGAATAACTAATATTCATAAATTACATAGCTAAATCAACAAGGCTTAAGGTTTTTATGATATTGCCAATTCCCGACAATGGCACAAAAAACTTGATAATATGATTTTGAGTGTTGGAAGTAGTATCAACAAAAGCAACAAATAATCAAAATTTAATTAAAATGTCAAACATTAAAACCACACAATTGAACAAGTATACCAATCATATAATATAGGGAATAGTAAGTATCGAATCCATAGGAACTTAGCAATTACTACTACTTTACTCTAATCTCATTGTTTAGCCAACCAATAAATAGAATAGACTAATTATAATTAGCGAATAAGGAGAACAAACACAACCCTCACAAGATTGGCCATTAGATAACTAAAGATAAGAAAATGAGCAAAAGACATGAAATTGTCAAAATCCCTCTAAATTAGCCAAATTCCAAATCAAACACATAATATCTAAATTCTCAATTCTAATACCAGTAGAGGTCATGAATGCAAAACCCACACTCTCTCGAGTTATGGATTCCCTATTCTTGAGCAAATTAGAGGGAATTTCAATCTCCCTAATTGAATCTAAGAAGCAATAGGTACAAAACCCCTCAATTATCCATATGAACCCAATATCCCTATCTTTAGGTGATTTCAAATTCTCAATGATTACTAAGTTCTAATCCCTGAACTTCTTTCTTGAATTAATTGAAGGAAAATCCACATTAAATCCATTAAACAGAACTTAACTTTTGACCCTATCTCTTGAATTCATTAGAAGAGAATAGCCTAAATAACAAATCCAACACAATAAAATCAAGTAATCATTCATTAGGAATTGGAAATCAACAAATCAAAAGTACATCCAATGTAAGAATAAACTAGGGGTTATCCCTTCAAGAATAATTAAACATACAAATGCATTGCCATGTGAAAAACAAAGAAAATGGATCAAGAAAACTTATAGACAAGTTGGCTTAATCATCTTCTCCAATCCTTCCCTTAGCAACCCTCCATTCTCCTCCTCAAATATTCTCTCTTGTGTGCATTTTTCCTCCATAGGGGTTGCCTTCCTTTTCACTATAATAGTGTATTTATAGCCGAACCCTTGAAAATTCTTTAAAAATGTCAAACAACATCCTTCTTATGCTGGTGAGTGGCCTAGGCCACCATGTTCTCTAGAGGAAAGGTGGCTTAGGGTTTCCTAGGCCGCCAACCTTCTTGAAAAAAGGCATTCTTGTGTCTTTTTTTGTTCCTGGCATCCAATATGTGTGTCCCACCTCCCTGGGCCACCATCTTCAATCCAGCAACTTCCTTCTTTTGTTTTTTGGTTTTTTTTTCATCCTTGTTCATCTCCATTTAGTAGTTTTCAATTTCTAAACAAAAAAAGGTGAAAAAGGTATGGTGAGCAGTGATTTGAACATGATTTTATCACAATTAAGGAATAAATACTATACAAGATATAGACTTGATGACCACTCATCATCAATCCTGACTGTTTATCTGGCTAGGAAAGTCAAATTGAGATTTCTTATTGATTGAGAAGGATTTTTTACTCAAACTTAAATTTTATAACATGTTCTTCCTTCTTTTCTCTTAAACCCATGAATTATCACATAGAACATGTGTCACAACATTGCAAAAATTAACATAAAATAATTAAACTCAATTTCTAAATTTACACATAAAATATAATTTCATATCGTTCTTAAAAACCAAAAGATGTCCAAACTACTTACCTTTTATAATAGCCAAAACTAACTTTTTCAACTCAAGTTAAATATTCACCACAAATTAAGAAATATTTGAACTATGATTCATACTAAATGTTTAGACCTCGTATCCGGACTCCAAAACACCAAATCACTATAATACTAAAATCAATTAAAGAATATAACTATAACAAATAAATTTATACCTAGGTTTTAAAACTCTTGAAACAGAGAGAAATAGAATCTCCTAACATCTAACCATTATTCTCTAAATGAATTAACGATCTGAATTCATAGAACTTACCTTCAAAGTTAGAAAGCTCAGAACTTTCTGCCCCAGTGTCTAAAACTCTTGTGTGACTATCGTATGCAACTAACATTAACAATAAGAGAACGTCGTTTTTAGAATAAATAATATAGGGTTAACTTTCTAAAACTAACCATACCCTTCTAACCCAACTTAATCTCCCACGACCCCAAGATTTATGGGCTACCTAAAAGTATGGTTCATAATATAGCCCATTCAATAGAATACCAAACCGGAATTAAATTGGGGTTTGCTATTTACATTCTACCTCCTTACAAAATATTTCGTTCTCGAAACTTAAACGTGCCTTTTGTGTCAAATAGGGAGGGATACTTCTTGCGTATGTCTTCCTCCAACTCCAATGTAACTTCATGAGAAGTATGATTTGTTCATTAGACATTGACGTTAGGAATGACATGTCTTCACAATGCATGCTCTTTACGATCTATAATCTTCAAAGGAATCTCCTCATAGGATAAGTTTTCAGTCACCTTTAATGGTCCAACTTCTAGCACATGACTGGGGTCAAGAATATATCATGTTAACTATGACATATGGAAAATATTGTGTACCCTAGACAATATAGGTAGTAAGGCCAATCTAATACGACACCGGAAGCAATTTATTATTACAATTTTCGTGGCTTAAACAAGCATCAAATTTAAGGACATACAAAGCACTCAAAATAATAAATTTATATTTGAAAATAGAAGTTCAAACAAAACCTAATCCAAAGATTAGAATCCTAGGCAATCTAAGCCACCTAAAACTCACAATCTAATGAATCAAGGTAATTAAATCAACATCCTAATACCCTTAACCCTACAAGGATAAAAATAAAAGGGGACGGGAAGATTTAGGCACTCAACTAAATCCTAACAAGAACACTAGGAAGAAATCTAGTACCCAAATTAGAGATGAAGAAATATATGATCCTTAGATAGTTTAAAGACTTGAATAAAAAAGAAGGAATAAGCCCTAAGATTAGTCTTGATTAAAGGGAGCAATCCCAAAAGCAATCATCTCACCAAACTCACAAGAGTTCTTGTATTCAAATGTTCAAAATTATACGTTGTAATTTACAAGAGTTATAATGAGGTATATATAGAATCCCTAACCTAAAGAAGCCTAAACATAATTCAAATTAGCCTTTAAAACCATTATAATTTGTGGAGAAATAAACATGCACTAAAACATAGTCAAAATAAACTAAGTAAAATATAAAAATAGCTTCAATAATTTTGCAGGCCATCCATAAGGGTTGCACAACCATGCCACCATCAGACTTCTCAAAATAGGCAGTATACATGTAGCTCCACAGCCATACATGGTGCACAGGTTCATGCATAGCCGTGCACCTAAACTGGTAGGAGCTCGATTTTCTACCAAACGCACAATCCGACACATGCTCACACTTTAGGCCACTTATTCCCTATTTCTTGCTCCAAACTAGATCAATCCCATTTTCTTGGATCTTTTGAGCCATTTCTTGATCTTCCACTTGAATTAACTTTTTTAAAGCTTTTTTTGGTCTTCAATTGACTTTCAAGTCTCCTTGATCTTCCAAATATGTTTATGTTGAATTTGAGTTCTTCTTGGATCTTCTTTCACAACCCATTTCTTGATCATCTTCTTAGTTCTTAGATTGTTGGCTTTGAAATCCTCTTAAAGCCACTTGAATGCTAGCCTCACCCAATGTGCCATGAGTTGTGACTTGATCTTCCTTCCCCTTCTTGGGATTGGCTTTCATGCCTAAGATGATTCTTATCAATTTCCCCTTCTTGATGAGGATTTGTCTTCAAATCATTGCCAACATTAAAGTTCAAACAATAATTTTAATTGAAGGTAAGACTTTTAACTTTTGATTCTCACTAGCTTCCTTGTTTTTTCTTTTCTCAACCCAAATTTTCATTCTCGTTTTACTTCATCTCTCTTTTTCCATACTAGTGTTGTTTTCTCCCCTCAAAACCCAATGAAGCACTCTCATTTTACCTCCATACTCCTTCTTTGGTTGTACTTGTTTTTGGATTTCTATTCTCTCATTATCCTCTTTTTCTTTCCTCTCATTTTCTTTTCTCTCATATTCTTACTTTGCCTTCTCTTATTTTTTCCTTCTCCCATTTTTCTCTTTTCTTTTTATCTTCCTCCTTTAAAATGTTTTGGTCTTTTAAAACCTCACTAGAGGATATAGGATAAAGTGTAAATTTTCTCTCATTTTTGCACAAAAAATAGGAATTCACACTCCCATTATGTACTACCTCTCTATCATATAGCCAAGGTTTACCCAACAACAAATATCCAATATACATGGGAAAGACATCTCATAAAATCTCATCATTGTACTTTTCTATGGAAAATTCCACCTTGACATATTTGTTTACCTTTACCTCATTACAATTATTCAACCATTGAAGCTTATAAGGTTTAGGATGTTTTAAGGTTTCCATTCCTAATTCTTTCACTAATGTAGCACTAATCACATTCTTTCAACTCCCTCTATTAAATTTGACACATTGAATAGAAAATATTTTCTCTTTATGAATCCCCTTCTCCTTCAACTATACACATCTATAACCTCCCTTATAACACCAACCAAAGAACATAGTTGCCCAACCTCAATTCTATCTTTTCTATCCACTTCAATTTCTTTACTAGATGTGGTATCCTTTTGTGAAGTTGAAGAAGATGCTTCACTCTCACTAACTTCACTTCTTTTCATTTACTCTTGCACCACTTCTAACTAACTATTCTTTTTCTTTGGACTTTCTTATTTTTAAATAAATTTAACTCCTTCATGCTCCATTCCTTCTTGCTCATCCTCTTCCAATACTTCTAATAGATGTAACTCATCATTTAGAAAGAGTAGAATATTGTAGCACTCCTTAATCACCCCATTTGTTGAACTCAATTAATCCATATCTTTTCCTTCATCATCATTAAACCCCTCATCAATCCCATTAACATTTTCCTCAATTTCTTTATACTCTTCTTCATCTTTTTGATTTGGCAATTCTTGTTCTTTGGCTTATTTTTCTAGCTTCTCCATTTTCTTAAATTCATACAATTCATTTTGCTCATTCTTTTCAACATTTTCTTCATTTCTTGCCCTTATTGGCTTTTCAACATCTACAATATTTTTCTTGGCCTCTTTAGTCTCAAGATCAACCTATTGGCTTTCAACTTATCTCTCCTCTTCATATACGTATTCCCTATAAAATCTTTCATATTCCATTTTGTATGGACAAACTTTGGTATACCTTTTGCTACAACAAATCTCAAAAGTCCATTTTCTAGTACCCTTTCATTACAACTTAATTGTAGAGGTTTGAGACTCACTCATTCCTTGATTAATCTCTCTTGGGGTACTTATATCTTTTTATCTTTTGCACTCCTCGTTTTTGAGAACTTTTGTGTTCCTTCCACATAAGCTCCTTCATATTATTTCTTTTCCAACTCAAATCTTTTATTCAATTGGTTATTTTGCGCTTTAAAGAACTTCCAATGAAAATCAAAATAATTGTGCCTATAGCCACTACAATGTTCATAAGGAATTGCACTACCATTTTGCATATCAATCCTTTTTCCATGATTATTCAATCTTGGGAAATCATATATACTATAGCCATATTTCCAACAAGTAGATCATACATATCCTTGCTTTTGTCTTAACCAACTCTTTGAAAAATTTTGCAACGTACTCCCATCTCTATGTCTAGAACTTATTGGACAAGCATACTCCCTCAATCTCCCTTGTACTCCATTCGTTGAAAATTTTTGTGGTCTTTCTATACAAACTCTATCATTCCAATAATTTAATTACACTCTCATATTTTTTTCTCTCTATATTCTCTATGCTTACTTTCACTTGTGCTTGGCTCTTCATCATATTCATTCAATTCTCTCATACTCTCATAATCATCCTTCTCATATGCTAGCTCATATGCATCAAATCCCTTATAACTACTTATACTTGAGCATGATTCCTCATCATAGTCATACGTTTCACTTTTACTATCACTAGACATTGTGAATTGTTTTCAAGAGAAATACCCATAAAATTTAAGTAGAAACACGAGAAAATTTTCTCACTTCACTCTCTCACGTGTTTACACTCAATTTTATTAGTCACTCTTCACTTGCGTTTGCACTCTTTTTGACCTTTATCACAATGAGCTCACCCTCTTGCCTTTTTTAATACTTAATTCCTCAAAGATTTCTTCCCAAACAATGTCCCTAATTGCTTAAAAATTAATCCAACTAGACAAGTCAAGCTAAACTTCCAAAGACAATCAACTAGAGGTATAGGGGAATTAATCAAGTAAGAATAAGACACAATTCAACAAAAGTTCAAGTAAGGATATGTTATACAAGCTCAAGATTTTCAAGAAGAAAACTTAATGAATAAGTACTAGGCAAAGTTCCAGAATGAATCAAGTAAAAAAGATAATAAGATGTGGTTTCAAAGATGGACAATACTCAAACCAACTCCAAAAACAAGAAATCTAAAGAAGGTAGTAGATGAAAACTAAGATCTTATATAAGTCAATATAATGACATTCAAGCACTTTATCAAACACGTAGGAGACAACTAGTTTAAATAAAGGATTTCAAGCAATAGGGTGTTACCTCAACCTTAAAACATTAATCAACATACTCGACAAAATTAATGATATCACAAAAAAATTCAAAATTCAAAAGATATCATGACATGAGCTAGGTATGCACGAATAGCCTCCCAAGCTATAGCATCGATCATAAATGAAAAATTCTTACTTGCAACACAAGTATAAATACCACCTAAAAATAAATTACTAAGTAAGAAGATTATAGGAATTCATCATAAGAAGCATTTGGTAGTCATGTGTATACAATCATAAGTCCTAGAAGTAACACATCCAGCACTTGATATGCAACCTCGTAACTCAAAGCATGTCAAAAATTTTTCACCTTTATAACAGCTCCAAGAACTTAAAATTCACAATAAAATCAATCTCCAATTATTATTCTAATATCAAAGAATAATTTCAAAGCAAGAGAATGAATAAATTTTGAGTTTTATATCTCACAAAAATAGCACCATTATAGGTTACGGGAATCTTTTTTAGTTTTTAGAAATTTTGCATCAAATAAACCCAAATTACTGCAGTGTTTTTAGTAATGTAAAACCTCAAATAGCTACCCAAGTATCAACCAAACATATATGTTTAATTTTACCATAAATCCATAGCTGAAATTTGAATTAATAAAGCTAAAAAATAGCAAGAAAAAGAGTTCCAAGATTTGAAATTTTGCAAGTAAAGTTCAACACAAAACTTGTACCTTTTCTCCAAGAAAGTAGCTTTAATTAGAATCAAAACTTCTCTTGCTCTGATACCAACTTTGAAACAACCCCAAGAGCATCTTCTTGTTACAATTTTCATGGCTCAAATAAACATCAAATTCAAGGACACATAAAGTACTCAAAGTAATAAATTTATGCTTGAAAATGGAAGTTCAAACAAAACCTAATACAAATATGAAACCCCTAGGTAATCTAAGCTACGTAGAATCCACAATCTATTGAATCAAGCCAACTAAATCAGCACCCTAACACCTTTAACCCAACAAGGATCAAGAACAAAAGGCATGGGAAGATTTAGGCACCCAACTAAGTCCTAACAAGAACATTAAGAAAAAACATAACACCAAATTAGAGATGAAAAATGGATTGTACTTGGATGGTTTAAAGACTTGAATCAAAGAGAAGAACTAAACTCTAAGATTAGTCTTGATTGAATGGAACAATCCTAAGAGGAATCACCTCACTAAACTCACATGAGTTCTTGTATTTAAATGTTTAAAATTCTAAGTTGTAAGTTACAAGAGTTATATGAGGTATATATAAAACCCCTAACCTAAACTAGTCCAAAGATGCCTAAAAACAAGTCAAATTGGCCTTTAAAACTATTACAATTCATGGAGAAATAAACAAGCACTGAATTATAGTCAAAATAAACTAAGTAAAACACGAAAATGGCTTTAGGAATTTCGCATGGCTATTTTTTAATAGCCCGACTCAGGAATGCCTGTGCAGCTCCTATGCATGGTCGTCAAACATCCAGAACACTTATATTGTTTTGTTTTAGTTAGTTTCAACCATTTTTATTATGTCCATGAAATGTAAGGTCTTTTAAGATCAAATTAACTTATTTTTAAACTTTTATTTTACTAAGGTTGTAACCTTAAGTAGTGTAGGTTTGGAGCTCTATATATACCCCTTTACTTCATTGTAAACACAACTTTTGGATATTGAATAGAAATTAAAGAATCTTCTTTGAGAGCTTTTGAGAAAGAATTTCTCTTGGGTATTTCTAATGATATTTAAGACTATTCTTAAGGTCTATTCCTTCCTTATATATTGAGTCAACAAATCCTTTAGGATAGATCAATTAGCTTGCTAATTTGGATCTTACGTTCTTGATAATTTAAGGTTCTTGCTGAGAGTAAAGTTGGTTGCCTAAATCTCTTTTTCGAAGTGTTCTTGGTTAATTAGTTGAATCAAGGGTCTTTGGTTGTGATTTGGAAGACTTGATTCTCTATTCTTGAGTTCTAGATTCTTTATTTTGGCCTCAGGTTCTAGTATTTTGATTTAGGTGTTTGTTTGATAAAATCTTATTTTGTGACATTTTTGGGTCTTGTAACACTACAAAAATGTCACAAAATATTGGCATAAATACAACGTAAATACCCACAAAATAGTTGTATAAACCTTATACAACGGCCATACAATGGTTTTTAGGCCATCTCAAATATTGGCATCGTTTATATTAAACAACGGCCCGAACATCGTCGTTTATACTTTTTACGACAGGTTATACGACGATTCCATGTTTTCGCCGTAAAAAACTCATAAAAAGTATCATATATGATAAGGTTATTGGCAACATTATTTATGGTAGTTCTAAGACCACCGTATTTGTTAAAACATATATGACGACCAAAGGGCTGTCGTATATAATAAAACCATAACAATAAAAAAAAATTTAAAATTAATAAATTAACATATCCGACGGTCCTAAAACTGCCGTATATAAAAAACCACAACAATAAAAAAAACTAATAATTTTTTGTGGACCACTAGAATTCTTTGGGCCAACTGCACTAGATCTGAGCTCTCTTGCAAGCCATGGTCCACGTGAACTAGATGCACCTGATCGCAACTTCCAATTAATTTGTGTTGCAACGAGGAGTCGAACCAACGACTTTGTGTATGAAGGCTTTGTGTCTTACCCGCTGGCAGCTTGTTTTTTGGTATAATTCTTTTTTTTAAAATTTAAACTATACCTAATATTATTTTTATAAAATTTTAAAACATTAATACTATAAAAAATATAACAATTATATTAAATTTCCAATGAAACAATATTACTCAATGTAATAAATTATTTTGTACATTTATATAATTTTACAAGTTTATATACAGTTAATTATATCATAATTTTTATTAAATAATTTTATACATATATATATTTCTAATATATATATATCAATATATATATATATATATGTTATATATATATATATATATGCATCTACATACAAAAATACATGTATACATATATACATATATACACTATATACATACATATATAAGCATATGTATAGTGTGTGTATACATATGTTTATATGAGTATGTATATGTATATGTATACCACATACATTTATATACATATACGTATACATATACATTCGTACACATATAAACATATATATAAAAACCACGTGTGTGTGTGTGTATGTATGTATTTATGTATGTATGTATATGTATATACACACATACATAAATACACCACACACATCCTAAATACATATATATAGATATACATATATAGATAAATATATATACATATATACATACATATAAATACCACACACACACATATAATTATTAGATTTGTTAAAATTACTAAAAAAAGTATTATGATCAAATTTGAAGGTAATTGAATATATTTTACTATATAATCTAGCAAAATCTTAATAAAAATACCTGAAACCTAACACATTTACAAAGATAAGTATATCAAATTAACGATCCAACCGTCAGATTTGATAAAATTGCTAAAAAAGATATTATCATCAAATTTGAAGGTAATTATACACACACACACACACACACACACACACATAATAGATGTAAGTATCATATATGAATGATATATACACATACACTATATACATGCCAAATATATATCAAATTAATGATCCAATTGTTGAATTTATCAAAATTATTAAAAAAAAAGTATTATAACCAAATTTAAAGGTAATCGGATATATTTTGCCATATAATCTAGCATAATATCTATATAAGAGCTTAAAATCGAACCCTTTTACAATTATAGGGGTATCAAATTAACAATTCAACTGTTAGATTTGTTGAAATTGCTAAAAAAAAAAAATGTATTATGACCAAATTTGGAGGTAATTGGATACATTTTACCATATAATCTTGCAAAATCTCTATAAAAATGCATAAAATCTAATGCATTTATAAAGATAGGTATATCAAATTAAATAGTCCAACCGTTAGATTTGTTAAAATTATTAAAAAAATATTATGACCAAATTTAAAGGTAATCGGATATATTTTGCTACATAATTTAGCTAAATCTCTATAAAAATGCCTAAACCTTAGCGCATTTATAAAGATAGACGTATCAAATTAATGATCCAACCGTTAAATTTGTTAAAATTGCTATAAAAAAAAGTATTATGATCAAATTTAAAGGTAATTGGATATATTTTGCCACATAATCTAGCAAAAGCTCCATAAAAATGCCCAAAACCCTACACATTTACAAGGACAGGCATATTAAATTAACGATCCAATTATTAAATTTATTAAAATTGTTTAAAAAAAAGTATTATGATCAAATTTTAAGGTAATCGGATATATATTGCCACATAATCTAGCAAAACTCGTATAAAAATGTCCAAAACCTTACACATTTATAAAGATACAAATATTAAATTAAGGGTAAAATATATTAACCACCCTTGAACATTCACTAATTTTTATTTTTACCATCGAACTTTAAAATATGTGATTTTAGCCCTCAAACTTTTCAAATACCTAAAAAAATAGTCATTTCAACAATAAAAACTCAAGTACAATACAAAATCACCATATTTTAGCTCTCATTTTCCTATTTTTTATTTCTAAAATATTATTATTCAACTTTAATCTCACTATTTTCTCTTCAAATTTCTTCATTTATCAACAACAATTTTAAGATCTAACTTCAAACCTTTTATGCGACATAATAATCTTGCGATTATTCTTTCGCACTTTTTCGAATCTAACCATTCAACAAAAGTAACATATTTTACCCTTTAATAAACAAAACTAAGACATAAAGATGGAGAAGAAAAAAATTTGATTCGGTTCTTAACGAGTAGTAATTTTCTTAGTATCTCTACAGAAAGGAAGAATAAATTTGAAAGGAGAAGTGAATTACCAAAAAAAAAAAAAAAAAAAAAAATCTAAAAAGAGAAGTTAGAGACGCGTAAGTTGTAGTAGTCCTTTCCTGTTATATATAAAAGTCACTTTGTAAAAATTAGAAGGATAGTACCACATTGTGAGAGTTGAGTGAATGAAAATACATATAAAATAGGTCATGTGGAAGTCATGCGATGAACTTCCGTGAGTACTTAATAGTTTTAATTGATGGCAAAGTTGTTTTTTAGATGTTTTAGACGTTCGGGAGCTAAAATCACATATTTTAAAATTTGATGGTGGAAATCAAAATTTGTGAAAGTTCAAGTGAAAAACCCCACCTAAACCTACCTTAGAGTAAGAGGGATGTGATGTATATCATGTCATCGTGCATAAAATATATCACTTAAATGATTTTGTATGCCTTAGAATTGTAGTTTATGGGTTGTCTGATTTATTTGTGCTTGTTGAGTAGAAAAGGTAAAAATGTAATTTTACTTGAGGTTAAAATAGGAAGATGGCTTGAGGCTTAGATAAGAAGAAAATTTGGTTGAGAAAATAAGAACAAGATTTAGTGTAGTTAAGTGATTAGAGCTTTGTGATTTAATCTCTAAGGTTTTGAATTCAAATCCCATCACTTAAGTTTTATTCATATTTATCTTAATCAATGTTTGAAATTTCTTCTTTCTTACATTCCTTAAAGTTAGGAATGTTGTCTTAGGAAAGACACAATAGTAATGTCTTAACCATGTAGTAGTTATCTAAAAAGAATTCTTGTCTCATTATTTTTGCAAGCCTTGTCCTGACCTCTTTGAATTTAAACTATTTCTAATTCTTTAATTCATTTTTATATCCATAAAATTCTTGGATAATTACCTTGTTATGAATTTCAAAATCCAGCTCTTGTGGGATAGGAGTTAGCCGAAGATGTGGAGGAAGAATAGGAAGAGGTTTCAATTAAATCACCATAGCTATTTCTTCAAAAAAACTCCATCTTATTGTTCATGTTTTGGTTAAAAATCTGAAAAATTTTCTAGATTTTCTTCATAGCTGGTTTTTTAAATTTGTAGCAAGCTTTTTCTGCCTAATTCTTGTAAGGAACCAACCATCTTGTGTGACGATGAAGGCTGAAATGCTTTGGATTTTCGCAGCTTCACAAACTATACCAAACTAGAATTTGTTTCCAGCAATCAAGTAACCTTTGAACATGATCATAGAGCCATTCGTTAGTGCTCAAGAACACCTGAAACTTTCCCCTTTCTCTTCAAGATGATGGCTGGAAAACCACCATTGATGGACCTTCAAAAACCCTTTAATTCCAGCAACAAAACCGTTCCAAAGAAGACCAACAATTCTGCACAAAACCATTTCAAATCCTAAAGAGTTCTTTAGCTTCAAATCCAGATTTTTTTTTTCCAACTTTGCCTATTCAATGCTAAGGCCAAATTTCTTCAGCAAACTTCATCAAGTTTTGGCCTTCATATAGCCATGGACAGAACCTCTTAGCTTCTCCATCTACCTTGATCAATAGGACTCCATTAACATACCTCAAAACACTCCTATATTCACTCTATTCAAATTTTTTCAAACTTCAAATTAAATTCTAGATTTTTGTACCCTTAAACACTCATGTAGCTAGATGATAAAACTAGAAAATTCTCTACTATATCATAGCTATTTTCGGCCAGCCCACGATTGAATCAACTCTTCATTCCATGATCAAACCAAGGCTAGTTCAGCCATACACCATTGAAGGACAAGAAACCTTCCAAGAGTAAACACTATTACCTAATCCTATACCTCAAACATCTCCACTTTTCTCTCAATTTGAATTTTGGAAAAGCTGAAACTCTCTCTCTCCTTCTTGGATAACCGAAAGCCTCCCCTAAGCTAGGCCATTTGGCCATCATACATACACAAACACGAAATCACTTTCTCTCTCAATTTCTCTCAAGAACACCAAGAACACATACTACACATCTTCAAGCCTAAATCACTTCTAAATATCTCCAATCACTCCTAAACTCTCTAAACCATTAGTATTCAACCTATATTCTTCTTTAGTGTACTTTATAACACTAAAACATACAAAGTTGAACCTTCAAGCAGATCAAACCACCCTTTTTGTTCAAGATTCGAAGAACACTAAAAAGGTAAAATTGAAACAATCTTCTTATTCTTCTTCTTTTCTTCAACTTCTACATATTCTTATCTCCTTACTCTCACTCTTTTCCTCTCACTCTCTCCCTCTCTCTTGGCCGAAATATTGATGAACAACCTTGGACAATTTCAGATCATTGAAGCCATCAAGCACTCGAGGTTCTCCATTGACAAGCAACATCTTCAACTTCATGCGTCATCAAACAAGTATTTTAAATATAACTATTCTTATTTATTTTTATTGAACTCAAGATAGGTACAATGATGTGGTTAGATTGTTATTTGTTGGAAACATGATAGAGACATGTATATCATATGAAGATAGTGATTATATGATTTGGAGGTTGAGCGGGTTTAAGGCTATTGCATGAAGAATATGAAATTGTGGCTTGTGAATATGATAAACTTGGGTGTAGATTTGTGTTAGGAGTTCATATGTCATTAGCAAGAGTTAGTTTAATAGAGATTGTTACTACCAATGCCATACTTATGCTTTTATGTTGTTAATTTAGCTAGCAAATATCATGCTAAAAATTATTACTAGTTTAATACTATCCTTGTAAAACCCCACCTAAAGCCAACCCTTGAGTAAGGGGGTCGAGAATGCATATCATATTATTTTGCATGAATATATATGTTTTTAAATGATTTTATGTGCTTTAGAACCGTGGATTATAGGTTTAAATGCTTAGTTATACCTATTGAGTAGGAGGGGTAAAATGGTAATTTTGCTTGAGGTCAGAATAGGAAGATAACTTGAGGAGTAGATAAGAAAAATATGTGGGTGAGAAAATAAGAACAAGAGTTGTTGTGGTTTAGTGGTTAGAGTCTTGGAATTAATCTCTAAGGTCATGAGTTCAAATCCCATCATTTAAGCTTTTATCATTTGTTTTCTTGCATTCCATGAAAATAGGAATGATTGTCTTAAGGGAGACATGAAGAGAATGTCCTAATCTTATCCTCATGTCCTAAAAGAAATCTAGAAGAATTCTTGTCCAACTTATTACCTCTAGCTTTGTCCTAGCATTTTCATAATTCAAATAAACTAAAATCCATTAAATCTTTTTCTTTGAATTCCAAAAAAAAAAAAAAAATCTGTGATGATTTCTTCCCCTTGAATTTCGAAAATCAGCTTTGGGGAAGGGAGGTTGACCGAAAAATAGAAGGGGAAATAGGAAGGGTTCCAAGAGAAAATCAATCACCATGGAAGGACCTTCAAAACTATCTTCAAGATGTTCATGCTTTAGTGGTAGGAAATCTGGAAATTTTCCAGATTTTTGCAGCCCTTCTCTTCGAAAATTCAGGCCGTAAACCCAACCATTTGCTGCCAAGAAAATGGTCATTTCAGGTGGCTTGGAAGTTGGAAAAATTGTGCAATTTTCGGACTGCACAAAACAGCACCAAACCAGAAATTTTTCTGGGCAATTCGCAGCCATTCATCAAGGAAATGAAGCTGTTTTTAGTTCATCTTCAAGCCAGCAAACTTCTCTGCATTAGTCCAGGAATGAGGCTGAAAAACCACCCTTGGAAGACCCTCAAACAACCCTGAAGAACCTCTGAAAAACCGAGCTAAGAAGGTGAGAAAATCCTGTACCAAAATTCTGCAATTTTCGGAAAAGCCATGAACACTTGAGAGCAGAATTTTTCCAGCCTTGTTCCTTTCTAGCCTAGGACCGAAAGTCACCTTCAATCTCTGTAGAATTGAGCCTTGCTCAGCCATACTCTGAACACCATTAAACCCACACTTACCTTGAAGCATAAGGACTCCATGGCTGCACCACAAAACACTCCTAAGATCACTCCATTCAAACTCCATTTGAACTTCAAATAATTCCATCATTTCACTCCCATAAATCACTCTTGCATTAAGCTGAAATAACCAGAATTTTCTCTGCCTTTAAGGACTGAATTTCAGCCAGCCTTGAGCAACAATAACCCTCAACCATTTCAGCAAAACATGCTTGTTCCAGCCGACACCATTAAAACTCCTAGACATCCCTCTTGATCAAACACCATAGCTGATCTTTTACCTTAAACATCTCCACCATTTCCTCCATTTAAATTTCAAATAAAATCTGATTTCTCTCTCTCACAAAGCTGAAAACTGAAACCCTCAATCACACCCTACCATTCGGCCAGCATTCTAGTAGAAATCGTGCAGCACTTCTTCTAGTTTCTCTCCATTTTCACCTAAAACACCAAGAACACTAAGAACACCAAGAACACCAAGAACACACACTAAACTTCTTCAAGCCTAAACCAACTCCAAACACCACCAATCACTCTCAAATACTCCCAATAATCTCTACATAATCCCTAGACTTCATTTCTGCCATTTATAACACAAAGTCTCGCAAGCAAGAATTTTCAACCGGATCAAAAAATCAGGGTTTCTTGAAGACCTCAAGAATATCAACAAGGTAAAACAAGAACAATCTTCTTGTTCATCTTCTTCCATTCAATTCTTAATATCCCTATCTAATGCTCTCTTTCTTTTTTTTTTCTCTCTCTCTCTCTCACCCTCTTCTAACCGAAATGGTTGATCAAACCATCAACCATGAACGTTGTTTTATTGGATCATTCAAGTCATTCCATCGCGCGTGGACCTTCTTTTGTCTTCACCAAAGGACTCGATAATCAAGTATTCATTCTTAAATTTCTCTTATTAAATTCTGAAATCATGTCTCCTAGTTGATGATAGAGAAATGGATTATGATTGGGAGATTGAATATATGCATGTGGATTAGGGGATGAAGTTATGACATGATGATTGTTGTATTTGACTAGGATGTATGTGTTTTCCTTTCGAATCAATATATATTCTTCATGCTTGATGAATTTAATGGATGTTGAAGCATGATTAGATATTATGACACCAAAGGTGATTAGGCTTTTGATGATCTTACTTTCCCATGGAAATCATGTTTGATGATTATACTTAGTAGGACTTTGGCCATGTGATAGTATGAGATAGTTCAAGTGTTTGTTCATGAATAGATTAATTTCTTGTTTGATGATGGAGAATGGGATCATGAATTTTTTTTTTTTTTTAGCAATAGGAAGGCCATGATGTAAGATTATTTTCTTGTAAATTCTAAGCTATATTCATTAGCAAATTTTATTACATAAACTAAAATTACTACTATATTTTTCTTCAAAAAATTCGAAACACTAGGGGATTTGTAGTAGAATATTAAATCAAACTATTAATATTTTTATTAAATGAAAATTTAAAATAATTTATTAAATTTATTAAATTATTATTAATTATTTATTATCTCTTCGAAATTAATTAAAAAAATTATTATTTATTTAATCCATTATTTATTTATTTATTTATAATAAAGCTATTTTTAAATTACCATTTCTTAATGTTAAATAAGACTTAATAATATTTAAAATTCAAACCTTGGTTTATTTATTAATAATAACACTCAAGAATTATTATTTGAGTCTATAATTTATTAACAATTATTTTAGAACCCCTAGTTATTTCAACCTATCAAACTAGACTTAGTTTGTAAAATTCTTCAGCATCTAACCTTAAAGCTTAGGACATTAAGATCATGGTTAGTCATGGATGTATCTAGTTGAGCTAAGAATTATTTATGTAAGGCAGGTATAGCTTGAATGTGACCCTATGTTTTGTGTTTACCCCAGGCAGGGGTTAGGTCAGCCTTGGAAGACTTTTGTGTAGAGCAAGCAAAGAAGCAGGTAAGCTCCTGCACGGAGTTTTGTGAAGACCAAAAGTTATTGTGGCAAGCAAATGCAATGTATATGGACAATTATTTGTAAAGGCAATTAAGGACTGTTTTTCTTTCTTTTATTCCAGTCAAGCAAATCATTTGAAACTTGAACAAGCAGTTTTACACAAATCTAAACTTTTTCTAAAACCCAACTTGACTAGACTTTTGGAAACCCTTAATTGATATTTCCAAATAAAGCAAAGTTTTGATCAATTTTCTCCCAAGGGGAAACAATCAACGTTGAGTACTCAATAAGGGTAGACTACCAGGACTAGTCTTTGAAGGGTTAGGGTAAGTCTCTCAGTAGGTGGCCACCTCTAAGGGGTGAGTCCTTCCTGGATAGGACGCCAATCCGGTATGTCATACCGGTCCGAGTTAGCAAGTTTCAGTCATGTGGACTGTGTGTTCTGGAGTGGACAACCGGTAAGTTTGGGTGTAGAGATGGAGGAGTATCTCACCCGGTAGGCTGTACACCTACCTTTTGTCAGCATTGCACAAAGTGTGGCATTCTGACTGTTATTGGTCATGGGGCCCAACGTGTGGTAACCCATGGCTATCCATTTGAGTGGTTGTATTTATTGTGCACATGTATGATTTTAAAAGTGAAACACCACTCTTTATTTTCAACACTTATTTATTGCTTGCTAACACTTTTCCCTATGAAACTTTTACAACTTGCATACATGAATTATTTTACCTGAAACACTTAAAGCACACACGGGCTTACTGAGATTTTTATCTCACCACCTTTTATTATATATTTTCAGGAAGATCCTGCTGTGGAGATCATTAGCTAGAATATTGCTTGTGCTTGAAGACTCATGCTATTTACTTTAAGTGTTGTTTGAGAGATTGTTGCAAACAATTTATTTTGGACTTGTGCCAGTATTCATCTTTTGGGTTGTAATAAATTTAATTTTAAAGTCTTTTGTTTTATTCTATTTTCATGTAACCTAGTTATAAAGACCCCTTGTCCTTTGGACAGGGTGACATCCCCGACCCTTATGGGCCTAGGTAGTGGGGTGTTACAATCCTTGTTGTAATATATGTTAATTCAAGTCTTTTTTTTTTTTTTTGGGATAGATTAACATGTTATTTGTTGAATCCTTGGGAGTATGAATATGTAGATGGATTTTCTCTAACAAAAAAATTATTGCAAGAACTACCTTTATTATTTTTAGAATTATTCTTGCTATCATTATTATTAGTAATATAATTAATATTATTATTTAATTTAATGTACTAATTTGGAAAAAACTAAGTAGTTTCGAAATTGGAGATTATTTAAAATATTATTATTTTATTTGATAAATAAATAGAATATTTTTATTAAATATAAATAATAATATCACATGTCTTTTATATTTATATTATTATTAGTTAGCCGTACTAAAACTTTTAATTACACTTATAGATATTATTTATATAAGAATAATTTATTTATTTATTATTAATTCTATTTGTTATTTGTTATTTATTATTTAAATTTAAGTATAATTTATTATTAATATTACTTATTATTTATAATAATATTATTTATTATTTATTACCAATATTATTTAGGATTTATTATTAATATTACTCATTATTTATCAATTTTTAATAAATAGTTAAAATTGTAAATTATTATCAATTTATTATTTATAACACCTATTTATTTTAACTTATCAAATTAATTTTATTTTATAAAATATTTTATTACCTAGTGTTAAAGCTTAAGGCATTGTTGTCTTAGGT
Organism: Voacanga thouarsii; assembly: GCA_026120185.1. Classification (NCBI taxonomy): domain Eukaryota; kingdom Viridiplantae; phylum Streptophyta; class Magnoliopsida; order Gentianales; family Apocynaceae; genus Voacanga; species Voacanga thouarsii. Next base: position 193,916 of record JANUWF010001871.1, on the reverse strand, counting down.
AGGTGTTGTTGTAGCTAGCTAAACCTAAGAGCTATTTATTTAAGGCAAATATTGTCTGGATGTTGGACTTATACCTTGTATTTACCCCAGGCGGAGTTAGGTTACCTTGAATTACCTTGGAAGGCTTTTGTACCTAAGAAAAGCAAAAGATCAGGTAAGTTTCTGCATGAAACTGTTTGAAGATCAAAGTTACCTTGGCAAGTCAAACACAATGCATATGAGAATTTGTACTATAAATGCAACTATAGACAATTTTCCTTTTCTTTTCAGTCATGCAAACCATTTAAAGTTGAACAAGCAATTTTATACAAAATGCTAAACTTTTTCTAAAAATCAACTTTGACAAGGATTTTGGAAACCATAATTGCTATTTTAACGAGAATCATTGTATGATCTTTCTTTTCCCAAGTGGGACGAACACAACGTTGAGTACTTAATAAGGGTAGACTATTAGGGCAAGTTTTTGAAGGGTTAGGGTAAGTCTCTCAGTAGGTGGCCACCTTTGAGAGATGAGTCCTTCCCGGATAGGATGCCAGCCCTGTAGGTCATACTGATCCGAGTTAGCAAGTTCAGTCAAGTGGACTATGTATCTCCGGAATGGGCAACCAATAAGTTTGAGTGTAGAGATAAAGGAGTATCTCACCCGGTAAGCCATACATCTACCTGGTATCAATATGCACAAAGTGTGACATCCTAAACGTTCTTTTGTCATAGGGTACAAATGGTGGTGCCATGGCCACCTCTTTTGAGTGGTTGTATTTATTGTACACATGTATGTTTTCAAAGCAAAACATCACTCTTCATTTGTAAAATTTATTTGAGACTTGCCAGTACTTTCTTTTATGAAAATTTCTTTACTTGCATACATAAACTGTTTTATCTGAAACACTCAAAGCACACACGGGCTTACTAAGATTTATGTCTCACCACCTTTTATGCCATATTTTCAGGTCGGTCCTGCTGTGAAGGTTAATGATTAGAGATTGTCTATGTTTTGAAGACTTATTTCTTTTCCTATGTATTTCATTTGAGAGATTTTAGCAAACATTTATTTATTTTTGGAACTTGTTCATGTATTTCTTGGGTTGTGATAAGTTTAATTTTGAATTATTTCTTTTGTGAGTCATAGTTATAAAGACTCTTTATCCTGTGGACGGGGTAACATCCCTAGCCTAATAGGGTATGTAGGCAGCGGGGTGTTACATCAAGGGTGGCTGGCATATTTTGCCCTTAAATTAACGATCAAACTAGTAGATTTGTTAAAATTGTTTTAAAAATTATTATGACCAAATTTGAAGGTAATCGGATATATTTTGCTACATAATCTAGCAAAATCTCTATAAAAATGTCCAAAACCTAACGCATTTATAAAGATAGGTGTATCAAATTAATAATACAATTGTTAGATTTGTTAAAATTACTAAAAAAAGTATTGTGACCATATTTGAAGATAATCGAAGTTTGACTTTTGAGGGAATTTGAATATATAAGAACCGTCGTAAATATATATTTTTTACGACAGCCAAAAAACCATCGTAAATAACAGTAAAACCGTTATATATACCCTTGCATTTACGGCAACCTCCTGACCATCGTATATATTAACTTTTTGCGACAGACACTTATAAAACCGTCGTAAAAGAACTGCTGCAAATACTATATTATTTGAGACAGCCACAAAACCGTCGTCAATAAATGTAAGACTGTCATATATAACCATATATTTATAACGGCCACAAAATTGTCGTATATAATAACCTTTTACGACCGGCCATCATGTTTACTATATTATATACGATAGTCTATCGCAAACATTAGATTAAATGTGACAGTACAAAAACTGTCATTTTTAATAGTTATATACGACAGTCTGTCATATATAACCACCATTTGTGATGGCTACCGTTGTAAATGCTAGCGTCATATATATAACTTTTTTTTTGTAGTGTAATTTTTCCTTAATTTTAGCTATGAAATTCACTAAAAAATCAAGCTCCAAGGTCGTATGACAATTGATAAGCAGGTTCTCTAACTTATTTAAAAATCTCATAAAGATATACAAATATGAACTTAACTTTTTACTTTTTCTGAACCTCATCACCCCTTTAGTAGGAATATTTTGAATATATACCTTCGTTCCCACTTTAAACTCTAACAGTCACCTCTTGCTATCTACTTAACTTTTTTATCTATCTTGTGCCGTCTTGATTCACTCATAGATTAGTGGCACCTTATCCAATGTGATTTGTACCAATCCTAGTCCAATAATTATCTTCTCTCCCATATCATCCTAGCACACTGGTGATCTTCACTTCGTCCTATACAATGCCTCATATGGAGCCATCCCGATACCTACCTGATAGTTGTTGTTATAATCAACATCAAATGGTCAACTCAATTGCCCTTGAAATCCATTACATATGTTTGTAGCATATCTTCTAATATTTGAATAGTACATTCAAATTGTCTATTGGTCAGTGGGTGGAAAATGGTACTAAGACTCATTGTGGTCCCTATAGCTTCATTAAAGCTATTCCAGAATCGTGAAACAAACTGTAAATTCCTATTAGATATAATGTTAACTGGTATACCATGTAACCATAGTATTTTCTCTATACACATCTTCACTAACTCATCCATAGTTGTTATGGCCTTCATTAGCAAGAAATATGCACATGTAGTCAATCTATCTACAATAACCCAAATAGTGTCTTTACCCAACTTTGATTTTGGTAATCTAATAACAAAATCCATGGTGATGTGTTCCTATTTCTATATGGGTATTTCCAATAGTTTTAGCAATCCCCTAGATTGTTGATGTTTAGCTATAATACCCCATCCTGGTTATACCTATTTTACGAGAAAATAACACATATTAAGCCTAAATATGTGTACATGAGCATATTATTTGAATCCTTTTTGAATTTAAGAATTTGTATTTGTGTGCTATGTGAATAACTAAATCTTCTAGAACGTGTGATGTGTATAAAATTTTATGATTTGCAGTGGTGGGAGTTAATATTTGGATATTGCATTACAAATTATTTTGTATGGGAGTGATGAGATTAAATGGTGAGTTGAATTTTGTTTTGAAATGTGTGTGTGTGTGTGTGTGTGTGTGTGTGTGTGTGTGTGTATAATAAAATTTTAACTGGGTTTTGAATCCTAATCTTTGTAAACTTTTCTCCAATATTTATCCAACTTATCGTCTCTTTGAAGGTCATATAAAAATCTCTTCCAATTTTCTCACCTCTAGTCACCACTTTTCCTAATGGTACACTTATATATATATAACAATTTTTTTTCTTGGTCATTTTATTTCAACTGCCATTTTATATTTTTCTCGATATCTCAAATTTTATTTTATTTTTTGAAAATAAACTCTATTATCTCAAATTAGGATTATAGCTTCCTATTTATATCATCTTTCTTCTATCCATTCCTTCTAGCCATAATTGTGGACTTCAAAACTCTTCAATTTTTACTTGTTAGCTATTAGTAAGGAGTTTTGATTAAATCCCCACTAGTCATAATTTTTTACTTCAAAACCTCATATTATCAAAATTGAAACTTTTGTTGGTTAAGAACAAACTTTAGCATTTTTTTTCTACCTCTATTCTAGCTGCCATTTCTATACTTATATTTTCATGAATTTAGCTTGAATTGGCTGGCCTCAACCTCTTCAAATGTAGTCATCATTCTTTTTTTTTTAATTCAAGCCCCAGTATTTTAGTGGCTTAGGTGCATAACTCCTGAAATTACTTAGCTGTTATTCTCAAATTTAACTTCTTTTCCTTGGGAATAGACTTTGACAGCTTATCATCCTAAGATCTCTCAATTGCATTTTAAAAAGAAAACAACCGGCCTTTCCTAGTCTTCTGTTAACTCATATTTCACTCTTTCCTTTTACAGTTTGATAATTTATAACCCTAGAATCCTTATAATATCTTCTGGAAATCTTATCTTGGCTGCCACTTTGAGAAGTTTCAAATGTTATGAAATCCATTTGATTTTATAAAAGTAATAACCAAATCTATTTGATTTTCAAATGGCATAGGATCACTCTTAGAATTTCTTCCAGTAATCACCATCTCTTTAATCAAATAAAATATGCATTTTCAAGCTTACCAAAATCATTTGGCAATCCATTCATGTTTCTCTCAAAACTCACAACCTCCGTCTTTCATTTCCACAATTGAGACAACAAGCCTTCCATTTTAAACTGTCACACACATTACTTTCACTAAATTCACAGCAAACTCTCAAGTACTTCAGCCTCTATTGTGTAAAAAAGCCATCTTCCAAAATCTAAAGCTATCTAGAGTGAGCTTTGCTAAGGGAAGGTAATCAGAAATCTGGTTTTCCCTCTTCTCAATCCCACCAAAATCATGTTGGGATGTTAAAGAGTGTCAATCCAAAAATCTACTCCTATGTATGATCTTTTTTTATTTTTGATATGCGTGAAGATCTTACTGCTTTATATAAAGCATGAGAACATCTCTATGAAGTTAGGAACAAATTATAGAATCCATGATATTCGTGAATCTCTTGGAATGACGTTGTGTGATGATCTTGTTTAATCAATCTTGAGCATGTTTTGCATGAGATCATTTTGTTTAGTATTAGGGATGAATAGAATAGCCTTCGACCAATGTTTGAAATCTTCAAATGCTATATGTCTTAGGAAATCAAATGCTCATACTTGATTCTTCTTCTTGTGTAAATCTATAGTTTTTTCTTACTTCATGTATATAAGTTGGAAACTTTTCTATATAAAGCATGTTGATATCTATGTTTCAAACTTTTTGCGAATTGATTTTTCTTCTAGATGTCACCTTGGATCTTAACCTTAGGGACAGGTGTGATGATTTTTATTTATGCTATTATTCTAGAAACTACCGCTATTAGTTGTAGAAATTTTAACGAAATCAAAAAACTAAAAAGAATGGATTTTTAGAACTTGTTATGTACTGTTATAGAATCTATTTTGCAACCTGATTTAAGCACACCTTTAAGGATTGGATAGGGTGAATATGTAGGTTTTTATGTGCTTTAATAGACTGAAAATGATGGATAAAAATGGTGTCAATGTTGGGAGTTCTTGAATTATCTTTCCAAGCTGCCAATTTAGGACAGATTTGCACAGTTTGTGTGCAGAATTTTTGCGATTTGTGTGAGTATGATTTATAGAATTATGAGCTATCATGTTAAGCTTTATGCCTGCAAAATTAGATTCTATTTGGAGGCATTTACATAGGTATTTTACTCTTAGGAACCTAGGCGATATTGGATGCAATTGAAAATAGCTTAGAAGAATTATGGGAAATTACTAAGTTGAATTTATTTTCTTAAGATATGGTGAAAAAAGAATTCTACATGTGCTTGGAAATGTTTGAAGGTCTTAGATGATAAGCTTATGTGAAGAACATACTTGTTACCTTTTTATGATGTTTTGATGGGAATCAACCTAGCCAAATAGTTCAATCCCAAGAAGGGGGAACGACTTGCAAGGACTAATGACAAGATTAAGGACCAAGAGACTCCAAGGCGATATCTAATTGCTCCTACAACCATACTTGAGGATGGAAGAGATGTGGAAGAATGATGAAAGCAGCTAAGAACTGAATTCGATGAACATCTAAGAGGGATCCTAACAACAACCCATGCCTGTACCAAAAGAAGGAGAAAAAGAGGGAGAAAATGCTGAAATCCAGCTACTATATCTAACCTGGCGCCAGGTGCATTCTGCCAGTCGAACGCTGGAATTCCAGCGCACACCTTGTGCCAGGTCTAGCACCTACGTCTGGTGCCGGGTCCGGTCGGGAAGGACCCCCTATTTTCTGATTTTTATGATTTCTTCTGGTTTATAATGACTTTAAATACTATGTAAAGTTCCCTTAAGGATTTATTTTGTCTGTGGGACTAGTAATCACTTAATTAGGGTAGGATAGTGTAAATACATCTTTTTGGTGATTTGACAATTCAATCAACCTACTTTATTCAAATTGTGCTTGTTCAAGACCATGCTTAGGGCTTAGTCCTCCATTTGAATGAGTCTTTAAATCTTTTGGATAATCCAATATGGTTTTTGTTGATTGGATCTTAGTTGTTTTATTCTTCTAAGGTTTATCTTGAATTCCCTTGTTTGGGTTCCTATAGTTCTACTTCTTTTATTCTTGATTTCCTTTGTTGTGTCAAGGATATTTAAGCGAATTTATAGTAAATCTTGCTAATTTTCTTATGGGTCTTTGATACTTAGTTCTTCAAGGGTTTGCTAGAAAATAGTTTGATAGTTATTCTATTTCATTTAGCCACAAAATTTCACTGATTGGGTTTCAGTTTAAGAGATAAGGTATTTGCCCATTGTTAGCCATTGTTCTACCAAATCTACCCACACAAAATCATATCAAAGAGTTTGGTATCAAAGAAATGAAAGATTTGATTCCAATCAAAGTTTGAAAACAAGAAAAGGAGCCCAACATGTTGAAGAAAAAAAAAAAGGGGGTGAATCCCGTAACTTAAAACAATGCCTTAAAAAAGTTATGATATCTTTGTTATTTGTGGATTTTTTTTTTCTTGATAAAATTTCTCCTTAATGTCAGCATAATGCTTGGGGATAGATTTATCTTGTATTTGTGGTGAAAATTGGCTTGAATATGGGTGAAAATATTGGTTAGTTTTAACTTATGGGATTACAACCAAGGTGTTTGATAAATGTTCTATGAGAATATTTGTGACTATAGTTGGGAGTTTTGACTTTTAATTTTTATTCCTTAAGATATTGAGACTTTGTATGTCACTCTATTGTTGAAATCCATACTCATTGAACTCATCTTTACTATTGCATACTTATGATTATCTTGTTTTTTATATTCCTACTTTCTAGTTGTTCTTGTTTCTTCGTGTTGCTAATTCTTATTCATTTTTTATTTGAAATTACTTCCTTATGCTTTTTAGTGTTGTTCTTATGTTAATTGAGTCCTTTACTCTTTAAAATTCTTGTTTGAAAACTTGTTTGTTTAAGATGTCCAACAAGCGTTTGTTGAAATTTCCCTAAGACCCCCCTAATTGGAAAATGCATTGGGTTTTATTGATTCACTTGGTTGGACTAAATCTTTAGCTATTAGGGATAATTGAGATTAAGCAAGAAGGTTTGAGTATTGAGAAAAAGGTAAGAGGGTAAGACTACCATCAAAAGAGACAAATAGGGTAAATACGAGTGTAAAGTGAAAACTATTGAGAGTAAACACATAAGGGAGTGAAGAGATGAACTATTTCTTTTTAATAATCTCTTTTGTAGATATAACTCATTGGGTAATTCCATTGCTATGAACCATGAACAAGAACTTTCTATGCCTAGTCTAAGTGGACCTAGTAGGTTACAAGAAGATCCACTTTGTAACACCCCACATCCTAGGTACCTAGATAGGGTAGGATGTTGCCCCGTCCAAAGGACCAGGGATCTTTATAATGAGGTACAAAATAAAAACGAAAACTGCTAAATAAAATTAAAAGAATAATTCCATTACATCCGAAAGCAAAATTTATACAAGTCTGGAAAATCAAAACTAACAAACGTCTCTTGAAACAAACTCAAAAACACAACTAAATAAATAAACTGGAGCTCAACCCTAGCTTCGCCCCGCTCACTGAAAGCAATCCCCTGAAATCATGATATAAAAGGTGTGAGATTGATATCTCAGTAAATCCCGTGTGTGCAAATGTCAATTTTAACCATTTCATGTATGCAGGTTTATCAAAACCACAAAATCGTGTTTGCAAGCCAATTTCATCAATAACAGTCATACAAAGGAGCCTTACTCAATCAGTCAAAAACAGTTCACAATAAATCACTGTTTCATCACATTCACAATTCATTAAATAGGGATTAGCAAATGATCCAACAATATAGTAACATAATCCATATCATGGTTACCACCATGATATCTCCCCAATGTATTCTTTCAACAAAGGGGCAGTGGGGGGACCCTCCCACTAGGGTGAGATACTCCTCCATCTCTACACCCAACATTCCGGTTGTCTAACCCGGATCAACAATGTCCACATGGACCAATATGCTAGCTCGGACCGGCCTGACTAAGTAGTATTGTCGCCTCTCCAAGTGGCGTTTATCTTCTGGAGGTGGCCTCTTACCAGAAGACTCACTCTTGCTCTTTGAAACTAGTACTACTAGCCTACCATCACTGAGTACTCAACGCTCCCCGATTAAGGGCAGAATCATTTTTCCCTTTTTCGAAAGTCTTTGATTAGTTTGATTGCAAAACGTACTTTTTGTAACAGCATTTTCAAATCGTTTGACAATAGAGTAAGAAATCACTTTTGAGTTTGAATAAATAAAATTTAGTAAACTCGTTTTAAAAATAAAACATCCACGTTCCCAATCCAAGTCTCACAACAATCCAGTATAACTCATCATTTTTAGTTAAGGCTCAATCCTTGTGTCAAACACATCATATTGACATCAATTCCAAATAACATTGTAAAAATTGCTTGCAAACAAGTAACATTTATTAAAACAGTTATACAGGGACTTACTTGAATATACTCAGCAATTAACCACAGCAATATTCATCCTCTCTTTTACTTTCTTCCTTATCTAGAATCAACGATTCTATAATTAGGACCCAACGGTTATTCCACTATCATCATGCATCATGAATCCGAATGATCATATTAACCCTCTAAGTCATTTATGGTAACTAGATAGACTATTTCATTAAATCATCACCATAGCTTCCCATGATCATGTATCTCATCATCACGCATGCTTATAGACAAATCAAACCATCTACATAACGACTTCCATACTCAATTACCATTAACTTCCTTTATGAACCCTAATTGCATCAAAAGATCTCATCTTTGTTCAACTTACACGAGATCTAGATCATCATAACAATATTTATCCATATTCAATGCCATATATGCCTAGTTCATCATATTGCACTATTAAACTCAGCAATTTAATCAAATCATGCTTCCATGCTAGGCTTCATGCATATTATTCCCTCCATACATTCCACCCTAATCTAATTCAGAGGGGTTAAGCCTTAATTACCTCTTAAACGGCACAACAAGAGCAAATGTGGTACCTTTGGTGCTTGCTTGGGTTCGCTTGAGAGAGAGAGTCGATTGTTCCCCTTTTGGCTTCCTTGGTTCGAAGGTCACTAGGGATAGGGTAAATCAGTCCCTTTTGATCGAGATTTAGGAGAAAAAGATGAGAAGAATTGAAGAGGAGTTGATGAAGAGTTGAGGAGTTACTTACCTTAGAGTTGGTTTTCAGCTTTGCTGGAGTTTTGGTGCTGTTTTGGCCTAAATGTGGAAGAGGGTTGGCGGCGGGAGTTTCTGAGCAAAAGAGGATGTTTAGGCTTTGTTTGAGGCTGATTAATGAAGGAGATAAGTTAGGCTGAGGTGCTTTAGGGTTTAGGTGTTTGAATAAGTTTTGGTCTTGCTAGGGTTCCTTGATCATAAGAGAAAATTGTTCAACTTTGGTGTTCCCTATGGCTGTCGAAATAAAGGAGGGGAATTAGGATTGATTGCTTTTATTTTTGAGAAGCTGAGGGTGCCGAGATTCTGGACCTAAAAGGAAGAAAAATCTGATTGGTTTTGGGTTCCTATAATAGCGAAAATAGGAAAGAAAGAATGGGCCTTTGTGCAGCTATTTTTCTACTTGATAGCTTGGGAGCTTTTGTGCAGATTTTGTGCTGGAATTTATGGGTGGATTAGGGCTGAAGGTGGCTGAAAATCTGGAGGAAAAAGAGAAGGAAAGATGCTGATTCTCTGGCTGCTTCTTGGACAAGATTAGGAAAGGAAAGGTTAGGGTTTATGCAGCTGTTTTTGCTAGACTGCTAGAGGGGTTTTGATGCAGGTTTTGTGGCTGGAAATTTCAGGCAAAATGGGTGTGTGAACAGTAATGAAAATTCTAAGGAGTTGAAATTCTGGTTTCCTTTTGGCTGGAAGCAAGTCCTAATTGGTTAGGGTTTTCTTGGCCAATCCTAGCTAGGTTTTGGGAGTGTTTTAGGTAAGTTGTCTTTACCCTAAGTGGCGGCTACTAGGAGGGGGTTTTCCAGAAAACCCTAAAGAGGAATTAGGTTATCTATTTAGGAAAGAGATTAATTAATCCCCTATATTAATTTGAACACTTTTTAAATAGCCCTTAAATAGCTATTTGGTAAGACAATTTCTGGATTCCTAATCCTTGAAACTACTGAATTTTCCCCTTCCTTTTCCCCTTCAATATTTCGAAACCCTTGCTTAATCCAAGGGCCAACATCTCATTTAAATCAGCTCTTGGCCTTCTAAAAAAAAAAAAAGATTATGCTAGGATATTAGAATCAGAATTTTAATTTACTAATTTATAAAATAATTTTCAGGATAAGGCACACCCCTAATTTTTAAGAAATTGATTTCCAAAACCTTAAGAATTTCGTTCAAGGCTAGGGAAAACTAGGGTAGAAGGAAAATAAAAGAAAGGAAAGAATTTGAGATAGCTAGGATTCGAACTTAAGCCCACCAAAGAACACACACCAAGCTCTATCCACTAAACCACCTTAATTCTTGGCATATATTCTCTTAATAAACTCCTTTAATGCTTATTCACTTACTCCACCCCTTTTCCTAATAAATCCCCTTCAATAAAATATAACTCAACTACCTCCACTACTATAACCGCTTCAAGAGCAAATTAATTTATGCAACAACAAATTAATATTTTCATGAAAATAATTCAAATAATCAAATGTGGTATAACTCAATATGATATACATGACTTTTCCCCCACTTACCAAAGCCGGTCTAACATGGGGTATTACACACTTGATGCTAGGGCTTTACGAGAGGATATAAACGCTATGATGAGGACAATGCATAGTAAGTTTGAAGGTATAACGAGAGAAATTAGGGGATTGAGATAACATTTGGGTCAATTTTCCACTGCGGCACAAAGAAAGGGTCAAGAATGGTTTGAAGCTCCTATCTCTAGAATGATGGAAGGTGATGTGCATACTCCTCCGCTCAATGTACAACAAGGTGAAAATTAGGATAAGCACTCAATTAGGGGTTTCCAACAAGCTCCCATGAGAGGAGGAAGACATGGAGTAATAGGAGGACGAGGTAGGGGCCAAGGAAGGAATTGAAGAAATAATCCAAGAGGGTTGGAAAGAGAGTTTGAGAGAGTTGATGAATGGTATAAGGGAGAACATGGTGATGCATATGGGGAACTCAATAGAGGATAGAGCAATAGAGGAGGTAGGAGAGAAGAAAATAAAGATGAGAGAGAGTTGAACCATATCAAGATAAAGCCGCCTATATTCTGTGGGAAGAGTGATCCCGAAGCTTATTCTAAATGAGAGAGCAAAATAGAGATATACTTTCAATGCCATACTTATAGTAAAAGTTCAAATGTGAGACTAGCTATTTTAGATTTTTTGGAGTATGTATTGGTTTAGCGGGAACAAGTTAGTACTCAAAGAAAGTAAATTGGAGTAGAAGACATGGGAAAGTAGAAATTGTTAAAAGACATAATGAGGGCTATGTTTGTCCCACACCACTACTGCTATGACTTCTACCAAATGATTCAATCACTCTAACAAGGGAATAAAGGTGTGGAGGATTACCATAAGGAAATAGATGTGATGTTGATGAGAGCTCAAATCTAAGAGGACCCAAAAGCAACAAGGGCTAGATTCTTGGGGGAATTGAATAGGGAAATAGCCAATTTGGTAGAGTTGCACTCCTATGACCGACTTAAGGATATGATTCATGCCGCTGCAAAGATTGAAAGAAGACTAAAGAAGAGGACCTTTCAAAATCCGAACACCACTAGCAAGATGACAATCAAGAAAGATGATCCTTCTAAACCTTTTCAAAAGGAGTACAATTAGCCAAGAGAATAATAGAAGCCTAGAAAAGATTGGAAACCTAGGGAAGGTTTGACAAGGATAAGGAAAAGTCATGGAAATGCCACAATAAAATAGAGATATTAAGTGTTTCAAGTGTCTTGGCTATGTGCATACTTCCCACGAGTGTCCAAGCAAAAAGTCTATGTACACTAACCCCTACGGAGAAGTCTCAATCGACAAAAAATAAGAAGGAGAAAAATGCCAAGAAGACCATGAAGAAAATATGAAAAAGGAAAGTGATGAGGGAAAAGTAGTTGGCCAAGAGTATTCCTTAGTTGGAGTTATGAGAAGATCATTGAATTCTCAAGCCATTGAAGACCAAGATCATCAACATAGAGAGAACATATTCTACACAAGGTGTCTAATCAATAAGACCTCTTGTAGTGTTATTGTGGATAGTGAGAGTTGCACTAATATGATTAGTGCTTAGTTGATGAATTGGGCATGAAATAGATTAAACACCCCAAACCCTACAAACTGCAATAGTTGAATGATAGTAGAGAATTGAGGGTTAACAAACAAGTCTTAGTATCTTTTGAGATGGGAAACTATAAAGATGATGTGCTATGTGATGTGGTGTCTATGCAAGCGGGCCACTTTCTCTTAGGGAGACCTTGGCAATATGATAGAAATGTAAAATATGATGGGAAAAAGAACACTTATTCTATTGTCAAGGAGTGTTCCAAATTTACTCTAACCCTTGTGCCCCCAAGTGAGGTAAACAAAGACCAAAAAATTATGAGGGAAAGAGAAAAGAAAAAGAGAGTACAAGATGCCAAATAAAAACAAGAGTTAGAGAGAAAAGACCAAGAGAGGAAAGAGAAAGAGTTGAGGGAGAGAATGGGAAAACAAAGGCCATTGACCATAACGGATGGGAGTGAACAAGGACAAGAGAAGGGAGGTAAAAAAAGAGTCAATTATTTTGCCAAAAAGAGTGAGATTTATAGAGGCAATAGAAGTTAAAAAAACTAGTTATTCTTCTTCTTTGCAAAGGATCTTATATTTCTACTAATGATTCTACCTTGTCTTTGCCAAGTGAAATTGCAGTTATTCTCCAAGAGTTTGATGATGTTTTTCCAACGGAGGTATCTGGAGGATTGCCACCTATAAGACGAATTGAGCACCAAATAGATTTTGTGCCCGGAGCCATCATCCCCAACCAACCAACCTATAGAATTAATTCGGAAGAGGCCAAAGAATTACAAAAGTAAGTGGAGGAATTGCTTGAGAAGGGACATGTGAGAGAGAGTTTTAGCCCTTGCACCATTCCGGTTCTCTTAGTTCCCAAGAAGGATGAGACTTGGAGTATATGTGTGGATTGTCATGCCATCAATAATATCACGGTTAAGTATCACTTTCCCATTCTTAGACTAGATGACTTGCTTGATGAATTGTTTAGTGCATGTATTTTTTCTAAAATTGATTTGAAATCCAGTTATCACCAAACTAGGATTAGGGAAGGGGATGAATGGAAAATGGCTTCCAAAACTAAATAAGGATTTTATGAGTGGCATGCTATACTTTCTGGGTTTGTCTAATGCTCCTAATACTTTAATGCATTTAATACATCATGTATTACGAAAATTCATTGAAAATTTTGTTGTTGTGTACTTTCATGATATATTGATATATAGCAAATCATATGTGGATCATTTGAATCATCTTCAATGTGTGCCTGTTGCTCTTGGAAGGGAGAGATTGTATGCTAACTTGAAAAAATATTATTTTGTTTGGAAAGGTTCATATTCCTTGGGTATGTTGTGAATACTAAAAGAATTGAGGTTGATGAGAAAAAAGTGAAAGTCATTCAAGATTGGCCCACTCTTACCACTATTACCTAAGTTCGTAGTTTTCATGGGCTAACTAGCTTCTATAGGAAATTCATCAAGAACTTTAGTACTTTAGCAGCCCCTCTAAATGAAGTGGTGAAGAAAAATCTGGAATTTAAGTGGATGGAAGCCCAACAACAAGCCTTTTAAACCCTTAAGAACAAATTGAGTCAAGCTCCAATTCTCATCCTACTTAACTTTGAGAAAGTATTTGAAATAGAGTGTGATGTAAGTAGGGTGGGGATAGGTGCAGTTCTAATCCAAGATCGCAAATCAATTGCATATTTCAATGAGAAATTGTCTGAGGAGGCCACCAATTATTCCACCTATGATTAAAAAACTTTTTGCCTTGTTGAGGATCTTAGAGTATTGGCAACACTACCTATTACCAAGAGAGTTTATGATCCATACCGACCATGAAACCCTTAAGCACCTCAAAAGCCAACAAAATTTGAACAAGAGGCATGCAAGGTGGATGGAGTTCATTGGGCCATATCCTTATATCATTCAATATAAAAAAGGTAAGGATAATGTGATTGCGGACGCACTACCTCGAAGGTATGCACTTCTAAACTCTTGGGATTCTAAAATTTTTTGTTTTGAGCTTGTGAAGGAATTGTATGAAAATGATGAGGCATTTGGAAATCTCTTTCATGCTTGTGAAAAATGTACATTTGCTAAGTACTATAGGTATGACGGATTTTTGTTTAGGGAATTAAGACTTTGTGTGCTAAAAGGGTCCGTTAGAGAATTGCTAGTCAAGAGGGCCCATAGTGAGGGATTAATGGGACATTTTGGTGTTGCAAAGACCTTAGACATCCTTAAGGAATATTTCTTTTTGCCAAAAATGAGAAGAGTTGTAGAGAAATACTATTCTCAATACATAACTTGTAGGCGAGCTAAATCTAGGTCACTTCCACATGGATTGTCCACTCCTTTACTCATTCTAAATACTCTTTATGTTGATATTTCAATGGATTTTATTTTAGAATTACCTAGATCCAAAGGGTATAAGGACTCCATATTTGTGGTTGTTGATAGATTCTTGAAAATGGCTTATTTTGTGACTTGTTCCAAAATTAATAATACTTCATATATTGCAGATTTATTCTTCAAAGAAGTTGTAAGAATGCATGGAATTCCAAAGACTATTGTGTCTGATAGGGACACTAAATTTCTTAAACATTTTTTGAGGGTCTTATAGAATAAACCTGAGACTAATCTTTTATTCGCAGCTTGTCACCCCCAAACGGATGGGCAAATAGAAGTGGTTAACTGAATACTCACCCAACTATTGAGGACCATTATAAAAAAAAAAAATTGAAGAATTGGGAAGAATGCTTGCCACACATTGAGTTTGTTTACAATCGGGCTATCCATTCAACTACTTCTTATTCTCCTTTTGAAGTTATGTATGGCTTTAATCCTTTAACACCTTTAGATTTGGTTCATTTGCCAATAGGTGAATGAAAGAATCTTGATGGAGCCAAGAAGGCAGAAGTGGTGAAGACTCTCCATGAAAAAGTGAAGGCGGCTATTGCAAAGCCGAATAAAGAAATTGCCCTTAGGCACAACCAAGGAAGGAAAAAGATTTGATTTGAACTCGGCGATTGGGTATAGGTGCACCTTTGTAAGGAGAGATTCCCTACTCAAAGGAAAAGTAAGTTAGACCCAAGAGGCGATAGACCCTTCCAAGTCATTGGCCAAGTTGGAGGTAATGCTTACAAGATCAATTTACCTAGTAAGTATAAAGTAAAGTGCTACTTTTAACGTTGGTGACTTAACTTCTTTTGATGTAGGTAATGATTCGTGAAAGAATCAACTTCAAGAAGCGGGAGATGATGGGAATCAACCCAACCAAATAGTTTAATCCCACAAAAGGGGAACGACCTTGCAAGGGCCAATGACAAGATTAAGGACTAAGAGACTCTAAGGCGATATACAATTGCTCTTACAACCATACTTGAGGATGGAAGAGATTTGAAGGAATTATGAAGGCAGCTAAGAACTCAATTTGATGAACATCCAAGAGGAATGCAAACAACAACCCATGCATGCACCAAAAGAAGGAGCAAATGAGGGAGAAAACGTTGAAACCCAGCTACCAGATCCAACCTAGCACTGGCCTCAATAGGCTGACCTGGCACTAGGTGCATTCTACTAGCCTAACATTCGAATTCCAGTGTAGACCTGGTGCTAGGTCCAGCACCTACGCCTGGCGTTGGGTCCGGTTAGGAAAGACCCCCTGTTTTTCAGTTTTTATGATTTCCTCTGGTTTATGATGACTTTAAACACTATGTAAAGTTCCTTTAAGGCTTTATTTTGTTTGTGGGACTTAGTAATCACTTAATTAGGGTGGGGTAGTATAAATACATCTTTTTTGTTATTTGACAATTCATTTAACCTACTTTATTCAAATTGTGAAAGAGAGCTTTGAGAGGTCTTTACGTCCTTGTTCATCTTGTTCAAGACCATACTTAGGGCTTAGTCCTACTTTTAAATGAGTCTCTAAATCTTTTAGATAATCTAATGTAGTTTCTCTTGATTGGGTCTTAGTTGCTTTGTTCTTCTACGGTTTATCTTGAATTCCCTTGTTTGGGTGCCTATAGTTCTACTTCTTTTATTCTTGATTTCTTTTGTTGTGTCAAGAATATTTGGGTAAATTTATAGTAGATCTTTCTATTTTTCTTGTGGGTCTTTGATGCTTAGTTCTTGAAGGGTTTGTTAGAGAATAGTTTAATAGTTATTCTATTTCATTTAGCCACAAAATTTCACTGATTGGATTTCACTTTAAGAGCTGAGGTATTTGTCCATTGTTAGCCATTGTTCCAACAAATCTACCTACACAGGATCATATCATGTTTGAACTAACGAATGGGGTTGAGATCATAAAATGCACTTAATGTGTAATGCAAATTTTTGTTATTTGAGTTTGACTATGGAGTGCTTAAGATTAATTTATATGAACTTTTCCCTAGATTTGGGAGGTTGTCAAGGGCAAGGACCAACTTTCTAGAGTTTATATCCTAAGCTTGAAGATGAGGTAAGTTCTCTTGCATTCATGAAATCAATTCTATGCACAAATCTTGAATTTATTATGTTAGTTTTGAAGAAAGACTTGTTAGTTTTCCTTGCATTCACAAAATATTTGTATATAAGCTATTTTTGGATAATTTTTAATTTTGGAAACATTTTTATTCAGAAACCTTTCTAATTTTGGGAACTTTCATATTTGGAAACTTTCTAAATTTGAAACTTTCTAAATGTATCAAGAATGACTTAGGAGCTAAGCATCAAACCTTACGATTTATTTTGAATATGCAGGTAATGCATTCATTTTGATGCATGAAATTTTTGAAAATCATAGCATGACTCACTTGAACATATAGCTCTTTCATTTATGAACGCTCGTACAGTAAATGTTGATTTTGAAACTGTGCCTTCTAGAAATTTTTATGTGAAATAAAAATATTGTTTAGAAATATATTGAGCTAACTTTGTAGGATTTGTTGCGGGAATCTAGTGACAAATGGAAAATGGAAAATGTTAAGTACTCAATAAAGGCGAGACCTTTATACTAGTTTTGGTCGGATTGAGAATGTCTTCCGGTAGGAGGCCTTCTTTGAAAGGTGGACTCTTTTCAATAAAGATGTCAATAATATAGGAGAGTTGAGCCACTTCTCAGCTAGCGATGGGGCTTTTGTAGAACAGTCGTCGAGACGTAGCACAGCTGGATTGGATTCAAGTGAGAGAGGAAGGAGTATCTCACTCGGTAGGATACATCTATTAGGTGCTAGGTGTGATGTACTTCAAAGAAATGAAAGCCATCTTTATGCCCTTTCACCACTTGACGGGGGTCATGTGCTTCACCTAGTGTGAGAGCCACCTCTGTGTCCCATTATATGAACTTAATTACTTTTATTGCTCTACAGTACCATACAATTATTTTGAAATTTGATATCTATGTATCTTTTGAACTGTTTTTTGATAGGAATTCTTCTAAGGAAATATTGAAATTTTATTTGAAACTTAATACACTTTTTGCTATTGTTATCTTTCTAAATAAAATATTTTATGTGCATTTTACTTCTTGATTTCTTATTTGCATCTTTCAAGAGGAGCGAATTAAATTTATAAACAAGGCATGATAAATATTAATATATCTATAATGCATGCATCAAGAAACGAGCCTTTTTTTCTTAGCCCAATTCACACATGGGGATTACTAAGAGAATCAATCTCATAGTATTTTAAACTCATGTTTTCAAAGAGCCTCGAGTCTTGTTCAAGTTGGAAGATTAGTAGCTTGAAGTTTTTGTTATAGAATTTTCATGTGTATTTGTTGGACTTTTGTTTTGAATGTAGTTTTTATTTAAGGGTTTTTGTATAAGTATTGAAGTCTTATAATAATTTTTGTTTAGTCATTCTTTAAGATTGGAATTTATTTTACTCTTTCATTATAAAGACCTTTGTCCAAAGGATAGGGCAATATCCTCAACCCATTTTGGGTTATGTAGGTAGGTGTGGTGTTACATTAGGCTTCGCTTGTTGACACACTAAGCACCAAGAAATATGTTCTGTTATCTCCCTCTTCATTTCACTCCACCAAATTTTTTTTTTCAAATTTTTATACATTTTAGTACTACTGGAATGTACGAAAAACTTTGAGTTATCTGCTTCTTTCAAAATTTCAGCCTTCAAACTTAGATGGTTAGATATACATAATCTCCCTCTAAACCTCAAACTTTCATCATCATGGCTCTAGAAATCTGTCTACTACTCATCTTAAACCTTCTTCTTTCTTTCTCTAAACTAGCATCCATGCCTTGGGCAGACTTTATGCATTTTACTATTGCCGATTGTAGAGTCAAAGCCCCTAGATATTCCTTCGATGATCCCCCTACTGCTATTTCTAATTTTTGGAATTCTAATATCAATTTTTTTTATTGAGTGATCATAGCTACTAAGATATGGTTCTTCTAACTTAATGTATCAACTACATGGTTCGCCTTTCTCGGATGATAACTAATCTTCAAATCATGGCCCTTAAGTAGTTCTAACCACCTCTTATATCAAGTATTAAGTTCTTTCAAGGTAAACAGATATTTCAAACTCTGATGATTCACGAACACCTCACAAGGCTCCCCATACAGATAATATCTCCAAATCATCAAAGCAAAAATCACTGCAGCTAAATTAAGATCATCAGTGGGATAATTTTACTCATAAAGTTTTAATTGCCTAGATGCGTAAGCTATAACTTTTCTATTTTGTATCAGCACACACCCTAATCTATTCTTCAATACATCTCTATAGATTGCAAAACCTCCATATGTAGACGGTAGTGCAAATATAAGTGGGGACATCAATCTCTTCTTTAATTCTTGAAAACTAGTCTCACAAGCTAAACCCTATTCAAACTTAGTCTTTTTCTGTGTAAGTCGGGTCAAAGGTCTAGAAATCTTCGAAAAGTCTTCCACAATCTTCCTCAAATGCCTAACTAGTCCCACAAAACTTCTCATTTATAATGCATTAGTTGGCCAAACCCAATTCACAATGGCTTCTACCTTCTTAGGATCCACAACTACCCTATTCTCTGATAAGATATGACCTAAGAAAACCACACTTTTGAGCTAAAATTCATGCCTACTAAATTTCGCATACAATTTCTCCTTTTGAAAAGTCTGTAAAACCAACTATCAAGTGCTCTGCATGTTCTTCTTTAGCTAAAGAATACACCAAAATGTCATCAATAAACACTATTACAGACTTATCTAACTAAGCCTTGAATACTCTGTTCATCAAATCTGTAACTGTCGATCCAATAGCATGACTAAAAACTCATAATGTCCATAATGGGTCCTAAAAGCACTCTTAGATATATTCTCTACCTTAATTCTTAACTGATAGTATCTTAAATATAGTTCAATTTAGGAGAACACGCGAGCACCCTTTAATTAATCAAAGAGGTCATCTATATGAGGTAGGGAATATTGTTCTTCATGGTGATCTTATTAAGTTCACAGTAGTCGATGTAAAGTCTTATACTACCATTTTTTTTCTTCACAATTAAAACTAGAGTTCTCTACGGGGACGTACTTGGATGTATAAATCCCATATATAATAACTCTTGTAATTAAGTATTTAATTCTCAAAATTTAGTAGGCACCATCTTGTACAAGGTTGTTGATATTAGTTTGACTCCCAAATCAAAACAATCTCAAACTTCACTTCCTACTCGGGGGATAATCCTAGTAACTCTTCTGGAAATACATGTGGAAAATCACACACTATTGGTATGTTATCAAGCCTTTGACCCTTTTTCTGTGTATTCATAGCATATGTTAAGAAACCTTTACATCTTTTTTGGAGATCTTTGAATTTCATGACTTCTATGATTGGTTTCAAATAGCTTACCTGATTCTCTATACCTCCTTGAAAATAAAACTTATCTCTTCTTGAAATTACAAAATTTATCTTTTTACCCTTATAGCAGATCAATGCATAGTTACAAGAAAGCCAATTTATTCCGAGGATCACATCAAATCCATTATGAGAGTCTAGATAAAATCAGCACCTAACTATTCCTTCAATATTTCTACCCTACATCCCTTTAATACAAGATTTGATACTAAAACTTTTTCAATATGAATAGATATATGAAAAGGATTAGCCACAGAGGTAGAGGCTAATTTGAGGGTTATTTTGGTAAAATGATGTGATACAAAAGAACGGGTGACAACACAGTTAAAAATGTAAGAATTGGTACATAATTGATCAGTAAGGTAACTGTTACCATATCATTTACAATTTTAGCCTCTTATCGAGTCAGTCCAAAAGCTCTAGCATTCGGCTTCTTTTTCTCTATTGGCTTCGTAACTAGTTGAGTTGCAGGCCTCGGTACTTCTTAAGCCATTATCAGACACTTTTTGATACGGTGTCCAAACTTCCGCATCAAAATCAAGCCCATACTTGCATCTATATTCTCCAAAATGTATACACATGCAAGTGTCACAAATCTTTTTTTTTTTTTTTTGTTAGCAATTGTTTTTGGAGTTATCTTAGGTGGTGGATGTCTTCGTCACTGCTGGGGGTCCTGCTGATGAACGTCTCGAACCCTGGCCCTGACTGAATATAGGTCTAGGTCTCTTCTTCTCCCTTTCAACATTACTATTCTTGACTTCTACCTCAATATGCAAATACCTAGTACATGATTCTTCATACTTTTTTGAGGGCAATGATGACTATCGATCCTTAATTCTTCTCTGTAGTCTACTCTCAAATCGTTGCAACTTAAAGTTTTCACTGGCCATAATTTCTAGTGCAAACTATCCCAAAGTATTAAATCTTAATGTATAGTTCACTACACTCATCCCTTCTATCTATAGCAAGTTAAAAAAACTCATTCTACTTCTATAGTCTAATTGCTACGCGGAAGTAGTGGTCGAGAAATGTCTTCATGAATATTTCCAAAGTTATAGATCTATCACCTTGTATTTATATTAGTTTTGCCCCTTCCCACCATTATTTGCATATTCAAATAAGAACAGGGTACAATCTTTAGCTTGACATCATCAGATATCTCTCATAGTGTGCTCTATGCCCTAATGTCTATATCTATTGTCTTTCTTCCTATTCTCATTGGAACTTCTGCTACTATTGTTGCACAAGTTATTGATTTTGCATAACTTGTGGCATCATGTTTAAGATTGCCATCAACTCATGTGCCATTGGCATGGGCATAGCTATTGGTATAGCTTGCGGGGGAAGTCCAGTAGGTAGTATTTGTAACACCCCACGACTACGTACCCTAAAAGGGCAGGGATGTCGCCCCGTCCCGTAGGACAAGGGGTCTTTAGAATGAGGTATAAAATATAAAGGCAATCTCCAAAAGGATCAACTTAGATAAATAAAGAAATATTCTTATTATATCAGGCTCAACTTGGAGCAAAACGGAATAAAACAAAATATTATTTAGAAGCATAAGCAATAAATGTCTCCTAGAACGGATAGAGAAAATAGCAAAAGCTCCAACTATTACATGCCCTGCTGACTCAGCACAATCTATCTCCTGAAAACATGGTGTAAAACAGTGTGAGAATAAATCTCAGTAAGTCATGTGTGTGCACATGGTGTTTTTAAATAGTTCGTGTATGTAAATTATAAAACATTTGTAAAAATAATTTGGCAAGTCATAAACAATCTCTTTTCGCAAGGAGTGGGGTTTTCTCATTATCACACTTTGTACAAAATAAATCCTCCACCCGGATAAAATCATGTCACCACACGTTGGGCTCCATGAGAACAAGTTGGCCAAGGCACCACACTTTGTGCACCTTGTCCAGACCAGATTACCACACGTTGGGCGTTCTGATCAAGGTGAGTGTACAGCTCACCGGGTGAGATACTCCTCCATCTTTACACCCAACAAAACCATCCGGGTGTCCATACCGGGAAAATAAATAATACCTTTCAGGTATAATGCTAGCTCGGACCGGCCTGACCAATCAACACTGTCGCTTTTTCAAGCAAAGTTCATCTTCTGGAGGTGGCCTCCTGCCAGAAGACTTACGCTACCTCCAACACTAGTATTGTTAGCCTACCCTTATTGAGTACTCAATGAACATATTCGTCAATTCCTGATTCAAAATATTTTCAAACCTTGGCTTTGTAAAACGTGGTTTTCTTTAAAAGAGATTTCTAAAAATTTGAGGAAAAGAATAGTTTTCTTGCTAAAAACCGTTAGTTTGACAAAACCGTTTAAAGAATAAATATCCACGTTTACAACCCAAGCAAACATAGTTTAAAAATAGCTTTACAAAGCTTCACAACATGGACTTGCCATCACAACCTTTAACAAAAAAGTTTATAAAAGGACTTACCATCACAACGTTTAATAAAAGAGTTTATGCAAGGCTTACTTGATATGCCTCAAATAAATGCGATAAAAATCACCGCTGGCTTTCCTCAATTATCCACCTGATCTAAACCAGATAATATCATGATCAGGGTCTCAATTAATTCAACCATGTTCTAATCCCATTTTTTTTCATAACAATTCGCAATCTCCTATTTAATTCCAAGTAAACTATTCAATCCCCAAAGATCAAATACTACGATCACATGTTTATCTCGCTAATAAACACCATTAAACTTTACTTTCGGCATCTAGGGAGGGTATGCCCTTACCTTGCAACTACCGGGTAATGAGGTTTCGATGCTCCTATGGTGATCGTCCCAAGTTCGCTTGGGAAGAAGAGAGAAGCTACTTCCTTTGCTTCACTTGTCCAAAAATTTAGGAAGAAGAGGAAATCAGCCTCTATAGGGCATGATTTAAGGGTAGAAGAAAGAGAAAAGAATCATTAGAGAAAATGGCATCAAGAGGTTGAAAGGATTTGTGCTTACCTTAAGGTGTGTGCGACTTTTGCTTGGAATAACTCTTGTGGTTTCGAAAATTTGCAGAGAGAAGTTGCTAAAATTTTCGTGTAGAATGGAGAGGGTAAACGGTTGTTATGATTTAAAGTTGGAGAAGATTGGTTTAGGGTTAGATGGTGATGTTTAGATAAACTCCTAATGGCTTTAGGTTTCTTGG
This sequence comes from Voacanga thouarsii, assembly GCA_026120185.1. Taxonomy (NCBI): domain Eukaryota; kingdom Viridiplantae; phylum Streptophyta; class Magnoliopsida; order Gentianales; family Apocynaceae; genus Voacanga; species Voacanga thouarsii. Next base: position 170,574 of record JANUWF010001871.1, on the reverse strand, counting down.
ACAGCAAAGGCGGAATTTCCAGCTTGCGCTCGCCTCCTTGCTGCCAATTTTAGGGGAGTTTTATGGAGGAAAAGATTCTGCAATTTGCTCCTCTAAGCTGGCCAAAACACTGCTCAAAGGAAGGGCTGTATATGTTCAGAATTTTGGGCCAAACAAGGAAGAGTTTGAGTGAGTTTTGATGACTGAAAAATCCTGTGCAAGTGCTGTGAAAATTCTGTGCAAGTGTAGCAGGTTTTGGACTGGTTTGGCTGCTATAATTCTACCGAAATTTCGGGAGGAAAATTGATGGTTTTAGGCGCTGAAAATAGCTTGTTCAGCGGGGGTTTTTCAGTGAATGATGTGTGCAGAATTTCGGTTGAAGTAGGAACACAAAGCTGGCCGAAAATCCTGCACAAAGCTGTCTGAATTTTTCTGTGTATATGCTGGACGAATTGCAGTGTTTTTGTGTGAATAAAATTATGGTTTTGTGCAGCTAAGGTAGTTGAATTATTAAGGAGTGTTCTAGGTGTTTTGAGCTAGGATTTTCAGAGTTGGATTGTAGCTAAAGATGGCTGGAATTTCGGACAGCTTATGCAGATTCAAAGCTGCCGAAATTCAGCTAGGAAAAGGAAGAAATCCTAGTTGAATTTGGATTGAAATAAAATCTGGTTTTATCAAGGATTTAGGTAAGATTTCCTCTAGTCCTAGAAGAGTTTGGATTAAGCTACAAGTCCTCCAAGAAGTGGCGGCACTTGCTGGAATTTTTTTCCAGATTTTTAGCTAACATTCTAGGATTAAAATCAACAAGATTTCCTACTAGGAAAAGGATTCATTAATTCCACCTATCCATGGCAACATCTATCTAACTAAAATCAAGCTAATATTTTAATTACTAGCTAGGGTTTTTTCGAAAATCCTAAGGAACACAAGCTGAAAATTAAAGGTGAACTTTATTCACATCAAAGTCCTTGAATTTAGGAAATAAATATAGAGACTTATTTCCTTGGAGTAAAAATACTAAAAATTCTCTAGGATAGCTAGATTCTTTTTTCGGCCAAGATAAGAAACGGTCTAAAGAAAAGAATTTCAAGAAGAGAAACTTACTTCACAAAAGGTAGGATTCGAACTCGGGTCACCAAAGGAAATCACCAACCTCCCGCTATTCCAAAACAACTCCAATGCTATTTTTTCTACAAGAAATTCTTACCACCCCAATACTCATCCTTCAAAATCTTCGACCAAACCTCCCTTAAACAAGTCTTTAACAACACAACTATTTCACATCAATTAATTCAAATGCAAGAGCAACTAAAAAATTCACATGCATCATGCAAATAAAATTATTCTAGCTACCACACAAAATGCAAGATGCTATGCAATGTATGACTTTTTCCCCTAGTCAAAGGTGGTTTTGGGTGGGGTATTACATCCCCTCCCCCTTAAGAGAATTTCGTCCCGAAATTCAGATTTCATACTCTTCGAGCATACCCGGATACTTCCGTCTTAACCATTCCTCCGTTTCCCACGTTGCATCCTGTGCTCCATGATGATCCCAAAGTATCTTCACCATGGGTATCTGCTTGTTTCGGAGCGTCTTGATACTCCGCTCCAAGATCTTGGCGGGTCTCTCCACATAACTCAGATTGGATTGCAACTCCAACGGTTCCTCATTGAGTACATGACTCAGATCGGGATTGTACCTTTTCAACTGAGAGATATGGAATACGTCATGCATCCCAGTTAGACCATCAGGTAGATCCAATCGGTAGGCAACCGATCCAATTTTCTCTAATATCGGGAACGGTCCTAAATACCTAGGACTCAACTTCCCTCCCCTCGGATGTTTCAGGATTCCTCTACTAGGAGTCAACTTCAAGAATGCACGGTCACCTACTTGGAACTCCAATTCCCTCCTCCTAGTGTCTGCATAACTTTTCTGTCTGCTTTGTGCTGCCCTTAGCCTTTCTCGAATTAACTTAATCTTGTCGGTCATATCCTGAATGCATACTTCACCAGTCTTTTTAACATTCTCTTCTTCTGTCCATCCCCAATATATCGGTACTTGGCATTTTCGCCCATACAGTGCTTCGTACGGCGCCATTCCGATCGATGCCTGATAGCTGTTGTTATATGCTAACTCCGCATGTGGTAAAGACTCAATCCACTTGTCTCCAAAGTCCAAGATACATGCTCGGAGCATGTCTTCCAGTATCTGAATGACTCTTTTGGATTGACCATCAGTCTACGGATGAGCAGAGGTACTGAATTTCAGGGTTGTGCCCAAAGACTCTTGGAACTTACCCCAGAACCTTGAAGTGAATCTAGGGTCCCTATCCGACACAATGCTCGACGGTACACCATGCAACCTTACAATTTCTCGGGTATATGTCTGAGCCAACTTTTCCATTGAGTCCCTTACGGTTACTGGTATGAAATGCGCTGTCTTGGTCAATCGGTCCACTACCACCCAGAGCGCATCTTTGTGTGACTTGGTCATCGGAAGGCCAGTCACAAAGTCCATGGTCACCTCTTCTCATTTCCATTCGGGAATCAGTAACGGTTGCAGTAAACCTGCAGACTTCTTATGCTCCATCTTAACCTTCTGGCATGTCAGGCAGCTTGACACATGCTGAACTACATCCTTCTTCATTCCAGCCTACTAATATTTCCTCTTCAAGTCTTGGTACATCTTTACCTCCCCAGGGTGTATGGTGTATTTGCACTTGTGCGCTTCGTCCAGTATCCTCTTCCTTAAGTCTTGGATGTCCGGTACACAAATCCGGTCCCGAAAGTACAATACCCCTTTCTCATCGGTTCGGAAATCGTCTCCTCCTCTCGCGATCTCTTTCTCCCTAAAAGTTTGAAATTCTGTACTGCCCTGTTGACCTGATACAATTTCCTGGTCCAGATCGGGTTTCAGGGTCAGGTTGCTCACGCAGATCTTCCCCTTTTGCACTTGCGCCTCTTTCTCCAGGATATCCTGGACTGCCAACACCTCCTGTATTCTCAAGTATGCCATTTTCACCTTTCGACTTAGAGCGTCTGCTACCACATTAGTTTTACCCGGATGATAGTTAATGGGGCACTTATATTCTTCCAGGAATTCCATCCACCTACGCTGCCGGAGATTCAAGTCCTTTTGCGTAAAGATGTATTTCAAACTCTTATGGTCCGTGAAAACCTCGTTTGTGCACCATACAAGTAATGTCGCCATTTCTTTAAGGCGAACACTATAGCTGCTAGCTCTAGGTCATGCGTGGGATAATTAACTTCGTGCGGCTTTAGCTTTCTAGATGCATAGGCTATGACTTTCCCCTCCTGCATCAGCATAGCTCCTAGTCCTTCCTTAGATGCATCTGTATAGAGTGCATAGGGCTTATCAGCCTCAGGTAGACTCAGCACGGGTGCTGTAATCAACCTCCTCTTAAGTTCTTGGAAGCTCTCCTCACACTTCTCACTCCAAGCAAAAACAACATCTTTCTTCAACAGTCGTGTCATCAGTGAAGCTAAAGTAGAGAAGTTTTTAATAAAACGCCGATAGTACCCGGCCAACCCAAGGAAACTTCGTATCTCGGTAATGTTCTCCGGTTGTTTCCAATTAGCTACGGCTTCTACCTTAGCAGGGTCCACTTTGATCCCCTCATTGGATATCACGTGACCAAGGAAAGACACTAAGCTCAGCCAAAACTCACACTTACTGAACTTAGCGTAAAGCTTGAATTCCCTCAGCTTCTCTAGGACCAACCTTAAGTGCTCCGCGTGGTCCTCCGGATTTTTGGAGTAGATCAAAATGTCATCAATGAATATAACCACGAACTTGTCTAAGTAGGGTTGGAAAATGCGATGCATCAAATCCATGAATACTGCCAGTGCGTTGGTTACACCGAACGGCATTACTACAAATTCGTAATGGCCATACCGCGTGTTGAATGAAGTCTTAGGAATGTCTTCTTCTTTGATCCTCACTTGATAGTATCCTTGCCATAGGTCCAATTTCGAGAAACAAACAGCGCCTTGCAGTTGATCAAACAACTCATCGATCAAGGGTAGAGGGTATTTATTCTTGATCGTTAGATTGTTCAGTCCCCGATAATCGATACATAGCCTCAAGGTACCATCTTTCTTCTTGACAAACAACATCGGGGCTCCCCACGGTGACGTACTCGACCGAATGTAGCCTTGCATTAGCAGTTCTTCCAATTGCTCCTTCAACTCATTTAACTCTGTTGATGCCATCCGGTAGGGAGTTCTGGATACCGGTTCTGCTCCGGGAATCAAATCCACGGTGAACTCAACTTCCCGTTCAGGGGGTAGGGAAGTGAGCTCCGTAGGGAACACATCCGGAAAGTCTTTCACCACCTCCGTACTTTCCAAGGTACACTGGTCCTTTGGTTTGTTTAGGAGATACACTAAGTATCCCGCACATCCTTTCTTGAGCAATTTCCGGGCTTTAGCTCCAGCAATAAGGAATTTTAGTTCCTTCGTTCGCTTGCCATTGAATTCAATTACATCCCGTCCAGGTCTCACAAACTGCACCGTCTTAGTCTTGCAGTCCACACGAGCTCCGTGCTTCGACAACCAGTCCATGCCCAAGATCAAGTCATAACCGTCCATGGCTAGGATTATAAGGTCGGCCTCCAGAATCTCCTTCCCAACCTCAACTCCACGACTTCCCATTTTCTTGCCTGCTTCCACCACCTTTCCCAAGGGGGAACTAACTACTAGGGTATAAGGTAGCTCATTTCCTTCCCAGCCCAGACGTGAAGCACATGCTTTACTTACATAAGAGTGTGTAGATCCTGGATCTATCAGAATATTAAAAAGACAACCTTGGATAGAAAGGTTACCTTCGATTACGGCGGCGTCCGCTCCGAATTCCTCTCGGCTCAAGGCAAAAACTTTGGCCTTCACCTGGGGCTTCAGGCCTCCCGCTCCGGCTGGTCCAGTAGCGGCGCCTCTGTTGCCTCCCATTGGCTGGGTCGGTGTGGTCTGCTCAGTCCTTAAGGGTTTGGGGCAGACGTTCCTCAGATGTCCTAGGTCTCCGCAGTTGAAACACCTTCTGACACCCCCACTACCTCAGCAGTTTCTCTCGGTGTGGCCTCGCTTCCCACACAATTGGCAGTTCAGGCTGCCTTGCATTGATCCGGCTACAGGCACTCGGGGCTGCTTACCCTGATTTCCCCACGGCATAACCGGTCGCTTATTGCCTGAAGGCCTTATAAGTGGACGACTTGGTTGGAATGGTCGGTTCACCGGTCGGTGCCGATCTTCGTTCTCCTTCTGGGAAGCTGCGTCCATAGCGGCAGTGTACGACGTTGGCGGTGATGGAGCCAACGCCCTCCTCAAATCTGGCCTTAGCCATTTCACGAATTGCCGGGTGCGCTTCTGCTCCGTATCTACCAAGCACTTGCAGTACTTGGACAACTGCATGAATCGGGCTGCATATTGGGCCACAATCATGCCTCCCTGCCTGAGGGTCTGGAATTCATCCTCCCTCTTCTCAGCCACCCATCGAGAATGTACTCGGCCCGGAAAGCCTCCGTAAAATCGTCCCAGGTCCACTCCTGCTCCTCCTTGTCCCAATCATCCCGTACTCGCTGCCACCATGCCTGAGACGGTCCTCTTAACCAAAAAGTAGCGAACTTCACCATCCTCTCTTCCGAGTATTGCAAAGTTGCAAAAATGTCCTCCATCTGCTCAATCCATTGCTCGGCTTTCTCATCCTGTTCCACCTCCCCCTGGAATGTGGGAAGCTGGAACTTCGGGAAATGCTCCAAAGCCTCATCCTCTCCCCGCGGTGGTTTCCTGGCCACCTTATCCACTTTTTCGGTCAAGTTCTGTAGAATCGAGGCCATCTTGTCGAAAGCCTGACCCATGGTCACATCCCGTGACCTCTCCAAAGCCATCTCCTGCTCTCCTGGCAGGTGCTCTTCCACATCGGGGGTGGAACGACGCATCTGCTCAAACTCCGGGGTGGAGGATGCACTCTCCTGCACCGTTCTGCTTTGCACCACTGTTCGGCGTCTTGGTGCCATCTTAATCACATTCACTCAGGGTCAGATAGTTATCAAGGGGGAAAAGAATATGCTTAGGTACAGGATCAGTTGATAGCAATGTACTCATCTAAAAGAGAATGTGATGATAACGTGCAGAGATAAATCAAGTAATAAACGAAACTCATGCTTGTCATATAAACCATTCTTTGTAGAACGAAGGGGTCATCTCATATGATACTCTTTTTATTTAAAATGATTAATAGGCCCTATGAGCCACATGCTCCCTTAAGAAAAAGATAAACAAACAAAGGTATGCAAATTCCAAAGAAAGAAGGAGTAAAAGCTGCTGGTCTTCTATGTTCGACTCTCCCTAGTTTCAACAGAAGTGTCGGAGTCATCAGAGGTCGGTTCCACCAGCCCCCCCCACAGAACTATCGGGCCTCCCTATGATGGAATTTGAACCTAAGACCTTAAGAACTAATTCTAAGGTTCTAACCACTACACCACAACAACTCTTTTGACCATCCTATAAACAAAAGATAGGAATTAGAACCAGATCAAAACACTTAAGAAAATAGAACCCCATAAGTCAAGTAATTGCCTAAACCATGTCTCTGATATCACTTGTAACACCCCATGACTACGTACCCTAAAAGGGCAGGGATGTCGCCCCGTCCCGTAGGACAAGGGGTCTTTAGAACGAGGTATAAAATATAAAGGTAATCTCTAAAAGGATCAACTTAGATAAATAAAGAAATATTCTTATTACATCAGGCTCAACTTGGAGCAAAACGGAATAAAACAAAATATTATTTAGAAGCATAAGCAATAAATGTCTCCTAGAACGGATAGAGAAAATAGCAAAAGCTCCAACTATTACATGCCCCGCTGATTCAGCACAATCTATCTCCTGAAAACATGGTGTAAAACAGTGTGAGAATAAATCTCAGTAAGTCCTGTGTGTGCACATGGTGTTTTTAAATAGTTCGTGTATGCAAAGTGTAAAACATTTGTAAAAATAATTTGGCAAGTCATAAACAATCTCTTTTCGCAAGGAGTGGGTTTTTCTCATTATCACACTTTGTACAAAATAAATCCTCCACTCGGATAAAATCATGTCACTACACATTGGGCTCCATGAGAACAAGTTGGCCAAGGAAACACACTTTGTGCACCTTGTCCAGACCAGATTACCACACGTTGGGCGTTCTGATCAAGGTGAGTGTACAGCTCACCGGGTGAGATACTCCTCCATCTTTACACCCAACAAAACCTTCCGGGTGTCCATGCCGGGAAAATAAATAATACCTTTCAGGTATAATGCTAGCTCAGACCGGCCTGACCAATCAACACTGTCGCCTTTTCAAGCAGAGTTCATCTTCTGGAGGTGGCCTCCTGCCAGAAGACTTACGCTACCTCCAAAACTAGTATTATTAGCCTACCCTTATTGAGTACTCAACGAACATATTCGTCAATTCCTGATTCAAAATATTTTCAAACATTGGCTTTGTAAAACGTGGTTTTCTTTAAAAGAGATTTCTAAAAATTTGAGGAAAAGAATAGTTTTCTTGCTAAAAACCGTTAGTTTGACAAAACCGTTTAAAGAATAAATATCCACGTTTACAACCCAAGCAAACATAGTTTAAAAATAGCTTTACAAAGCTTCACAACATGGACTTGCCATCACAACCTTTAACAAAACAGTTTATAAAAGGACTTACCATCACAACGTTTAATAAAAGAGTTTATGCAAGGACTTACTTGATGTGCCTCAGATAAATGCGATAAAAATCACCGCTGGCTTTCCTCAATTATCCACCTGATCTAAACCAGATAATATCATGATCAGGGTCTCAATTAATTCAACCATGTTCTAATCCCATTTTTTTTTTCATAACAATTCGCAATCTCCTATTTAATTCCAAGTAAACTATTCAATCCCCAAAGATCAAATACTACGATCACATGTTTATCTCACTAATAAACACCATTAAACTTTACTTTCGGCATCTAGGGAGGGTATGCCCTTACCTTGCAACTACCGGGTAATGAGGTTTCGATGCTCCTATGGTGATCGTCCCGAGTTCGCTTGAGAAGAAGAGAGAAGCTACCTCCTTTGCTTCACTTATCCGAAAATTTAGGAAGAAGAGGAAATCAGCCTCTATAGGGCGTGATTTAAGGGTAGAAGAAAGAGAAAAGAATCATTAGAGAAAATGGCATCAAGAGGTTGAAAGGATTTGTGCTTACCTTAAGGTGTGTGCGACTTTTGCTTGGAATAACTCTTGTGGTTTCGAAAATTTGCAGAGAGAAGTTGCTGAAATTTTCGTGTAGAATGGAGAGGGTAAACGGTTGTTATGATTTAAAGTTGGAGAAGATTGGTTTAGGGTTAGATGGTGATGTTTAGATAAACTCCTAATGGCTTTAGGTTTCTTGGACAGCAAAGGCGGAATTTCCAGCTTGCGCTCGCCTCCTTGCTGCGAATTTTAGGGGAGTTTTATGGAGGAAAAGATTCTACAATTTGCTCCTCTAAGCTGGCCAAAACACTGCTCAAAGGAAGGGCTGTATATGTTCAGAATTTTGGGCCAAACAAGGAAGAGTTTGAGTGAGTTTTGATGACTGAAAAATCCTGTGCAAGTGCTGTGAAAATTTTGTGCAAGTGTAGCAGGTTTTGGACTGGTTTGGCTGCTATAATTCTACCGAAATTTCCAGAGGAAAATTGAGGGTTTTAGGCGCTGAAAATAGCTTGTTCAGATGGGGATTTTCAGTGAATGATGTGTGCAAAATTTCGGTTGAAGTAGGAACACAAAGCTGGCCGAAAATCCTGCACAAAGCTGTCCAAATTTTTCTGTGTATATGCTGGACGAATTTCAGTGTTTTTATGTGAATAAAATTCTGGTTTTGTGCAGCTAAGGGAGTTGAATTATTAAGGAGTGTTCTAGGTGTTTTGAGCTAGGATTTTCAGAGTTGGATTGTAGCTAAAGATGACTGGAATTTCGGACAGCTTATGTAGATTCAAAGCTGCCGAAATTCAGCTAGGAAAAGGAAGAAATCCTAGTTGAATTTGGATTGAAATAAAATCTGGTTTTATCAAGGATTTGGGTAAGATTTCCTCTAGTCCTAGAAGAGTTTGGATTAAGCTACAAGTCCTCCAAGAAGTGGCGGCACTTGCTGGAATTTTTTTCCAGATTTTTAGCTAACATTCTAGGATTAAAATCAATAAGATTTCCTACTAGGAAAAGGATTCATTAATTCCACCTATCCATGGCAACATCTATTTAACTAAAATCAAGCTAATATTTTAATTACTAGCTAGGGTTTTTCGAAAATCCTAAGGAACACAAGCTGAAAATTAAAGGTGAACTTTATTCACATCAAAGTCCTTGAATTTAGGAAATAAATATAGAGACTTATTTCCTTGGAGTAAAAATACTAAATATTCTCTAGGATAGCTAGATTCTTTTTTCGGCCAAGATAAGAAACGGTCTAAAGAAAAGAATTTCAAGAAGAGAAACTTACTTCACAAAAGGTAGGATTCGAACTCGGGTCACCAAAGGAAATCACCAACCTCCCCGCTATTCCAAAACAACTCCAATGCTAATTTTTCTACAAGAAATTCTTACCACCAAACCTCCCTTAAACAAGCCTTTAACAACACAACTATTTCACATCAAATAATTCAAATGCAAGAGCAACTAAAAAATTCACATGCATCATGCAAATAAAATTATTCTAGCTACCACACAAAATGCAAGATGCTATGCAATGCATGACTTTTTCCCCTAGTCAAAGGTGGTTTTGGGCGAGGTATTACAGTATTGGTACATGCTGACTAGTCTCTTTGGTAGTCTAGCATGGTATTCTCGGTTCCCATTCAGCAAGTGACACATTCATATCATCCAACTCAATGTGAGGTCCCTCATCATTGTTTCCATGTCTTTCCGTGTGCACCATCAATCCTACCTCCTACAATAAAAAATTATTTGGTAGTTAATATTACAAGATACAATAAATGAATATAGATAGGTAGATAAAATAATTAAGAAATAGCTATCAAATAAATAAATAAAAAATCAACTGGTGAATAAACTATAATCGTTAGCTATAAAAATCCTAACATTCTATTCCATCCTAGGGTTAATAATACTATTAAAACATAACCTAGTATTAAAAATCATAAGTTTGGCTGTAATACCTCCCCAGATCCAGAATCTAAGATGGAACCTGAATTCGTACCTGAGACGCCACACGGTAACATCTCCAAGGAAATGCTAAGCCTCTACACAAATAATAATTTTAATTGAAACTAATTATCCTCAAGAAACAAATATACATCTTAAAATAATTTAAGTCCTACACTACTAGTAAAAGGCTGATTACTAACTGACCATTCCTAACAAACCAAGTTAGATTAGTAAGTATCAACAAATTACCAACAGATTACCTACAAATGTGGAAGATGTTGCATTTCAGTTATTTACCAATAAATTACCAACCATGTGTATACCGTTGGCGGTATTTTTGTTGGTATATTGTTGGTAATATGTTGGAAAATATGCGAAAAAATATATTTACCAATAGATTACCGATAAAATTCAAAGAGTTGGTAACTATTTATAATAGTAATCAGTTGGTATTAGGGAAGGAATATTTTTCCTACCAATTTACCAATAAAATACCAACTGAAGTAGGTAGTTGGTAGATGTTTTAGCTGGCAATACAATTGATAATGTGATTTTCAATTTGTTGCCAACAGAATTACCAACGGACATATTAGTTAGAAATATATTAAATAAATATCCAATACATTACTAACAGAATTACCAATTGAAATAGCAATTGGAGAAATATTTTGTCCATAGTCTTTTGTAATTATTTAGAAATAAAGTTCAAAATTAGTACCAACAGAATTTTTAACAAATGCATCTATTGTTAATGATTCTTTCGATTAAAAAATTGTTTACCAATAAAATTGCCAATGGCATTGACAAATGAATATCATTTATTGATCATTTATTGGTTGTCTGCTGGCAATGTGGTTGATTGTCCATGAATTACCAACTAGATTACCTATATATTACCAACAAAATAATTTTTACTCAATAAAAAAGAATTATTTATATAGCACTTTGTTTTTCATTTTACCACTAAGTAGAGTTGGTAAATCATGTATATAATTAATACTCCCTTCATCCCATTAACTTCGTAACGAGTTAAGTAAAATGAGACAAATCATTTGCTAGAAGTGAGATAAATAAAATGAGATGAAATGAGTAATTGCAATAGTCTAGGTAATTATTTTGTATATTATGTATATTAATTAACATTTATTTAAAGTGAAATTCAATTATTGTGATTAAACAATAACCTAATACTTTATATTCATATAAAAATATTGAGGCTATATTTGGGAATAGCTTCGAAATTAAATAAAGCTACTTCATTGAACAAAAAGATGACTTTATTGAATTTTGGTGGAAATAATGTAACCTCTATTTGTATTGATATAACATAAAGTGAAATTATTAAATTAAGTAAAGTAAATTTCACTTTATTGAATTTCAATTGGTCGGCTATTCAAGCTAAATGGAAAACTAAAATCTAATAAATTGAAATTAAATTTATTGAAATTGAAAGGATTCCCAAATTGAGTCTAATAATTATAATAGGATTATGACTTATCAAATCAAAAAATGACATTGTATATTATTCTAAAAGTAGTATGACCAATTGGTTATATTTATATCATTTAAAAAGATATAATTATGTGGTTATGTTTATACCATAAATTACAAGAGTGATAAACTTAGTAATAAAGAATTACAATGTTAAAAAAATAAAATATACCAACTGCATTTATAGGATTCTCAAATTAAATTTGTTTTAAAAAGGATTTCAAAACTTATATCAATTTTTTTAAGTAAGAAAAAAAAGCCAAAAATGTTCTAGGTAATTTTTGTGGCGGGTGATTTCATGTCCTTTCCCTCACAAAACGAAAATCTCTAGAAGTCCATTTATTTACCACTATAAAAAAAAAAAAAAAAAAAGAGGGATAAAACAGAATAACTGTTATGACATATTGTGATTAGTGGAAGCTCCAATAATTATGGATTTATTTGAATTATTAGGGAATTAGTGGAAACTCCACTAATTAGTTGAAACTCATCTAATTATGGATTTTTATGGATGTCCATCATTTAGTAGAGACACCACTAATTAAGATTAGTGGAAGATGATGTATTCCACTAATTAAGAGCTTTATAAATAGAGCTATTCTAAGCTTGTAATACACCATCATTTTGTGAAAGAAAGAATTGTGATTGTGAGAGAAAATTGAGAGAGAAAGAGATTCTTGTGCAAAGAATAGTTAGAGTTTTATTAGTGTGTAGTGTGTAGATTTTTTTTCTAACACTACCCAAATTTTATAACACGTTATCAGCACGAGTCTTTACCGTTACAAAAGCTAGAAGACTAAGCACGAGTCTCTGCCGTTACCAAAGCCAGAAGACAGGTACGTAATTATTGATCTCTATGGCTAACCTCGCTAAACTCGAATTTGTAGCCCTTGATATTTCTGGAAAAAATTATATGTCATGGGTTCTCGATGCAGAAATGCATCTAAATGCTGAATGCCTTAGTGAAACTATTCAAGCAAATAATAGTGCATCTGCACAACACAAGGCTAAAGCTTTGATTTTTATTCGTCGTTATCTTGATGAAAATTTGAAAATGAAATATCTTACAAAAAAAGATCCATATATCCTATGCGTAAATTTAAAAGAAAGATTTGACCACCTGAAGATGGTCGTACTACCCACTGTATGGTATGAATGGTTGCACCTAAGGTTGCAAGATTTTAAAACCATGAATGAATATAGCTCCGCAATGTATAAAATTACATCTCAGTTAAAATTATGCGGAGAAAATGTGATTGATGAAGATGTTAGACTTCGTGGACTCCTAAACGCGGAAAACATCCACGAATCCCTCCCGAGGACCCAAGTAAAAGATTAAGAAGATTTAAGGTTTAAGAATTACCTCTGGTTGCTGTAATCGAAATCCTTCGATTCTGATTGCGCTGTTGTACGTTCAACCCGAACAATCACCAGACGCTGCAGTATGCGAACGTCCTCTATCGGATACACACCGCGAACTCACTCGATATCCGGGGAGTGCTAGCGCCTAGGGTTTGAGAGGTTTTTTTTCTTTTCTGGTAGAGAATGGCACGAATGTTCTCAACCGAGAAAAATTGGACTATTGAAAAGACGGCTAGGGTTTTCTTAAAAACCCCTGAACCTCTTAGAGTCCAACCCTAATAATATCTTATCATATTCTAATTTAAATTCAAATTAAATTTAAACTGATATGATAAGATTTTGTCATTATCTCGGTAATTTAACTAATTAATTTACCGAGTCAGATTCTTATAATCTGGACATCATCCAGATACATCGAATGTGGACATATTTCCAGATTCATTGTATCTGGTAAATTTTCTAAGTACGATTAACTTAGACATATTTCCAGATTCATCGAACCTGATTACAAAAAAAAAAAAAAATAACCTAACAAGTTCGCTTATTGTGTGACCCTATAGGTTCATTTAACATTGGCAGTGTGCCTAAATCATATTTAAATGGCCTCCAAGTTATAAGCGGTTTCTATCAAAACATTATAACTATCCAGGTTAAATGAAGATCGGTGATCTCTTTGAACCAAACCATAATTTTATATTTAGTCCTTTTGTCACACGATATCCAGATTAAGTATAAGGCACGGAGCATGTCATCCTTATTAAGCTTAATCAATTATTTCTTGATTTCATAGTAAACTATTCAAACAAATGATATCAATATCTTAGATTGATATATTTGAGCACGGCCATGCATTTTTAACAGTCTAACTTATCAAAGGGCCCATAGATATCTCTCACATAACTGAGAGGGACAAATTCTTTCACAATCAATCATATTCCTCTCCTTGATTTATTCTACATCCAACAGTAGTCTAATTTATTATCTGGTTAAAGATAACTTTAGACAATATCAAAATGCAGAATTTATCAAGTAGGAAACTATGATGAATTTAGGTCGAAGGACTTTGAATATTATTATGGCTAGAAAGTACTTATGACATATTCCATGAAGTACTCTCACAGTGGGTCATGTCCAATAAAATATTCTCTAACATTTATTTATGTCTTGACTCGATATCACAAATATCCATGGCCAGTAAAACATAGCCATCAAGTCACAAACATACTAATCTTAATTTTTTATTATTCTAATAATAATAATTGATTAGGGACAGTTTTAGAATAGTCATTGTATTCATTGTAGGGTTTTACTATCAAGTCACGTACTTGATGACCAACAAAACAAAACTCACTATTCATGGAAAGGAAAGCCTCATATTATTATGTAAAACATAATGACAATAGTATAAGTACAAATTGACTCTAGGGCATATCCCCAACAGAAGATATACTGGAGAAGACATTCTCCACATTTCATGCCTCGAATATTGTCCTGCAGCAACAATATCGAGAAAAATGGTATACCAAATTTACAGATTTAATTACTGCCCTCCTCATTGCAGAGAAAAATAATGAGTTATTATTGCAAAATCATGAAGCCAGACCAATTGGCTCAACAGCACTCCCAGAAATAAATGTTGTTGGCTCCAGCAGAAGCCATCGTTATAGTCGTGGTCGTGGTTATGGTCATGGACATGCTTGATATTTCCCTTATCACAATCATAATCAAGCTGTGAGAAATATTGGCCACCTGAAGTGGAACAGAAAAGATCATAAGGGAAAAGAAAAAGAAAAAGAAATGGAAGAAAAGCATGAGGATACATGTTATAGATGTGGCATGAAAGGTCATTGGTTACGAAACTGTCGTACGGCCAAGCATTTAGTGGAATTATATCAAGCTTCACTGAAAAAGAACAATAAAAATATGGAAGCAAATTTTTCTCAACATCCAGTAAATGATGCTAAGGATGATGATATTGATCCTAAAGATCTTAATATCAATATTACCCATATAGATGTATCGGAATTTTTTGAACACCCAGACGGTAGGATAGACCATTTAATTGGTGATGGTAGTGTCCAGAAGAATTAAAGCCTCACCCTGATATTTTTGTATTTTTATTTTCATTATATTCTATAATATTTACGTTTACATATATATATATATATATATGTATTCATATGGCTGTTGTTAATGATGATGTATGCATTATTGATAGTGGAACTACACACATCATACTAAAAAATGAGAAATATTTTTCTGATCTCAAAATGGAAGAAATAAATATTTATACGATAGACGGTAGTACAAATGTGATTGAAGGCACCAGAAGAGCTATTATATTGTTGCCTAAAGGAACAACAATTATTATTGATAAGGCACTATTTTCCTCAAAATCCAGAAGAAATCTATTGAGTTTTAAATATATTCGCAGAAATGGGTATCATGTTAAAACAAATGAGGAAAATTGGATTGAGCATCTTTATATTATTCAAATTCATTTGGGTAAGAAATCTGTATTAGAAAAACTACCATCTTTTTCTACTGGCCTATATTTTGAAAAAATACGTACAATTGAAATTTATCATCTTGTAAACCAGAAATTTACTGATCCTATTACTTTTAGCATATGACATGACCGGTTGGATCATCCGAGATCTACCATGATGAGAAGAATCATTGAGAATACATATGGTCATCCATTAAAAAATAAAAAGATATTGACATCAGAAAAATTCGCATATGCTACATGTTCCCTAAGAAAATTAATTGTTAGACCATCACTAGTAAAAGTAGGAGCAACATTTCTTGAACGGATTCACGGAGATATTTGTAGACTTATTGATCCACCATGTGGACCGTTCAAATACTTTATGGTCTTAATTGATATATATCCCGATGGTCACATGTATATTTATTATCTACTCGCAACCTGGCATTTGCGAGATTACTTGCTCAAATAATTAAATTACAATCACAATTTCCTGACCATCACATTAAAAATATCCGTTTGGATAATGCTAGTAAATTTTCATCACATGCTTTTGTTGCATATTGCATGTGAATTGGGATTAATGTTGAACATCCTGTAGCTGATGTTTATACACAAAATGGTCTTACTGAATTTTTTATTAAAAGATTACAATTAATTGCTAGACCATTATTAATGAAAACAAATCTCCCAACATCTGCCTAGGGACATGCTATTTTACATGCTCCAGCACTTGTACGTATAAGGCCAGCTAGTTATCATAAATTCTCTCATTTGTAATTGGCTTTTGGTTCATAACCAAATATTGCTCATTTAAGAATTTTTGGGTGTGCTGTATATGTTCCAATTGCACCAAACCAATGTACAAAGATAGGTCCTCAAAGAAGAAAGGGGATATACGTTGGATATGATTCTCCATCTATTATCAGGTATGTTGAACCCCTGACAGAAGATGTATTCACAGCAAGATTTGTTGATTATCATTTTGATGAATCATTATTCCCTAAATTAGGGGGAGAACAAAAACAGCATAAAAAGAATCTTGTTTGGACAACATCATTAAATTATCTTGATCCGCGCACAAGCGCATGTGAATTTAAAGTTCAAAAGATAATTCATTTGCAAAGCATTGCAAATCAAATGCCAGACGCTTTTGTTGACTCCAGAAGAGTTACAAAATCGCATATTCCAGCTATAAATGCTCCTATTCGAATTGAAGTTCCAGCAGAACAAAATATTATACCTATAGCTGCTGAGTCAAAAGCACGCTACAAGCGTGGCCGACCTCTTAGTTCTAAAGATAAAAATCCTCAAAAGAAAAGAGGATTAAATGATCCAAAAGATCACATTGAAGAAAAGAATGATAAAGATCAAGAGAGAACTGATGATAAAGAACCAGAAATTGATGAAAGTAACACTGAAATTTCTATCAATTATACCACTTCCGGTAGAAGTTGGAATCGAATAGAAATTGTTACTGATAATATATTTGCATACAATATATCTCTTAATGTTATACAGGATAATGATGATCCGGAACCAATATCAGTTGATAAATGTCGGCATAGAAAAGATTAGATGCAATGGAAAGATGCGATTCAATCGGAGTTAAATGCACTGACAAAACGTGAAGTTTTCGGACCTGCAGTCCGAACACCAAAAGGTGTAAAACCTGTTGGCTACAAATGGATATTTGTGCGAAAATGCAATGAAAAGAACGAAATCGTACGATATAAAGTACGATTAGTAGCCCAAGGTTTTTCACAAAGACCAGGTATTGATTATGATGAAACTTATTCTCCTATTGTTGATGCTATTACACTTCGATATCTGATCAGTTTGGCAGTACATGAAACGATAGATATGCGTCTATTAGATGTTGTCACTGCTTACTTGTATGTAAATTTAGAAAATGATGTTTACATGAAAATCCCCGAAGGATTTCCTATGCCTGAAGCATATAAACATTATCCTCGTGACAATTACTCCACCAAGTTGCAGAAATCATTATATAGCCTGAAGCAATTTGGGCGCATGTGGTTCACTCGTCTTAGTGAATATTTATTGAAAGTGGGATTTAAAAATGACCAGGTATTTTCATGTGTTTTTATTTAGAATTCTGGTTCTAAATTTGTGATATTAGCTATATATGTTGATAATATTAATCTTATTAGAACTCCTGAAGAGCTTCAAGAACAATGGATTATTTAAAAAGAAAATTCGAAATCAAGAATTTTGGTAAAACCAAATTTTGCCTTGGTTTACAAATTAAACATCTGGAAAGTGGAACATTTATTTATCAATCAACATATACAGCAAAAGTTCTCAAAAGATTTTACATGGACAAACACATCTATTGAGTATTCCAATGATTGTCCAGTCATTAAATGTGAATAAAGATCTTTTTTTACCTCAAGAAGATGATGAAGAACTCCTTAGTCTTGAAGTACCATATCTCAGTGCAATTGGTGCATTGATGTATCTTGCTAATAATACATGACCTGATATTGCTTTTGCTGTCAATTTATTAGCAAGATTTAGTTCTTCACCAACACGACGACATTGGAATGGAATTAAACAAGTCCTTCGATATCTCCAATGTACAATTGATCTCGGATTATTTTATTCAAATAAAACCAATCCAACATTAATAGGTTATGCAGATGCTGGTTATTTATCTGATCCACATAAAACACGTTCTCAAATGGGCTATCTATTTACATGTGGAAATACTACTATATCATGGCGTTCTACAAAAAAATCTATAGCAACTACTTCTTCAAATCATGCTGAAATTATAGCCATTCATGAAGCAAGTTGAGAATGTGTATGTCTAAGATCCATGATTCATTATATCTGAAGAAGTTGTGGATTATCATCGATTAAAGATATTCTAACTCTTCTTTATGAAGACAATGCAGCTTGCATAACTCAATTATAAGGAGGATATATTAAAGGAGATCGGACAAAACATATTTCACTAAAATTCTTCTTTACTCATGAACTCCAAAAGAAAAGTGATATTGATGTGTTACAACCTCGCAGATATTTTCACGAAGACTTTATCGACTGCAACATTTGAGAAGTTCAGATATAAAATCGGTATGCATCGGTTTAAAGATTTAAAGGAATCATCTCATCAGGGGGAGTAATAAACAGACATATAGAATAGTGTACTCTTTTTCCTTCACTATATTTTTTTCCCCACTAGATTTTTATCTAATAAGATTTTAACGAGGCATATTCTTTATATAATAGATGGACATCCAATGGGGGTGTTTTGATATATTGTGAATTAGTGGAAGCTCCACTAATTATAAATTTATGTGAATTATTAGGGAATTAGTGGAAGCTCCACTAATTAGTGAAAACTCCACTAATTATGAATTTTTATGTATGTCCATTATTTAGTGGAGACACCACTAATTAAGATTAGTAGAAGATAATGTATTCCACTAATTAAGAGCTCTATAAATAGAGTTATTCTTTAAACTTGTAATACACCATCATTTTGTGAAAGAAAGAATTGTGATTGTGAGAGAAAATTGTGAGAGAAAGAAATTCTTGTGCAAAGAATAGTTAGAGTTTTATTAGTGTGTAGTGTGTAGATTTTTTTTCTAACACTACCCAACTTTTATAACAATAACTTAAAAATATGTAGTTTTGATACTTAACTTATTGTTAAAACAGAAAAAAAGTTGAGACTTCAGGAAGGTAAAGCCATTTTCTATTGTGAAAAGGTGAAGTTGCTCATTCTCTTCCCACAGAGAACTTTACGCTTTGCCAAAATTTCACATAGATTTCTTATGATAGAAGACCAATAATTTGCCGATCTCCGTCAACATCTCTAAGTACATGTCATGATGGGTAAGTTTTCTCTTTTTTTTTTTTTTTTGTTGGGGTTAATTGATCGGGGTTTTCTGAGTTTTTTTTACCCCCTTTGTTATTATGGATTGATTTCTGAGTTTTCTGTAGTGCTTTGCTGAGTTTTGCGGTTCAAAGATCAAGCTTTTACTGTAGAAGTTAAATACGTGAATTTGTCAGTCTCAGAAAAGAAACTTCCAATAAGTTTCCTAAAGTTTTCATTGTGCGTTCTTGAACCTTTTTGAAAATTCTCTTTCTCATGGAGCTTTTTGCTGCTACATTTTCCAAGTAATCTCCCTCATTCCACATTATATACATTGAATATTCTTATTATTTTATTCTTAATCATATTTTGAATTCCCTAGTATGTTCTAATTTTTTAGATTTTTAAAGAAAACAAAGACGGTTTTTTAGATTTGTTCATTGTTTGTTAGTAAAATATGTGTTTTCAGAAGTTTGAAAATGGTGAACATTAGATGTTTTTTTTTTTTTTTTGGGGGGGGGGGTGGGGTTCTTATTTGAAAATTTCTTACTGTAATTCTGACAAATAACTGCTTCCAGTACTTATGTTTTTTCCAAGAGAATAATTTCTTGCAGTATTTTGGGGAGGGGGTAATTTTGAGAATTTGATGCACATCTTACAATTTGGTGCTATCCTTCCTAATTCATCTTTGAGTAATACCAATATAGTAGTATGATTAAACAATATATAAATTGAGGATCGATTTGTTCTTTTGAAATTAATCAAGTCAAAACATCGTAACGAGTAGTACTAACTAGTAATAGGAATAAAGGGAAAAATGGTGTTAGTTCTAAATGAGAAAATATCCATTGCGTAATTAATAGATTAATGTGAAATAACAAAATACCTGTGATAATATAAGGAACCTGATGTGAGAAAATTGTTATACTTACCGCATGATCCGTTGAAAATTAAAAGATATCATCCGATAAATGTATTATTTGTTAGAGTTATATTCTAAAGTAAATCATTTCTATAATGCATTTTGCACATTTACTAATAAAAAGTATTCTTTATCTTTCATTTAATTAATCATTTCGCAAATATGTGTATAAAATTGATAGATGAAGTTCAAAGAACATAGTATAGTGTTAAAGAAATTATGATAGAGATCATAATGTGATATTCATACTATACTATGTAGTACTTGTACTTAAACTATTTCTAATTATAGTATTAGTGAGATAGGACATCATTAATGTGCAAAGATTAGCACATGTTATACTTCTTGATTTGATCAAGCGGTGGTTCTCACATCCATGAGTATTTTGATACTCAAAGTTAATACGTGGATACTTATTATTTGAAAATTATCGTTGGATAACTTAATTATGAGATAATCACATGTATAACTATTTAGTGTCATTACTAAAATCTCATTATAGTAAATTTACAAGTATTTTTAGACTTGAGATCTCAAAGGTACTTTATTTATTGAGCATTGTATTTTGATTCCAATATCTAAAGTCCCTAAAAGACTGCTTATGGGATGGATATTTGGTACAACGTAAAGTAAACAAAAGTAGTTGAGATAGTTAATAAAGGATTTATCACTTCTAATAGTAAGGGCATATATCTCATGGCCACTTGTATGGAATCATTACTCGAGAAGTCCTTGGTCAAGGCGACTATATATTAAAAATAGTTCTAATTGATACACATGTTGAGTAATGGATTTTGAAATAAGTATTAATAAATTAGGGCTAGGATTAATTATATTCTAGTTGAAGTTGGCACTAATTGCATACTCTAAAACCAAATGAGATATAGTATGATGAAATGAGTTTATTGCACTGATGTTTTATTATCGAAAGGTTTATGACTTTTTTGGACTTTTAGATGGTCATAATGTATTGCTAGATGTCGTTCATGATCTATTAAATATTAATTTATTAATTAAGCCCATAATTTGGAAAAAAGGCTAAATAGTGCTTCATATGAAAGCTTCAAGGAATAAAAGGCGAAGGGCTTGTAATATTTTCCAAAAAGAGTTTAGGAAACAAAAGAAAAGGGTTTGTCATTATTTTTATTTCCTAAAAAGTTTAGGAAGCAGAATTTGTTTCCTCCCAAAAGGCAGTGCAGGCATAAATATATGGATACATATGTGTGAGATGCGCATCGTAACCTAGGGTTGGAACGATTGAAGTTTTTTTTTTTTTCTCTCTCTCTTTTGGAAACCACAGAAGCCTTCCTTTAAATTTGGAAAATTAGTTTTCCTATTTTTCTTCCCCAAACTTAAAAACTCTAGTCGCAATATTATTTTCCTAATAGAAAATTTAGTGGTTCTTTAATACATCTTCATATGGATCAATATTAGAGAAATTTCTACACTTGAAATTTAGTAGTTCAAGGCTTATACAATTTTTCAAAAGGATTCCGTGCGCAAAGAAAAATTTTAAAAGTTGTATTTTCGAATTAATTAATTTTTCCTTCCCACTCCTAATTAGTTTAATTATATACGAGTGATCCTTTAAGTGAATTTCGTTCTATTTTTCAGTGCGTGTAAATTGGTTTGCATGATCGAAATTCAATAGTGGTATCAAAACCATCTCGTATGTGTTTTAGGGGTTTATTATTGATTTTGAAATTGTTTAAAAAATAAATTTATATTATGAAATTGATTCATAAATAAATTCTAAATTACAAAATTGTTTCATAAATTAATTCGGGTATGTGAAATTGTTTTATAAATAATTTGATTTTGAACAATTGTTTTGTAGGTTGATTTTAATCGTTGTGATGCTGATCACATTAACCTGTTAATAGAGATTATCATGTTTTCAAAATCTAAATCCAATAAGAAATATGTTTCTAAAATGGATTAAAAAAAAAAAAAAGGAATTCGAAATTCTAGTAACCAGGTGAGCTAGAAAAACCTTCCTAGCTAGTCCAGGGAGCAACCTAGGGACCTCCTAAGAGGCCTAGGAAAGTCCTGGCTACACAGGGAGGTTTCCAGGCAGCCCAGGGTATATTTAATATATATATATATATGTATATATATATGTATATATATATATATATATAAACATATACATACATATATATATATATATATATATTGTTTTAACCCACAAAAGTTTCCTTTTTCAAAATAAACCCAAATAGTTTCCAAAATAAGATTTTAGATTAACTATTTATTCTTTTCCAAAATAAAGATTTTAGAATTTATTTTATTATTATTTTATTTTATTTTTCTAAAATAATGATTTTGAAAATTTTCAGTTGATGTATATTTATTTGTTTAATTTATTTTAAGAATGATTTTGGCATGTTGACTTGGTTATAGACTTAGAGCAATTAATTTTGCTTAATTAATATTGTGCCATGTATTTTTATTGCATTGTTTTGAATAAATAGGGCATGCGTGTCCTGCCTTCTCAGTTATTCTTGTATAATTTCTCTTCTCATCTAACTCCTCTCAAATGTAACTCGAGGTTTTTTTATTAGAAAAAATTATGTAATTAGATTACATAGGATTATATAGAATTAGAAATTATTTTTTAAGCTTATAGAGATAGTGATCAAGACGAAGTAAGAAGATGGTAAAACTTTCTTCTCAAAAACATGCATGAATATATAAGTTAATTTCCTACTTGGCTTAAGGAAATTAATGTAGAAAAGTCCATAACTAAGCCATGTAATTGAGCCTATTACAATATTGTCAATATATTGATATTTATGCATGCCAAATATATGAGACTACTAATATAACAAATCTCATAATTAATATTAAATATCATGCCTTCCATTAATATAGTAAGAATGAGAGCTCTTTTTTGAGATTAGGTTGTTGAGCAGACTCAAGCCTACTTGACATTAAGTATGTTCGAGTTATAGAATTTAAATTCTTGATTAATATGTTGGGTTTAATTAATTTCTTTATCCCAATTGGGCTAACTCAATAATAAAGAAAATTAGAGGCAAGACTAAGCTAGCTTAAAGGTTTTAAGATTAAAAGATATTAATAACCTAATAATTTAGTAATTACATTTGATGTAATTAGTATTAGATATCTATCATTGAACTTAAAAATTGTTTGTTGGGCAAACCCAAGGTTATTATTAAAGAATTTGGATACTAGTCTGTTAGGAAAGCTTCGAACTTTCTCGAATCAATAGTGGGGGCTCTTGAATTGAGTAAAATAGTGAAATAATTATGCACTTACTTAAAGACCTAATTATTTTTATATCATGTGCACATACATTTTGTCAATTTCTCTATCTTTACATTCACGTCATTTGCATTATGACTACAAATTTGAACTTACATAGCATTTTGGAAACGAAGAAGCTTACCGAGACCAGTTTCTTAAATTGGTATAGAAACTTGAGAATTGTTCTCAAGTTGAAAAAGCTATTCCAGGTTCTAGATGCTTCTATTCCGCCACAACTATCCTAAGCTGCTCTTGCTGATGAGCATGCTGTCCAAAAGAAGTATCAAGAGGACAGTGACACAGCATCTTGTATTATGCTGACATCAATGAACTCTAAGCTATAAAAGCAGCATGAGCATATGGATGTCTACTCTATTCTCTTTCATTTTATGAAGTTGTTTGATCAACAAGTTAGAACAGAGACATACAAGATCTCTAAGCAGCTATTTTGCTCTAAGATAGCTCAGAGTGCTTTTATGGCAAAAAATGTTGGGCTTGATTGAGAAGTTTCAGTTACTTGGGTTTGTAATGGATCATAAATTAAGTGTCGACTTAATTCTATAATCTTTGCCAAGTAATTTTTTTACAATTTGTGATTAACTACCAAATGAACAATATTGAAACTACACTACCTGAGTTGATCAACCTTCTCAAGACTACAAATACTTCCTTGCAGAAGGAAGCCAATGCAGTTATGTTGGTAGATTCTTTCTCTTCCAAGAAGAAAGTTCTCAAGAAGAAGAAGAAAGTTCTTACTAAGCCCAAAGGTGGCATGAAAAAAAAATAAGGCAGTTGCCAAAAGCCTATGTCATCATTGTAGCAAGATAAGCTATTGGAAGTGCAACTGCAAGGCTTACTTAAAGACCGTAAAAAAAAAAGGAGAAGGAGAAGCTCACAGACACATCTACTTGCACTGCTAGTATGTTTATGATTAAGATTTATACTGCATTTAAAAATGAGATATAGGTATTGTAATACCCCACACCCTAGGTACCTAGATAGGGCAGGATGTCGCCCCGTCCAAAGGACCACCAAAGGACCAGGGGTCTTTATAACAACGTACAAAATAAAACGAAAACTGCTAAATAAAATTAAAAGGATAATTCCATTACATCTGAACGCAAAACTTATACAAGTCTGGAAAATTAAAACTAACAAGCGTCTCTTGAAATAAATTCAACCACAACTAAATAAATAAATTGGAGCTCAACCCTAGCTTCGCCCCGCTCACTGAAAGCAATCTCCTGAAATCATGATATAAAAGGTGTGAGATTGACATCTCAGTAAGTCCCGTGTGTGCAAATGTCAGTTAAAACCATTTCATGGATGCAGATTTATCAAAACCACAAAATCGTGTTTGCAAGCCAATCTCATCAATAACCGTCATAAAAAGGAGACTTGCTCAATCAATCCAAAACAGTTCACAATAAATCATTGTTTCATCACAATCATTATTCATTAAATAGGGATTAGCAAATGATTCAACAATATAGTAATATAATCCATATCATGGTTACCACCATGATAGCTTCCCAATGTATTCTTTCAACAATGGGCAGTGGGGAATTCACCCACTAGGTGAGATACTCCTCCATCTCTTCACCTAATACTCCGGTTGTCCAATCTGGGTCATCAGTGTCCACATGGACTAATATGCTAGCTCGGACATGCCTGACTAAGTAGTACTGTCGCCTTTCCAAGTTGAGTTTATCTTCTGGAGGTGGCCACCTACCAGAAGACTCACTCCTACTCTTTAAAACTAGTACTACTAGCCTACCCCCGCTGAGTACTCAACGCTCCCCAATTAGGGGCAGAATCATTTTCCTTTTTCCGAAAGTCTCTGATTAGTTTGATTGCAAAACGTGGTTTTCGTAACAGTATTTTCAAATCGTTTGACAATAGTGTAAGAAATCGCTTTTGAGTTTGAATAAATAAAATTTAGTAAATCCGTTTTGAAAATAAAACATCCACGTTTCCAATCCAAGTCTCACGACCTCAATACTTATGTTAAAACATCATATGACATCAATTCCAAATAACATTGTAAAAATTGCTTGCAAACATATAACTTGTATCAAAACAGTTATGCAGGGACTTACCTGGATATATCACAGCCAAATCCAACTCAATCGATTGCTCTAATTTCCTCTCCTTTCTTATCTAGAGCAAATAACCCCGCAATTAGGATTTAATCATTCCACCCATTATTTCATACAACATGACTCTTCAGGATTTTATTATTTACCTATTGCATCCATGGTATTTGATTCACTAAATCACATATATAACTTTCCTTTACGATTCTATTGATCATGACCGTGCATTGATCTAGATCAATTCTTCACATGACCTCTTCCATATTAAACTAACATAAAATCATTATAAATAGCCCCATAACATTAAAAGATCTCATATTTTGCCTATTTAGCATGAATCTAGGTTCATCATGGCAAGATACATCAATGTCCTATCTCATACATGTTTTGTCTATGGCTTTCATCAACATGTTCATCAATCTAATATATTCATGCGTTCATACTAGACTCCATAAGCATCCTTAGGTCAATATTTTCAAGTTTAAGACCTTGTAAATCAATAAAAATAGGATCTTGATTACCTCTTAGAGATTTAGGCTTAAATCACGTTAACTCCTTGTTGACTAGCTTGAGTTTGATCACTAGTTGAAGAGTTTGGATCGCTTGGATGTCCTTGATCAAGACTCCCCCAAAGAATGGGTAAAATCAGTCCCTTATGATCGAGATTTAGGAGAAGAAGATGAGAGGAATTGAAGAGGAGTTGATGAAGAGTTGAGGAGTTGCTTACCTTAGAGTTGGTTTTCAGCTTTGATGGAGTTTTGGGTGCTATTTTGGTCCAGATGTGGAGGAGGGTTGGCGGCTGGAATTTATGAGCAATGGAGGGTTTTTAGGGTTTGTTTGAGGCTGATTGATGAAGGAGATAGGTTAGGCTGAGGTGCTTTAGGGTTTAAGTGTTTGAAGAAATTTTGGCCTTGCTAGGGTTTCTTGATCAAAATAGAAAATTGTTCAGCTTTGGTGTTCTCTAGGGCTGCCGAGATTTTGGAGGGGAATTAGGGTTGGTGGTTGCTGTGTTTGTGTAGTTGAGGGTGCTGAGATTCTGGACAGAAAGAGAGGAAAAATCTTATGGGTTTTGAGTCCCTATAATAGCGAAAATAGGAGAGGAAGAATGGGCCTTTGTGCAGCTGTTTTTCTGCTTGATAGCTAGGGCACTTTTGTGCAGATTTTGTGCTGGAAATTTTAGGCAGAATAGGTGTGAACAGTGACGAAAATTCTGAGGGTCTAGGGCTGAAATTCTGGTTTCCTTTTGGCTGAAGACAAGTCCTAGTTGGTTAGGGTTTTCTTGGCCAATCTTAGCTAGGGTTTGGGAGTGTTTTAGGTAAGTTGTCTTTACCCTAAGTGGCGGCTGCTAGAAGGGAGTTTTCCAGAAAACCCTAGAGAGGAATTAGGCCATCTAATTAGGAAATAGCTATTAAATAGTTATTAGGAAATAAAATTTTGGTTTCCTATTCATGCCTACTGAAATTTCCCCTAAGGTTTCGAAAATTCCTGGATTTATCCAAGAGATAAATACTCCATTTAATTTCACCTCCAAGTCTTTTATTTTCATTATGAAAATATTATTTGAAAGAAGATAAAATATGGGAATTTATTTCCTTGAAAATAATACCTATATGCTTTCTTATATATGCTTTTCTTTACTAATATATTATTAAAATTCTCTAAAAGGTTATGATAAGATATTAGAACCAACAATTTAATTTGTTCTCAAATATTTTATAAAATTTTCAAATAAATCACTCTCCTAATTTATTTTTCTCTTCTTAGGAAATTAATTTCCTAGTGGCTAGTCTCTTAGAGATTTCGGCCAAACTAGGGAAAAGTTAGGGAAGGAGGAAGGAAAATAAGAGAATGAAAAGGATTTGAAATTGCTAGGATTCAAACTCAAGCCCGTCAAGGTTTAAATGCTCTCCCCACTTGCTTTGCCCTTTTTTTTTCCAATAAACTCTCCTCAATAAATGAAAGCTCAAGCAATCAAACTATTTCAAGAACAAATTAATTCATGCAATCCACAACCAATATTTTCATGAAAAATAATTCAAATCATCAAATGTGGTATAACTTAATATGACATGCATGACTTTTCCCTCACTTACCCAAGACGGTCTAACATGGGGTATTACAGGTATTAAATACCAAATATGGATCTTATTTATACAATAAGTTGCAGGGACTAAAAGACAGTAGAAGACTTGAAAAGGGCGATATATACTTATGTGCTACAAATGGAGCAAAGGTTGTTGTACTTGCTTGTAGGGACATATCATCTACACTTGCCTTCTGAATTAATTTTAGAACTTATAAACTGTTATTATGTATTTATTTTATTAAAAATATTATCTCAGTTGCTTTTTTGGACAGAAATGGTTTTTATTTAATTTTAAAAAATAAAGGTTGTTATTTTTCATTAAATGAGATCCAATATGATACTGCAACTTTGATAAATGGTTTGTGTATTCTAGACATGAATGATCTTATTCTCCATATAAATAACAAGAAATAAAAAAAAAAGATAACTCAATCTCATCTTACTTGTGGCATTGTCATTTAGGCTATATAAATGAGAATCGCATTTCTAAATTATATAACCTTGGTGACTTATAGTCATTTGATTACGAATCATATGACATATACGAGTCTTGTTTACTTGAAAAAATGACTAAAACACTCTTTTCTAGAAAAGGAGAAAAGGCCAAAGAGTTATTAATACTTATACATACTGATGTATGTGGTTCAATGACAATACAAGCATGAGAAGGCTATTAATATTTCATTATCTTTATTGATGATTGTTCACGATATAGATATTTGTATTAATGAAATACAATTTTGAAGCCTTTGACAAGTTTAAAGACATCAAGAATGAATAGAGAAATAACTTGACAAAAGTATTAAAACTTTAAGATCTGATCGAGGAGGTGAATATTTAATCCAAGAGTTTCAAACTTATCTTAGAGATAATAGAATATTATCTCCAAGGACTCCACCATATATACCTCAACATAATAATGTATCTAAGAGTAGGAATCGAACCCTTCTAGATATAATATAGAACATGATGGCTTTTGCAGAATTACCAAAATTATTTTAGGGATATGCACTGTAGATTGCTACTTATGTACTAAATAGTGTTGTATAAAAAATGGTTGATACTACCCTATCTGAGTTATTCTTTGGTAAAAGACCAAAGTTATCTCACATGAGAATATGGGATTCACCTGCCTTTGTTAAAAGGCCACTGTCAGAAAAACTTGAAGGTAAGTCTGACAAGTATTTATTTGTTGGATATTCGAAAAAATCATCCAGATATTACTTCTATCTCCCTTTTAGAAACAAAGTGTCTATTTTGAAACATGCCATCTTCTTAGAGAAGGATCACATACTTAAAGGAGACAGTAGGAGTGAAATTGAACCTAGTAAAGTTCAAGAAGAATAAACGAACAATGATTAACTTGCTGATCCTGAGTCTACTGATGAGATAGACAAACCTTCCTATACACAAGAATCTCGTAGGTCAAATAGGATACGTGTGGCACCTGAAAGATATGAATTTCTCTTTAGTGATCACAATGACGTATTGCTCGTAGAAGAAAATGAACCTACCACCTACAAAGAAGTTCTGAAAAGTTCAGAATCAGACAAATGGTTAGAAACCATGAAGTCAAAAATGAATTCCATATATAATAACCAAGTATAGACTTTAGTTGATCCACCTAAAGGGATAAAACATATAGGGTGCAAATGAATTTTCAAGAAGAAAATCGACATGGACGGTAAAGTAATTACCTATAATGCATAGTTGGTTGCAAAATGTTATCATAAACTATAAGGTATTGATTATGATGAGACTTTTTCACCAATAGAATGGTAAAATCCATAAAGATGCTCCTAATACTTGTCGCTTATTACGAGTTTTGGCAAATAAATGTGAAAATAGCTTTCCTAAATAGAGATCTGACTGAGGAAATGTATATGACACAACTTGAGGGTTTCACATCCAAAGATTACACTAAAGTGTGTAAGCTGCAAAGGTCCATTTATGGACTTAAGCAAGCTTTTAGGAATTGGAACATACGTTTTGATGAAACAGTCAAAGAGATTGGTTTCATACAAAACATAGATGACCCTTCTATATACAAGAAGGTTAGTAGGAGTGAAAATGTTTTCCTATTACTTTATGTAGATAATATATTGCTAATAGGAAATGATATCTCTACTCTTCAATAAGTCAAAGGGAATATTGATTTTAGTTTCCAATTTGATAAGGAAACTACAAACCTTAATCAGGCTATGTGTTCAATTTTAAGTGGTGAGGCAATTAGTTGGAAAAGTTTCAAACTAGATACAACTGCCAATTTAATTACTAAAGTAAAATACATAGCGGCTTTTGAAGCAGCTAATAGATCAAATAGTTCATAATAGAACTAAAAGTGGTATCTAGCATTGTTGATCCAATACCTTTGTATTGTGATAACAGTAGAACTATTGCACAAGCAAAGAAACCACATCTCATCAACGATCTAAGTATGTACTTAGGCCCTATCATTTGAATAGAAAAATCATTGATAGCAAGGATGTAAAAATAGAGAGAGTTCCCACTTATCAAAACATAGTTGATCCATTGACTAAGGTATTACCCCAAAAGAAACATGATTGTTATATTCAATCATTTGGTATTAGATACATGAATGATTGGGTCTAGTGCAAGTGGGAGATTGTTAAAGTTGTGCTCTAGACCTAATCATTTGTACAATGTATTTTGCACATTTATTAATACAAGATAATATTTATCTTTCAATTTAATTAATCATTTCACGAATATGTGTATAAAACTGATAGATACAGTCCTAAGCACATAATATAGTGTTAACGAAATTATGATAGAGATCATAATGTGAATTCCTACTACACTATGTAGTACTTATGCTTAAATTATCCCTATTCATAGTATTAGTGAGATATGACATCATTAATGCGCAAAGACTAATACATGTTATACTTCATGATTTAATCAAGTAGTGGTTCTCACATCCGTGATTATCGTGATACTCAAAGTTAACACATGGATACTTGTTATTTGAATAAGTTCATTAGATGACCTAATTATGAGATAATCACATAGATAGCTATTTAGTGCCAGTGATAAAATTTCATTATAGCAAATGTGCAAGTATCCTTAGACTTAAGATCTCTAAGGTACTTTGTTTGCTGAGTGTTGTACTTTGATTCCAATCTCTAGAATCCATACAAGACCACCTATGGGATAGATATTAGGTACAATATAAAGTAAATAAAAGTAATTGAGCGGGTCAACAAAGGATTCATTATTCCAAATAGTATGGATGTATATCTCATGGCCACTTGTATAGAATCATTATTCAAGAAGTTTTTGGCCAAGATGCCTATATATTGTAAATAGTTTTAATTGATACACATGTTGAGTAATGGATTCTAGAACAAGTACTAATAAATTGGGGTTAGAATTAATTATATTATATTCTAGTTGGAGTTGGTACTAATTTCATACTCTAAAACCGAATGACATATAGTATGATAAAAGGAGTTTGTTATTGAATGATTCATGTCAAGCCACTTGACTTTCTAGACTTTTGGATAATCACAATCTATTGCTAGATGTCGCTCATGATTTGCTAAATATGAATTTATTAATTAAAAAATTAAAAAATTAATTATAGTTAGAATTAATAAGTTAATTCTAATTATTAAGGATTATTAATTCTATAGTGATTAAAATTAATTCAAAATTTGCTACCAATATATTGAAAAACCTAATAGTTTACACACAATAGAGGAATTGGTATGATAATATTTGGGATTAATTTGTGAGAAGAAATAATAATTATGAGCTAATTATAAAATATTATACTTAATTGAGTGAAATTGTAATTATTTAAAAGGCTTATGGTTGAATTAGAAACTTGTTATAATTCATGAGGGCTAATTGCAATTATATAAACTCAAGCCCATAATTTAGAAAAAAGCTAAACAGTGCTTCATGAAAGCTTCAGGGAATAAAAGATAAAGGGCTTGTAATATTTTCAAAAAAGAGTTTAAGAAACAAAAGAAAAGGCTTTATCATTGTTTTTATTTCCTAAAAGGTTTAGGAAACACCCAAGAGACAGTGGAGGCATAAATATATGGATATATATGTGTGAGATGCGTGTCGTAATTTGGGGTTGGAACAACCAAAGTTTTTTTTGTCTTTTGGAAACCACGGAAACCTTCCTTTTAATTTGGAAAATCAATTTCTTTTTTTTCTTCTCCAAAATTAAAAACCCTAACAGGCATATTATTTTTCTAGCAAAAAGTTTTGGTGGTTCTTGAACACATCCTCATGTGGATCAATATTAGAGAAATCCCTATGCTTGAAATTTAGTGTTTCAAAGCTTAGATAATTTTTCAAAAGGGTTCCGAGGGCAAAGGAAAATTTTAAAAGCTATGTTGTTGAGTTAACTAATTTTTCCTTCCATCTCCTAATCCTTTTAAGTATATACAAGTGATCATTTGAGTGGATTTCATTTTATTTTTTCGCTGTGTGTAAACTGGTTTGCATGATCGAAATCTAACATTATTACCTTCCAAGAAACATGTGTTTAATAAACATATTCGGGCAATTTTCTGATGTCCTGATCAAATATGTATAAAATGCAATAATGTATTCAAAATAAAAAATTTCCATATTAAGGGCTCTTGCCAGTCACCTAAAATCAATTCAATACTTAAAACATATTTAACTAGAATTTGATTTGGTTTGTATCTTTCGTGAATTGTAGCCCAACGTAAGAATTCGATTTGGGACTAAAAATTCTGCTTGTATACTTTCTTCCAAAAAAAAAAAAAAAGAAGTTTTGAAATTTTACAGTTTAAAATATAGTGGAAAGGAAGTTCGAGTATTTATTGCTTAACCAAAGTAAAGTTGTTTGCTATTTAACTTCACTAGCACAGTTGATATTTTTTTAATTTTCATTTTTTCTCTTCCTTATTAAGTTCACTGTTTTGTAGGGAAAATTAATTGTGATTCACAAAAAGCCTCTCTCTTAAGAACTCAACACCTTTTGTCTTCTCAACTTGTCTTCGTAGCTTCAAGGTCCGTTTTAGTCTAAGTTTTTAAATTTTCCTAATTGATGAAAAATGCATGTTAACTTTTAGAAACTTATAACAATTTATTATGTTTTCAAACTTTCATATCTTCCTTCTTTCTGTAATCCTTAAGAGCATTGTATACACTAAGTGAGGCTCTTGTGATTGTTGTAAATATTAATAAAAAGATTTTTGTACTCTAGCCAGTTTTTGATACATAAAATGAGGATAAGGGCAATAAGCATCTCTGTCAATATATTTTTTAGTGCATTTACTTGCCTAAATGAAAATTTTTCCATTTTTCTTTTTGGATAAAAGATGTCTAATATTTACTGGATGACTATCCAATTTCTTGTTTTCCTCTAGTAGTAATAATATAAATTATTGAGCTAAATGTAAATGCATAGGAAATATATAAAAGCTTAGGTGTGTTTTTAGTGAATAGGTGATGTCGTTTGTCTCCAGATGTGGGTTAATACAATTAGAGAAGATCAAGCATGGATGTATAATAGGTTCTTACTTTGTAAAAAAGGGCTAATAGGGGAGTTTCTTCATGGCATTGATGAGTTTGTTCAATTTACAACTGCACAAGTTAGTTTCACTGGTAGAGGAAATGCCTTGCTCAAAGTGCAAAAATCGTAGGTTTTTTGATGTTGATGATTTAAAGTTTCATTGGTGTCAAAGGGATTTATCCCAAATTACTATCAATGGCATGCCCGTGGGAAACCTTATATTTTTACTTCACAACAAATGTATAGTGTAGAGGCTAATAACGAAAGGCAGGAAAGCCTAATTGTAAGCAATCCAATTAGGGAAATAGTATTTGATGTAATAGGTATGATAGAAGATTTAATGAAACTATCTAGATGGAAGAAGAGCCTAATGCGAATGCACAAAGTTTCTATGATCTTGCAGATGACCCTTTTAGGCCAGGCTATAGTCACTCCTAATTATCCACAGTTGTGCAACTTTTAAACATTAAGTCTAATTATAACTTACCAAAAGCCAATTATGAAGCAATATCATAGCTAATTAAAAATGTCACACCTGAAAGGGACAAGCTACCTAAAAACTTTTAGGAGACGAAAAACATTGTATCTGGTTAGGACTTCTATATGAACAAGTAAATTATTATGTTAATAGATGTGTTCTTTTCTGAAAAGAGTATGCTTGGTTGACAAATTGTAAGTTTTGCACCCATCTTAGATAGAAGCCAAAAAAAGGTAATTCAATCGTAGAGAAAAATGTAGCATATGCAAGAATACATTACCTCCCATTAGCACCAAGATTGCAATGCTTATATGTTTCAAAAACTAAAGCTGAGCAAATGAGATGGCATGAAAAACATGAATCCCTCCTTAGCACTATTTGTTATTCTTTTGATGCTGATGCTTAGAAGTTTTTCAATCGCACACACCCAACATTTGGTTCTAAATCTCGATATGTAAGACTTGGAATTTGCACTGATGGTTTTATTCCATTTAGGAAATTTGGTAAGTAGTATTCATATTAGCCTCTAATGGTAACACAATATAATTTACCACCGGGTATATGTATGAAAACACCATACATTTTCCTTACTATAATAATACCTGGTTCTAAAAACCCCAAGAAGAAGTGTTAGCCCTAAGGGCCGTCTCCTGTGTTTTGTGTTAGGGATATGCCTTAAAGTCAATTTTTACTTATACTATTGTCGTTATGTTTTATATAATAATATGAGGTTTTCCTTTTTCATGAATAGTGCATTTTGTTTTGTGGTCATCAAGTACGTGACTTGATAGTAAAACCCAACAATAAATACAATGACTATGCTAAAACTGTCCTTGATCGATTATTATTATTGGAACAATAATAAATTAATATTAGTATGTTTGTGACTTGATGGCTATGTTTTACTAATCATGGATATTTGTGATATCAAGTCAAAACATAAATAAATATTAGAGAACATTGTATTGGACATGACCCACTGTGAGAGTACTTTATGGAACATGTCATAAGTACTTTCTAGCCATAATGATATTAAAAGTCCTTCGACCTAAATTCATCATAGTTTCCTATTTGATAAATTCTATATTTTGACGTTATCTAAAATTGTCTTTAACCAGATAATAAATTAGACTACTATTGGATATAGAATAAATCAAGGAGAGGAATATGATTGATAGTGAAGGAATTTGTCCCTCTCAATTATGGGAGAGATGTCCATGGGCCCTTTGATAAGTTAGACTTTTAAAATGCATGGTCGTGCTCAAATATATCAATCTAAGATATTGAAATATAATTGATTAAGCTTAATAAGGATGACATGCTTTGTGCCTTATGCTTAATCAGGATATCGTATGACAAAAGGACTAAATAAAAAATTATGGTTTGGTTCAAAGAGATCACTGATCTTCATTTAACCTGGATAGTTATAATCATTTGCTAGAAATCGATTATAACTTGTGGGCCATTTAAATATGATTGAGACATATTGCCAGTGTTAAATAAACCTATAGGGTTACACAATAAGCGAACTTATTAGGTTATTTTTCTGGTAACCAGATTCAATGAATCTGAAAATATGTTTAAGTTAATCGAACTTAGAAAATTTACCAGATATAATGAATCAGAAATATGTCCACATTTGATGTATCTGGATGATGTCCAGATTATAAGAATCTGACTCGGTAAATTAATTAGTTAAATTATTGAGATAATGGCAGAATCTTATCATATCAGTTTTAATTTAATTTGAATTTAAATTAAAATATGATAAGATATTATCAGAGTTGGACTCTAAGAGGTTTGGGGGATTTTAAGAAAACCCTAGCCGTCTTCTCAAGAGCTCCGTTCTGTTGAGAATATCCATGCCTCCATTCACCAGAAAAAAAAAACCCCCCTCTCAAGCCCTAGTCACCACACTCTCGGGGTAACGAGTCAGTTCGCCGTGTGTATCTGACAGAGGACGTTCGCACACTGTAGCGTCTGATGATCGTTCGAGTTGCATGTACGATAGTGCAATCAAAATCGAAGAATCTCGATTACGCCGAATAGAGGTAATTCTATAAACCTTAGATCTTATTAATTGTTTACTTGGATCCTTGGAAGAGATTCGTGGATGTTTTCTGCATTTAGAAGTTCACAAATCCTAACATTTTGACCTATGACAAACAATGATAAGGACTAACATGTGTGCTTTACTTGTTATAGGACATGCTTAACCTCAGGTTTTCCAGGACATTCAAATATGATTTCTAAAGTAACTCTTGAAGATATAGAATC
This sequence comes from Voacanga thouarsii, assembly GCA_026120185.1. Classification (NCBI taxonomy): domain Eukaryota; kingdom Viridiplantae; phylum Streptophyta; class Magnoliopsida; order Gentianales; family Apocynaceae; genus Voacanga; species Voacanga thouarsii. The sequence continues at coordinate 134,574 of JANUWF010001871.1, read as the reverse complement.
CGAAAATAGAAAATCAAGAAGAAAGATCAAGCTTGAAAGATTGCAAATCAAAAGAATCCATTGTGGAAGAACCTTAGACTAGTAATCCTTGTTAAGGTATCTTTCTATGTAAATTCCTATGTCATCTTTACCTTTTAACTCAATTTAATTCCATTGAGAAGCATTAAAACAAAAGATTTTAAAGTTTTAAAAATCATCAAAATTTTGAATTGAGCATTTTGGGTGACCCTGCACCCAGAAGCTACGTCCAAAAAGCTGTAAACAGTATCAAATTGCTTCTGCGTGAAAAAGTGTCATTTTAGACTAACCTTTTGGATGCACCTTCGTCCAAAACATGAGTTCAAATCGGGTAAAATCTGACAGTGAAAAATAGCTGTTTTATAGTTGTTGATACTTTACTTTATGTCTCTATATAAGGCTTCTAATCTCGATTTGACTGCAAGTTTTTGTTCTATCCTTCTAAGAAACACTCTTACTCTATAGAAAACAAAAATCTCCTTTATTAAAGTGCTTCAAAGTGAAATCAAATTATGTCTTAAAGGTAAAAGTGTTTGTGCTTGTTCCTAGTGCACATCTGCTCAAAGAAGTGAGCCTTTACTATTCCATTGATATTCAATCTCTTTTGTATACCAAGGTTATGGAGTAAAACCCATCTAGGGTGAGCCTTAATTTGTTGTTTGATTGAGAGGTTTTGGAAAACCAAGTGTGGTGATCATCTCTTGTACTTGGTACAGGTTGATTTTATTAAGTTGGGTAAATGAAATTTGGTTGAAAATCCTAAAATGTGAGCTTAAGGTAGTGGATGTAAACCTTGGTAGATCCAACCATTATACATTCTGTGTCTCATTTCTTTGCATTTACTCTCAGCATTTATTTTTGAACATTCTTGAAAATTGTCCCTGCTCGAAATCTCTTAGTGTCTTAAAGAAATCTTTGAAGGTGTTCACTAATCCATTTTCAATATAGCATTAATTGCATCGTGCTTCTTATCTCAGACTGAATTTGGATATTTCTCAAAGTTTCCTTTGAATAGCTTTCTTTGTTGCAGTGTAGTTGGTTAAAGGTACTTGAGGAAACATTTATATTCTGTAAAACAGATTTCTTAAAAGTTTTAGTTTGCCAAAAACCTTATTCACCTCCCCTCTAAGGTTTTTCATTTGGTATCATAGCTTGGTCTATTTTATTCTCGGTCTAACAACCTTGTAGGAAAGATCCTCATGGTAAACTTATCCTCTCTTCTATATGTTAAAAGTTCATCAACAAATTGACCTCCTTTGTTCAATGGAAACAGCTACACATTTTGGAAAAACAGAATGAAAATCTATGTGTGCTCAATCAACTTTGAGTTGTGGAATTTGATAGAAAATGGTCTTTTTATTCCGACAAAAGTTGTTGATGGCATAAAAATGCTTAAACAAAATAACGAGTTTGATGTTGAAGACAATGCTAAGATGACATTAAATTTTCAGGCTATGAATATCTTGTGTTGTGCACTAAATGCCATTGAATACAATTGAGTTAACAGTTGTGATTCAGCCTATGACATGTGAAAATTACTTGAGGTCACCCATGAGGGGACAAATCAAGTTAAGGAATCCAAATTGGGACTTTTAATTCATGATTATGAATTATTCACAATGAAGCTGAATGAAAGTATAACTGATATGTTCACTAAATTCACAAATATCACAAATTGTCTCAAAGCCTATGTGAAGGTTTATTCCCTTGGGGAACATAATCGAAAAATTCTGGATGCATTACCTAAAAGTTGGCAGCCTAAAGCTCTTGCTGTAGAAGAATCTAAGGATTTAAAATCCTTACCAACTTAAGAGCTGATTGGCTCTCTTCTAACACATGATATGAAACTCAAGGGGTTTCAAGAATCCGATGATTATGATAAAGGTAAAAAGAGAATAGCACTGCAAGCTAAAAAAGAGGATGCAGAAACTAGTCAATCAGACAATAGTGATGAAACTGGAGTAGACAATGAAGATCTGGTAATGATAGTAAAGAAATTCAGAAGGATGTTCAACAAAGAGAACTTCAAAAGAGGAAAGAAGTTCGCGAAAAGGAAAAGACAATCCTCAGCGTTCAAACCTCAATGTTATTAATGCAAAAGCACTGAACACTTCATTGCTGACTGTCTAGTTGCAAAGGAAAAGGAAGGTAAAATGTTTAAAAAGAAGAAGAATGAGCTGAAGGCAAAGAAAGACAAAGGACTGATGGGGACTTAGGACTAAAATGTGTCTGAATCTGAAGAAGAAAATTCTGAAAACGAAACTACCAACATATGCTTCATGGCCATGGAAAACGAGATAAACTCTACTACCACTGATTTTATGTCTAATTCGCATATATCTAAATATGAAAAACATGTTGATCTAAATGAATTGATATTTGATATGTTCCATGAACTAAAAAAACTGTCTAGAAAAAATAAAGAAATAAAATTGAAGATTGATTGTTTGTTAAATGAGAATGAAAAGTTGTTGAGTGAGAACAAAATGTCTCTTGAGTCACACATATGTGCTATTATGGAAAAGGATGTTATCATGACTATTTTACAGTATATATCTCTAGATAATGCAAGTTTGTATGATAAAATTCACTCTCTTGAAAGTATGGTCAGCACGTTTGATGACATGAAAAATAGAGTCAATGACCTTACCGCATGTATTGAAAAATTTACAAATGGCAAAAACAACCTGGAAAAATTACTTGGGACTCAACACCAAGCTAGAAATCAAAATGGCCTAGGATATAGACATGAGAACAATGACAAAATTCACAAACCTCGATTTGTTAAAGCTGCCTCATGCTACATAACACACAAAGCATGCACATATTATGGAAATTTGGGACACATAGCATCAAGGTGTCTTATTAAGAATAAAGTGGAATCTAGGGGAATAACATTTTGAAAAATTAGAGGAAACACTACTAACCCCTGTGGACCCAAGAAAATGTGGGTACCAAAAATCACTAGTCTTTCTCATGTATAGGCATATTCATTGGAGAAAATCAGCTTCATCAAGTGGTTCTTAGATAGCTATTATTCAAGACATATGACTGGAAATGCAGCTTTGTAAGAAGATGTGCAAACCACAAATGAAGGATTCGTTACCTTTAGAGATAAAAAGAAAGGAAAAATTCTTGGCATAGGTAACATTGGTATAGGTTCCTCAATCATTATAAAACAAGTATTACTAATTGATGAGTTGAAATATAGTTTGCTTAACATTAGCTAACTATGTGACAATGGTTGCAAAGTCATTTTTGAAAAGGATTCTTGCTCTATCATGGATAGCTCAAATTTTGAAACAATCTTTGTTGCCAACCATATTGGAAATGTGTATGTATTCTATCTAAATGACCTTATCACTCATAGTATTAGATGCCTCTCCATACATGACAATGATAGTTACCTTTGGCATAGAAGATTAGGCCATGTACCTTTTGATTTGCTAAACAAATTGTGCTCTAAAGAGCTTGTTAAGGGATTGTCCAAAATGAAGTTTGATAAAAGCAAAATTTGTGATGTATGCCAAGTTGGAAAACAAATCAAAACTTTCTTTAAACCTAAGAAAATAATTTCAACCTTAAAATCTCTTTAATTAATTCATATGGATTTGTTTAGATCAATAAGGACTGTTAGCCTTGGCGGTAAAAAGTATGCATATGTGCTAGTTGATGATTTCTCCAAATTTACTTGGACTTTATTTCTTGGACAAAAAGATGAAGCCTTTTCTGAATTTTCAAAACAGATCAAACGCGTCCAAAACTCTATTGGATGTAAATTGATTTCTAAAAGTGATAATGGTAGAGAATTGTGCAACAAAGAATTTACACACTTTTGTGATGAGAATAGAGTATTTCACAATTTTTCAGCAGCCAAAACACCTCAACAAAATGGTGTTGTGGAGAGGAAAAATTGAACTTTGCAAGGAATGGCTAGATCCATAATTTGTGAAAACGCTCTTCCTAAATACTTTTGGGCTGAAGCTATTAATACATCATGCTATATCGTAAACCGAATAATGTTAGGACCATTTTTGAGAAAAAAACACCATTTGAACATATGTTTGATAAAACTCCATCAATCTCCTATTTTAAAGTGTTCGGCTGCAAATGTTTTGTCCTTAATAACCGAGACAATTTTGGAAAATTTGATAGCAAAATCCGATGAGGCTATATTTCTTGAATACTCTTCCAATAAAAAGGCATATAGAGTGTACAATAAAAGAACTATTAGAGTTGTGCCCTAGAGGCAATCACTGGTACATTGTATATGGCACATTTTATTTTTAATAAAAGGCATTATTTATCTTACAGTTTCTTTTGTTTACTTTTAAGTAATATAACTATTCGATAAAGTCTCTAGTACATATCTAGAATAGTGAGTTCTTGGTACAAGTACTATTGTATTCGGGTCAGAATTAATTCTGGAGGGAGTTGAAACTAATTCCGTACTCCAAATCGAATGAGATATTATATGGTGAAAGGTGTTAATTGCACTGTAGTTTATTACTGAAGGGTTCATGTCCAGCCACTTGACTTTCTGGACTCTTGGGTGGTCATGATGTGTTGCTAGATACCGCTCATAATCTGGGAATATGGGTTTCTTAATTGATGAATTAATAAACTAATCATGATTAGAATTAATAAGATTAATTCTAATTAATTACGGATTATTATTCTCAAAAACGTTTGGATTAATTCATGTTCGCTACCAATTGACTAGGAAACCTAATAGGCCACACACAATAGAGGATTATATACTCAAGATGTTATTTGATAACATAGTAGGGTTGATTGAGAGAAAGAGAAGTTGTTGTGGATAAATTATAATTAGTTATAATTTGTGGTCCAAATTGCAATTGTGAGAACTTGATGTTTCCAATTACAATTATGGAATTCTAATTGTTTTAGGATTTCAATTTTTTCAGTGAATTTTTCGGTTTATATGATGATATAACTAAAACCCTAGGAGGGTATTCACACGAAAATAGCAGCCACCAAAAACTCTCTTCTCTTCTCTCTCTCATTTTGCTGAAAACGTGAAGAACCCAAGCCGCCATCTTTTTCTGCTAGCACAGGAAATTTTGGTGCTTGAGTATTCCTCTGTGTGGATTACTGTTAGAGATAATCGCACATTGTGATTATAGTGGTTAGATGTTCAACTCTCGTGAAGTTTGATCAACAGGATTGCTGGATCGTGTCTCGACTTGAAGAAAATTTTATTTTTCGGACTATCAAAGAAAGGTAAAAAGCTGTTAACATAATTATCTTTATGTCTTGTTTTCCACACATATGCAGATTTTGGGATGGTATCTCATTTTATTCTTCCGCGGTGCTGTATAGGATACGAGCCTGAGATACCCAACAGTGGTATCAAAGCCATGCTATGTGTGAAACCCCGGTCAAAACCAACCTTAGAGTAAGGGGGTTGAGATGCATATCATACTTTATTTCATAATTAAATATATTTTCATATGATTTCTATGTACTTTGGATTTGATTTTTATTGTCTTGAAGTCTTGTTGGTGAGTATTGTGTGAGATGGGCAAAATGGTAATTTTTGCCCGAGGTGAAAATAAGGAGATAGATTGTGGATTGAATAGAAAATAATTTTTCTAGTGGAATTAGCAACAAGAGTCGTTGTGGTTTAGTGGTTAGAGCTTTGGAATTTATTCTTGAGGTCTTGAGTTCAAAGTCCATCATAGAAGCTTTAACTTGATTAAATTTTATTTTTGCTTGGGAAGGAATGGTTTTGACCTTAAGGGCCTAGATCAATGTGGTGATGATGTCCTAGGAGAGACATGTTAGGAGTATTCTCATTCCACTCCTTTGCCTACTCGAAATTCCCAAAGGGAATTCTTGTTCCCTTGATCTTTGGTTTTCCTTAGCTTTCAACTCCTTAGTTTGATCAAGATGTTCTAGCCTTTTTCTTTCCAGAAAATTCAGTAAAGTGCTGAGGTCTTTTAGGATCAAAATGTCTTGGTAAAAGACTTCTTATGGTCTGGAAAATATGGAAGAGTTGAGGGGAATTCCGAGAGGAGAAATCCCTCTAGTAAGCTTGCTGAAATTTCACTCTAGACTAGCTCATCTGTTTTCATGGCATGAGTTGAAATTTTCCAGCTTGTTGTACCTTCAAATTGCCGAGCTTCTTAGCTTACATTCCCTCCCAAATGCTGCCAGAAAAATGGCCTTAAGATCAATTTGAATCATGAATTATTTCTGCCATTTTCAGGCTACACAAAGACTGAGCAAAACCAGTGAAAAATTCTGGGCAAATCGCTACCTTGGAGGCTCAAAACCGAGATGTTTTCTTCCAGATTTTGTGCAGCACCTTAGCCACATTTTTCCTCCATGAAGAAGGTTGGAAACCAGCCTTGAATACCCCTAAAATTCCCCTTCAAACTCTCTACAAATTGGCTGGAAGTGGCAGATGAAATTCTGCCCAGAAAATTACTGTGCAGCGAAAAAAAAACTGGGCAGTCCAGATTTCCAGTTTTGTTTCCTATTTTTCTTCTAGCCGAAACACCAGCCCTAATCTGTTAAAACCTCCCTTAAACTACAATTAACAGAGCTCCATTGTTTCCCACAAGCTTCTGGACGAAAGGCAGCAATGGCTGTCCGAAAATCTCTCCAACAAATCCCAGCAATTTAGCATGATTACTTTCCAAAATTCCAGCCATCTTATTTAGCAACCTTCCATGATATCTTGCTCAATTGACCAGACTTCTTCTTCATCATTGTGCCCCTTAGTTTCGGCCATCATAAGCCTTATTGAACCAGCTTTAATTCCTCAGAAAAGCTACACAACCAGTCGGCCATAGGAGACTTCAAAGCTGTCCAAACAATCAAGATATTCTTAGAATATTTAATTTCCAAATTCACTTCTTAAAAATATTCTTCAAGGATTGTAACAACTAACCTTTCCTTTTCCCTTCCAAATCAGAGAAACAACTCCCTAAACCCTACTGAAAATTGGCCAGCCCTATCTCCCATAAAAAATTCGGCAGCTGCAAATTCCTTACCTCTCTCTCTCGATTTTCTGCAACCATCAAGAACACACACACTACACCAAGAACATCTACTTCTTCTCTACACCTAATACCCCTCCAAACCATCTGAAACCCTCACAAAAATCTCCAGATTTAGTCTACTCATTGCTGTGAATCCATCAACACCATTATTAACATCAAACTCCTCAAAATATCTTGCTACTTCGGATCAAAAACAGAAATTTCTGTGAAGAACAAGAACATCTTCAAGGTAAATTCACTCAATCAACTTCATCCTCTTCAAACTTGATCTCTAGTGGGAACCTATATGAATAACCATGCTAATGATCTCTTCTTCTGTCTTTCTCTCTCTCTCTCTCATGGCCGAAATCACTCTTCTTTGGCCGGATGACTTCTCCTCCCATAATCTTGCTCTCACCATCTCCCTTGGACAAGGTTAGCCATTTAGGAGTTGAGATCTACTCTAAACTCCTTCAAAGCATTCATCAACCAAGTAAGTACCTTCAATCCTTCTTTTAAACTCTAGAATCATGTCTCTAGGATGATGTTGTTAAAACATGAATGGCGATGGGATTGTGTATGTGTTGTTGATGATTGAAGCATGAGTACATGTATGATTGTGAAGGAGATGTGATTTATTGATGGAAGGATTATATTGGTTGGTTGTATGTGGAATTGAGTTTGATGCATGTCATGGGTAGTATGTGTGATGAAGTATGCTAGAGATTATGTCACCTTTGGTGAATAGGAGTTATATGCATGACTAGAATATTGAAGCCATGATCATGTTTATGCTAATAAAGGTTAAATCATGTCTTAATAAATTTAGATCTATGCCTATATGCAAGATTTGGATGATTTAATGAATTGAAGGATTGTGTATGTTCTTGATTGAGGATGGCCATAGAAATTTGATCATGATCTAGTTGTCCCTAAAACTAATTTTCACTTTATGCATAAAATACTCATTAAAATAATATTGCTAGGATTTTCGAAAAACCCTAGGAAGGGTAGATTTGGAATTATTATATATATAAAGGATATTTTAGTCAAATAAATAATAATTTTGCTAGAAAATAAAAGAAATAAATATTATTTAAAATAAAGAGATCAATTAAAGCTTTATGAGAATGATTCATAATTAGTAAAATATTTACTAAATCAAAACCCTTAAGGATTTACTTAATATTTTCCAAGAAAGGCTTATTAAATTTAATCTCAACTAGTTTTAGCTATCAATTATTTTCTAACAACTAAACTATCATTAAATCACTATTTTACCTAGTACCATCTATGACTCTTGATCAAATAAACTCTAAATCTTTCCCAACAAGGTTTAAACTTCCAACTTATTAGAATTTATTTCCCAAACCATTAATTATTTTAAATAACAAATTAAACTTAGCTTATAAACCTATTTAGTTATTATTTTATCTTAAAGCTTGGGACACTAGCATCATGGTAGTAGTGAATTGAATTGATTTAAAATTGAGGAAGTGGTTTGTGACTTGAAATTGATTAAGATTTGTATTTACCTATGTGGGGTTAGGTCAGTTGTTCGAGACCTTGTTGTTGTGAGCAAGAATCAGGTAAGCTCCTGCATAAAACATATCGATGTGAAAATGTTTTCCTTATGGCAAGCTAAATGTGGAGTGTATGGACACTCGTTTATCTGAAGGTAATTAAGGGTTGAATTCGTTCTTATTTCCAACACTTAAATTATTTAAAAGCTAATGAGCAGATTTTCCAAACTTAAAACTCTTTCCAAAACTGATTTCTCCCAAAACTTTGGAAACCCTCAAATTGCTATTTTCATGAAGAGCAATGCTTCGTTCATTTTATCCCAAGTGGGAAACGTCGTTGAGTACTCAATAGGAGTGGACTACTAGGACTAGTCTTTGAAGGGTTAGGGTAAGTCTCTCAGCAGGTGGCCACCTCTGAGGGGTGAGTCCTTCCCGGATAAGATGTCAGTCCAGTGAGTCGTGCCGGTCCGAGCTAGCAGTTTGTTTTCGGTCAAGTGACTGTGTTTTGCCGGAATGGACACCCGATTGTTGTTTGGGTATAGAGAATGAGGAGTATCTTGCCCAGTAGGCCGATCACCTACTTTTGTCAGTCTGCACAAAGTGTCGGCATTCTGACCGGTTATGGGGCCCAACGTGTGGTAACCCATATCTCTTTCTTTCGAGTGGTTGATTTCATTACTTATGTACGGCTAGATAAGCCAAAACGCCACTCTTGCTTTTGACTAATGTTTCTCTTATCAAAGTTTCACACTTTGCATCCTCAAACTGTTTTCACTGAACACCCAAAGCACACACAGACTTACTAAGATTTCTGTCTCATCACCTTGTTATCATGATTGCAGGTTGATCCTGTTGTGGGGTCGAGTAGCTAGTAATATCTGCCTTGGAAGAGAATGTGTCTTTTGATTCTATGTATTGCTTTGGGGAGACGAGAGTGGATAATTTTATTTATGGTTTTTGTTTTGGAGTTTCATGGATTAACTCTTGGAGTGTTTTGGGTTGTAATAATTTTTTTTTTAAAGTTAAAGTATTATTTTATTTTAGCCATTTTATTTGTGTGACCTAGTTATAAAGACCCCTTATCCTTTGGACGGGGCGATATCCCCGGCCCTGGCGGGCCTAGGCTTCGGGGTGTTACATGTGTGGTTTACGAACATTATTTTTTGCATGAAATCTGGTTTCATGTATTCATGTTTATCTTTGTTTGCTGTGAAAATTGTTTTCACTTGAGTTGAAATCGTTTCGAGCTTTGTGGATTGGGTCTGTAGCACAATATGATTGTATAAAAGTTACAGTATATTTCGAAAGATGCTTTCTTTATGTGCTGAAAGTTTTCTGCAGAAAAATGTTTTCTTGAAAACATGTTGATTGCTTTCCATTTCATCTTGTGAATTTGATTTTCTATTTTATTTTGTTTAAACTAACAAATTGGTTGTTGTTGTGAGCTTCAAAACAGAAAATACTACTAACAATTGTTCTCACTGAAAATTTACAGAAGAAGATGTCACCAGAAATTGTTTCTGGAAAATTTTCAAAATTGCTGCCATTGTTAGCGACTACAGCCTGCGCTAGCTCCGGCTCCTAGCCGGCGCCGGTTTCGTGCTGTTTCGTGAACATCAGAAAATCGTTTCTGAAAAGTTTTTTCTTTAAAATTAGAATGCAGTCAGCGCCAGCCCTGGCTACCAAACCGGCACCGGTTCTGCTCCATTTTACACGTTCCATCTATTTAAAAAAAATTCCTAGAATAGAATTTTGAAAGGAAAAAATCTCATTTGATGAAAGGCGGTAAAATAAAAATTTTTCCAAGGGAGCATTGTCCCCTTAACCCCAGCCCGCTGACTGGCCAGTGGGACCGCCATTTTCATTACTAGAGATGGAACCCAAAAGTACTTTCTCAAAATTAGTTTTGAATCAAACAATTTTATCTTTCAAAATAATGATTTTGAAAAATATAAAATTGGTGTATTTTTCTAAAACGTTGATTTTAGAATTTGTTTTATTTTTCCAAAATAGTAATTTTGGAATAATAAAAGTTATATATTTATTTTGTTTAAGCATAACTAATGGCATGGTGGATGGTTATGGACTAAAACCAATTATATCTATTCATGCATTTTATAGTTTTGATTTTTTTTTTTAGAAATAGGGCCTACGTGTCCTGCCTTCTCTAGAATTCTTGTGTAGTTTTCTTGTCATATAATTCCCCTCGAATGTAACTCGAGGTTTTCTCTCTTTAGAAAATTATGTAATTAGTTTACATAGGTTAGATAGGAGTAGAATTATTTTATTTTGGAGATGGCAACCAAAACAAGGCAAGAAGGTAAGACCTTCTACTTAAATCATGCATGAACACATAAGGTTAACTATATTAATTTCTTTTATGATTCAAATAAATTAATTTAGAGTAAAGCCCATAACCATACCACGTAATCTCTTTATTACCATGCTTATCAATTATGTGATTTATTGATTTTTATGCATGTCATTCAATGAAATCACTAAAAGGAACAAATCCCTTAATTAATATTAAACATAATTCCTTCTGTTAATATAGTAAGAACGAGAGTCCCTTTTCGAGACTATGTTGTTGAGCAAACCTAAGCCTACTTTACATTAGGCATGTTCAAACTATAGAATTAAATTCCTGATTAATGGGTCGGGTTTAACTAAATTCTTTATCCCGATTGGGTAAACTCAAGCATAAAGAAATTTAGAGAAAAAGTTGGGGTAGCCCAAAAGGCTTTAAGATTAAAAGCTGTTAATCACCCAATGATCTGGTAGTTATATACGATGTAATTGGTATTGGATACCTACTAATGAACTCAATGGTGGCTTGTTGGGCAAACCTAAGGTTATTCTTGAGGAATTTGGATACCGGTCCACTAGGAAAGCTTCCAATGGACTTTCCCGAATCAGTAGTGGGGGCTATTGATTTGACTAAAATAGTGGAGTAAAAATGCATTTAATTAAAGTCCTAATTATTTGCATATCATGTGCATATACAAGTAGCTAATGCTTCTATCTTTATATCTAGGTCACTTGCATCATGTCTACAAACTTAAATCTATGTAGCATCTTGGAAACCAACAAGTTAACCAAATCAAACTATCTCGACTGGTATAGAAATTTGAGAATCGTTCTCAAATCGAAAAAGTTGTTCTACGTTCTAGATGCTCCTATTCCGCCACCACCAGCTCAAGATGCTCATACTGATGAGCATGCTATCCACAAAAGGCACAAGGAGGATAGTGATAGAGCATCATGTATTATACTAGCATCCATGACTGCTGAGTAGCAAAAACAGCAAGAGCACATGGATGCTCCATTGATTATACTACATCTTTGAGAGCTGTTTGATGCCCAAGCTAGAGCAGAGAGATGTGAGATCTCGAAGTAACTATTCCATTACAAAATGACAGAGGGTTCTTCTGTGGCCACTCATGGGCTGAAGATGCTGGGCTTAATAGAGAAGCTTGGATCTCTTGGGTTTGCAACGGATCATGACTTAAGTGTTGACTTAATTCTACAATCTTTGCCTAATAGTTTCTCATAATTTTTGATTAACTATTAGATGAACAAGATTAAGTCCACCATTCCTAAGTTGATCAATCTTCTTAAAACTGCGGAGTCCTTTATGAAGAAGGATTCCAATGTAGTTTTAATGGTAGAATCTTCTTCTGAGAAGAAAGTTCAAAAGAAGAAGAAGGCTCCCATGAAGCTCAAAGGTAGTGTAAAGAAGAAGGATGCAGCTGCCAAAGGCCTATGCCATCATTGTGGGAAGATGGGCCACTAGAGGCGCAACTGCAATGTAACACCTCGAAGCCTAGGCCCGCCAGGGCCGGGGATGTCGCCCCGTCCAAAGGACAAGGGGTCTTTATAACTAGGTAACACAAACAAATCGCGGAATAAAAATAATATTTAACTAAAAAAAAAGTTATTACAACCCAAAGAAAACTTCAAGAATAAATCCATGAATTCCAAAACAAAAACCATAAATAAAATTATCCACTCTTGCCTCCCCAAAGCAATACATAAAATCAATAGACACATTCTCTTCCAAAGCAGATATTACTAGCCACTCAACTCCACAGCAGGATCATCCTAAAATAATGATAGATAGGTGATGAGATAGAAATCTCAGTAAGTCCGTGTGTGCTTTGGGTGTTTAGTGAAAACAGTTCGTGGATGCAAAGTGTGATACTTTTATAAGAGAAACATTGGCAAGTAATAAATATTAGTCAAAAGCAAGAGTGGCGTTTTGGCTTATCTAGCCGTACATAAGTAATGAAATCAACCACTCGAAAGAAAGGGATATGGGTTACCACACGTTGGGCCCCATAACCGGTCAGAATGCCGACACTTTGTGCAGACTGATAAAAGTAGATGATCGGCCTACTGGGCAAGATACTCCTCCTTCTCTATACCCAAACAACAACCGGGTCTCCATTCCGGCAAAACACAGTCACTTGACTGAAAACAAACTGCTAGCTCGGACCGGCACGACTCACTAGACTGGCAACTTATCCAGGAAGGACTTACCCCTCAGAGGTGGCCACCTGCTGAGAGACTTACCCTAACCCCTCAAAGACTAGTCCTAGTAGTCCACCCTTATTGAGTACTCAACGACGTTTCCCACTGGGGATAAAATAAACAAAGCATTGTTCTTCATGAAAGTAGCAATTTGAGGGTTTCCAGAGTTTTGGGAGAAATCAGTTTTAGAAAGAGTTTTAAGTTTGGAAGATCTACTCATTAACTTTTAAATAATTTAAATGTTGAAAATAAGAGTGAATTCGACCCTCAATTGCCTTCAAATAAACGAGTGACCATACACTCCATATTTAACTTGCCATAAGAAAACATTTCACATCGATCAGGTTTTATGCAAGAGCTTACCTGATTCTTGCGCACAACAACAAGGTCTCGAACAGCTGACCTAACCCCACATGGCAAATACAAATCTTAATCAGATTCAAGCTACAATCCACTTCCTCAATTTTAAATCAACTCAATTCACTACTACCATGATCCTAGTGTCCCAAGCTTTAAGGCAAGACACTAATTAAATAGGTTTATAAGCTAAGTTTAATTTGTTATTTAAAATAATCAATGGTTTGGGAAATAAATCCTAATAAGTTGAAAGTTTACATCTTGTTAAGGAAAATTTAGAGTTTATTTGATCAAGAGTCATAGGTGGTACTAGGTAAAATAGTGATTTACTGATAGTTTAGTTGTTAAAAAATAATTGATAGCTAGAACTAGTGAACATTAAATTTAATGAGTCTTGTTTGGAAAATAATAAGTAAATCCTTAAGGGGTTTTGATTTAATAATCATTTTACTAATTATAATTATTTCCATGAAAGGCTTTAATAATATTTATTCACTTTATTTTTAGCAAAATTATTATTTATTTGACTAAAATATCATTTATATATATAATAATTCCAAATCTACCCTTCCTAGGGTTTTTCGAAATTTACTAGCAAAATTATTATTGAATATTTTATTCATGAACTAAATTTAGCTTAGGGACAACTAGATCATGATCAGGATTCTATGGCCAACCACAATCAATAACATACACAATCCTTCGATTCATCAAATCATCCAAATCTTGTATCTAGGCATAGATCTAAATTTATTAAGACATGATTTAACATTTACTAGCATAAACATGATCATGGCTTCAATAATCTAATCATGCATATAACTCCTATTCACCAAAGGTGACATAATCTCTAGCATGCTTTAACACAAATACAACCTATGACATGCATCAACCCTCAAATCAACATACAATCATCCAAGATGAACCTTTCATGCATAAATCCTATCTCCTTCACAATCATACAATTGCTCATGCTTCAATCTCAGCAATAAATATATATACTCAAATCCTATCACCATCCACCTACTAACATCATCATCCTAGAGACATGATTCTAGAGTTTAAAAAGAAGATTGAAGGTACTTACTTGATTGATTAATGTCTTGAAGAAGTTTGGAATAGATCTCAACTCCTAGATAGCTAACCTTGTCCAAGAGAGATGGCGAGAGCAAGATTATGGAAGGAGAAGTCATCCGGCCAAGGGTGAGAGATTTCGGCCATGAGAGAGAGAGAGAGAGACAGAGAAGAAGAAGAAGAAGAAGAAGAAGAAGAAGAAGAAGAAGAAGAAGAAGAAGAAGAAGAAGAAGAAGAAGAAGAAGAAGAAGAAGAAGAAGAAGAAGAAGAGATCATTAGTATGTTTATTCATATAGGTTTTCATTAGAGATCAAGTTTGGAGAAGATGAAGTTGTTAGAATAAGTTTACCTTGAAGATGTTCTTGACCTTCACAAAAATTTCTAGTTTTGATCCAAAGTAGCAAAATGATTTGTGGAGTTTGATGTTAATAACGGTGTTGATGGATTCACAGCAAAGAGCAGATCAAATCTGGAGATTTTCGTGAGGGTTTGAAGTGGTTTGAAGGTGTATTAGGTGAAAGAAGGTAGTAGGTGTTCTTGGTGTAGTGTGTGTGTTCTTGATGGTTGAAGAAAATCGAGAGAGAGAGAAGAGGAAGCTGCCGAATTTCTGTGAGGGATAGGGCTGGCTGATTTCCTGTAGGGTTTAGGGAGTGATTTCTCTTATTTGGAAGGGAAAGGAAAGGTTAGTTGTTACAATCCTTGAAGAATATTTTTTAGGAAGAGAATTTGGAAACTAGATATTCTAAGAATATCTTGATTTTTCTGGACAGCTTTGAAGTCTCCTATGGCCAACTGAATGTCTGGCTTTTCTGAGGAATTAAAACTGGTTCTACAAGGCTTATGACGGCCGAAACTAAGGGGTACAAAGATGAAGAAAAAGTCTGGTCAATTGAGTAAGATATTATGGAAAGTTGCTAAACAAGATGGCTGGAATTTTGGAAACCAATCAAGCTAAATTGCAGGGATTTGTTGGAGAGATTTTCGAGCAGCCATTGATGGAATTTCACGCAGAAGCTCAAGGGAAACAATGGAGCTCTGTTGCTGGAGGTTTAAGGAAGGTTTTTGCATAAATAGGTTGGTGTTTCGGCTGGAAAAGTAATGGGAAGCAAGCTAGAAAATTCATGCACAACAATTTTCGCTGCACAGGGAATTTTCTGGCAGAATTTCGTCCGCCTCTTCCAGCTGAGATGCAGTGAGTTTGAAGGGGGGTTTTAGGGGTATTCAATTCTGGTTTCCATCCTTCTTCACGGAGGAAAAACATGGCTAAGGTGCTGCACAAAATCTGGAAGAAAACAGCTTGGTTTTGGACCTCCAAAGCTGCGTTTTTGCCCAGAATTTTCTCTGGTTTTGCACAGCTTTTGTGCAGTCTGAAAATGGCAGAAATAATTCATGTTTCAAGCTGAACTTAAGGCCATTTTTCTGGCAGCATTTGGAAGGAAATGTCAGCTAAGAAGTTCAACATTTTGAAGGTACACAAGCTGGAAAATTTCAGCTCACTCCAAGAAGGAAGATGAACTAGCTATAGAGTGAAATTTCAGCAAGCTTTCTAGAAGGATTTTCCTCTTGAAATTTCCCACAATTCATTCACATTTTCCAGACCATGAGAAGCCTTTTACTAGGACATTTTGATCCTAAAAAACCTCAGCCCTCTACTGAATTTTCTGGAAAGGAAAAGGGTAGAACACCTTGATCAAACTAAGGAGTTGAAAATTAAGAAAAACTAAATATCAAGGGAACAAGAATTCCCTTTGGGAATTTCGAGTAGGCAAAGGAGTGGAATGAGAATACTCCTAACATGTCTCTCCTAGGACATCATCACTACACTGATCTAGGCCTTTAAGGCCGAAACCAACTCCCCCCAATCAAAAATAAAATTTAATCTAGCTAAAGCTTCTATGATGGAATTTGAACTCTAGACTTCAATAATTAATTCTAAGGCTCTAACCACTATACCACAACAACTCTTGTTGCTATTTCTACTAGAAAAATTATTTTCTATTCAATCCACAATCTATCTCCCTATTTTCACCTCGGGCAAAAATTACCATTTTGCCCCTCTCACACAATACTCACCAACACGACTTCAAAACAATAAAACTCAAATCCAAAGCACATAAAAATCATATGACAATGTATTTAATCATGGAGTAAAGCATGATATGCATCCTAACCCTCTTACTCTAAGGCCGATTTTGACTGGGGTTTCACATGCAAAGCCTACTTGGAGACCATTAAGGAGAAGAAGTAGAAGGAGAAGCTTACAAGCACTTCTACTTCTACTCCGAGTATGTTTATGATTGAGATAAAGACTGCCTTTAGAAATGAGATATGGGTATTAGATACCGGATGTGGATCTCATTTGTGCAATAACTTGCAGGGACTAAAGAGCAGTAGAAGGCTAGAGAAAGGCGATGTGGATCTACGTACTGCAAATGGGGCAAAGGTTGTTGCATTTGCTGTGGGGACATACAAGCTGAACTTACCTTCGAGATTAATTCTAGAACTGCAAAACTATTATTTTGTACCAGTTTTAATGAAAAAAATTATCTCAGTTGCGTGTTTAGACTTATATGGGTTTCATTTGATATTTAAGAATAAATATTGTTCTTTTTCATTGAATGATATTCATTATGGTTCAGCAACTCTGGTTAATGGTTTATATGTTCTAGACTTGCATAATCCAGTTCTCAATATAAATAATAAGAAACCCAAAATGGATAACTTTAACGCCTCTTACTTATGGTATTGTTGTTTGGCTATGTAAACGAAAATCGTGTTTCTAAGTTACACAAGCTTAGTGACTTAGGATCATTTGATGATGAATCATATGGCACATGTGAATCTTGTTTACTAGGCAAAATGACTAAAGCTCCTTTTCTAGGAAAAGGAGAACAGGCCAAGGAGTTATTATAACTCATATATTCTGATGTATGTGACCCAACGTCAATACAAGCAAAAGGAGGTTATAACTATTTCATAACCTTTATCGATGATTTCTCACGATACGAGTATTTGTATTTAATGAAATACAAATTTGAGGCCTTTGAAAGGTTCAAAGACTTCAAGAATGAAATAGAGAAACAACTTGGCAAAATTATTAAAACTCTAAGATCTGATTGAGGAGAAGAATACTTGAGCCAAGAGTTCCTGAGTTATCTTAGAGATAATGAGATATTATCTTAATGGACTCCACCACATACACCTCAACATAACGGTGTATCTGAGAGAAGGAATCGAACCCTTCTAGATATGGTACGGACTATAATGGCTTCTGTAAACCTACCAAAATTATTTTGGGGGCATGCACTAGAAACTTCTGTTTATATACTAAACAGAGTTCCAACAAAAACGGTTGATTCTATCCCATTTGAGATGTTCTATGGTAAGAAACTAAAGTTATCTCACTTGCGAGTATGGGGTTGTCCTGCCGTTGTCAAAAGGCCACAGTCAGACAAACTTGATAGTAAGTCTGACAAGTGTTTGTTTGTGGGATATCTGAAAGAATCTTTCAAATATTACTTCTACCTCCCTTCTGAAAACAAATTGTTTGTTTCAAAGCGTGCCGTCTTCTTAGAGAAGGAGCACATGCTCAAAAAGGACAGTGGGAGTAAAATTGAACTTAGTGAAGTACATGAAGATCAAACAAATGATGATCAACTGTCTAACCCCACATCTATTGAGAGAATAGATGAACCTTCTAATACACAAGAACCTCGTAGATCTAGTAGGATACGTGTGGCACCTGAGATATATGAATTTCTTATTAGTGACCACAATGACGTATTGCTCATTAATGAAGATGAGCCTACTATCTACAAGGATGTTCTAAACAGTTCAAAATCTGGCAAATGGCTTGAGGCCATGAAGTCAGAAATGGATTCCATGTACAAAAACCAAGTATGGACTTTGGTTGATCCACCCAAAGGAATTAAACTTATTGAGTGCAAATGGATTTTCAAGAAGAAAACGGACATGGATAGTAACTTAGTTACCTATAAAGCACATCTAGCGGCAATGGGTTATCGTCAACAACATGGTATTGACTATGATAAAACCTTCTCGCCAGTAGCCATGTTAAAATCTATCAGGATACTCTTAGCCATTACTGCTCATCATGATTATGAGATTTGGAAAATGGATGTGAAAACAACTTTTCTAAACGAAAATCTGACTGAGGAAGTGTATATGACACAACCTGAGGGTTTCACATCCAATGATAGCATAAATGTGTGTAAGTTGCAAAGGTCCATTTATGAACTTAAGCAAGCTTTTAGGAGTTGGAATATCCATTTTGATAAAACAATCAAAGAGTTTGATTTTATTCAAAACATGGATCAACCTTATGTATGCAAGAAGGTTAGTAGAAGTGCATGAAGGCATGGAAAATGGGAAAACACGGAGCACACAGCGGAAGCGAATATAAAAAACTGGAAAATAAGAACAGGGATTCTAGGGCAGGGCCGGCGCCGGCTCGGGCAGCCGTAGCCGGCGCCGGTTGTGCCCTATCCCAATCCCGAGGTTTTAAAAATTTTACCTCTTTTTCTCGTTCTAAGTATTGGCAGTACCGGAACGTGTGCAATTAGTGTAGGTGTGCTGGTAGAAGCCTCTGGTGGGATTCCTGCAAGCCTCCTACTCTGCCTTTGCATGTATGTGAACGCAAAACTCTCGGTCTTCCAGTATATGGCCTGTCTAATTACCGTTTGGTGAACAACTAACGAGCTAGGAAATTTTCTAGAGAGAGAGAGAGAGATGTCTGGCTATTCCACAGAGGAGAAGCCGTCTCTCTTATGTGTCTAATTGCAACAACGTTGTTTCCAATCTTTGTGTTTAACCTAAATAAAAAATCCTAGGTTAAACTGGACTGGGACATTGGACTCTTGGTTTAACCTATTGGACTTAATTAATTATTCTAGTTAGAACCAATTCAATGGCCCAACAAATAATTAATTTTCTAGCCCAAATAAACCGGTTAAATTAAATAAGCCTAAATCAGTTTAGTCCCAGGTTAATCGCTAATTATTCAAACTGGGTTAAAGCCCTGAATAGTTAATTAATGCACTAAACCAATTTAATTAATTCTCTCTCCATGGACCATTATTTTATTCTAGCCCAATAATTAAATTAGGCTACTTAAATAAAATAATTCCATTTACTTTAAGATCAATCATTTAACCTGTATTTAATTAGGACTCATGGTCTATACTGGGGACCAAAAGACACACCACCTTAGCTACTAAAATGACTAAAATACCCTTGCCATATAAACAGTTGTATTTTGCATTTTAAATATTTTCTAATATCATCATAAGGAAATATTGACCCCAAGGACAATGTTGCGTTAGTAAAGTCTTCGACCTACAGGTGTAATGACTAAAATACCCTTCTATACATCGCCGTACATTTAGAGAGGAAGAAGTGTACTAACATCTCTTTAAATGACATCTACCATCCTTAGGCTTCTAGTCCAATGATCCACGACCTCTTGGATTGTTTTCGCTTTCCAATGGAGCTACCCTAAAGCAAATATCCAAGTTATGTTTCCTAGGGCCTTGGATGTTCAGATCATTCAGATAACCACAAAGGGGCGATATAGTATAGAAACTATCTTGTACAAGTTTGTCTTAACTAACTAGCCATGTATACTCAACATGCAAGTATATTGGCCCTACGATAGAACTTCAATTATAGCATATCAAAAGTATATGCTTCCAGCTTCGTCAGACCACCAACTTATACTCAAGTCGTAGAGTACTAGTCCACGCTATAGCGGTAGTAGTCTAGGTTTCTACCATATAATACTTTTAGGAAACCACTACTATAGGTCCTGTTTTACGTATTCAAAATACGATTATGTCATAAAGTGAGTGGACTACGCACTGGCTAAAGGTAAGCCATTCCCCATTTAGAATTTACAACATAATAACCTAAACATGATGGGATTCCCATTCTCATCAATTGATTAAGAACAAAAGTTTATGTACTAAGTAGCCTGTGATCCATACCTTACTGTGAAAGACCTCCATTCACATAAACTACTTACTTAAACACAATGGGTCTTTTCCAAACGTAATTGTATACAAATAAAATTGTAAATTCACAAACGATTTTTAAAAATAAATTCTTTTATTAAAATATTCAATTTTTACATCAGAAACCTAGTCTAAGAGGACATATATCCCAACAATCTCCCACTTGCACTCTAAGACTAAGTAAGTCCATAGGTGCCCACCCTTATGGCATCGAGTGTCTCTTGCAGACTCTCTCAGCTAAATGCTTGGTGAATGGATTTACTAGATTGTTCTCGGAGGCAATCTGTTCCACCACGACTTCCCGTCTCTGGATGAAATCCCGAATCGGGTGGTACTTCCTCTCGATGTGCTTCTCCTTCTTGTGGTTCCTAGGTTCTTTTGATTGTGATACTACTCCAGTGTTGTCACAATACATCACAATCGGCCTGTCCATGTGTGGCACGACTCCGAGTTCTGAAAGGAACTTCCGGAGCTAGACTGCTTCCTTTGGATGCCTCCGAAGCTACCACATACTCAGCTTCCATGGTTGAGTCAGCAATGTAAGATTGCTTGATACTCCTCCATGAAATAGCTCATCCAGACATGGTGAAGACATATCCAGTAGTGGATTTTCTTTCATCCTTATCCGCCTGAAAGTCTGAGTCTGTATATCCTATAGGAACTAAGCCATCAGCCCAGTAAACCAGCATATAATCTTTCGTTCCCTTGAGGTACTTGAGTATATGCTTTACAGCTTGCCAATGAACCTTCCCAGGGTTTGACTGATATCTGCTAACCAAGTCTACGACAAAGTAGATATCTGGCCTGGTACACAGCATGGCATATATAAGATTTCCCACAGCCAAAGAATAAGGAATCCTACTCATTCTATCATTTTCTTCTTGAGACTTAGGACAGTCTCTTGAAGAAAATAACAACCTATGTCTGCAAGGAATTAAAGTTCCCTTGCATCTTGTCAATGTATGCAGCTTGGGATAATCCTAACATTCTCTACTTCCTATTTCTAAGAAGTTTAATCCCGAGAATGTAGCTAACTTCTCCCAAGTCCTTCATACTAAATTGACTAGATAGCCAAACCTTTGTAGATGATAATGACCTTACATCATTTCCAATTAGTGGAATATCATCCACATACAAGACAAGAAAAACCATATTAATGCCTTTAAGCTTCTTGTACACGTATGGTTCATTCTCGTCTTGAACAAAATCATAAGACTTTACAGTCTCATTAAAACGAATGTTTCATACCCTTGATACCTACTTAAGTCCATAGATGGATTTCTTAAACTTGCAAACCATAAGCTCTTGGCCCTCAGCAATAAAACCTTCTTGTTGAGACATATAGATGTCTTCACTAAGATGGCCATTTAAAAATGCCGTCTTGACATCCATTTGCCATCTCTCATAGTCATAATGACATGCGATGGCAAGGAGGATACGGATGGACTTAAGCATGGCTACCGGGAAAAGGTTTCCTTATAATCGATTCCCTCTTTCTGAGTACACTATTTCGCCATAAGCCTAGCTTTGAAGGTTTTCACCTTTCCATCTATTCCCCTCTTTCTCTTGTATACCCACTTACACCCTATAGCTTTTATCCTTTCAAGTGAAGCTATAAGATCCGAAACTTGATTGAGATACATAAACTCAATCTCGGCTTTCATTGCTTCATGCCACAGATTTGCATCGGTATTAACAATAG
Organism: Voacanga thouarsii; assembly: GCA_026120185.1. Taxonomy (NCBI): domain Eukaryota; kingdom Viridiplantae; phylum Streptophyta; class Magnoliopsida; order Gentianales; family Apocynaceae; genus Voacanga; species Voacanga thouarsii. Next base: position 112,331 of record JANUWF010001871.1, on the reverse strand, counting down.
CCTCCTCATATCTAGTGGGGTCTTGTTCCTGATGGTCGGAGACCAGCTCAAAAGCTTCTCCTGTCCATCTCTCTAGAACCCTAGACACTTTCCCACTACGATGAGACTCCATATGTACAAACTCTTGAGGCTGTGCCTCTTCTTGTAACATAATCGGATCAGAAGAAGTTACTTCCGAAGATAATTTCTCCTCCAGTTCCAACCTAGTTGAACCTTTTGTGGAAGTACTTTGATCATCCTCCAAGTATCTAGCATTGGTACTAACTAGTACTTTCTACTCCTTAGGATGATAAAAGTGATACCCAACAAAATAGCATAATTCTGATCTTGGTTCCAACTTGTCTCCCTTGACCAGTACATAAGTTGGACAACCCCATATCCTGAGATGATTTAGACTTGGCTTATGCCCAGTCCACATCTCATAGGAGTCCTAGGTACTGACTTGGAAGACACCAAGTTCAGAATATATACCGCTGTTTCCAGAGCATATCCCCAAAAGGACAACGGAAGAGTAGCATGAGACATCATGCTTCGGACCATTTCCATCAATGTCCTATTCCTTCTCTCAGCTACTCCGTTCTGCTGGGGCGTCCCCGGTGCAGAGAGCTGGGATACTATCCTATGATGTACCATGTAGTCTTTGAATTCACCAAGGAGGTACTCTCTACCACGATCCGATCATAAGGTCTTGATCAATTTACCTGTTCGACGCTCCACTTCAGCCTTAAACTCTTTGAACTTGTCAAAAGAGTCAGACTTGTATCTCATCAGGTAAACATAACCAAACCTTATACAATCATCCGTGAAAGTGATGAAGTACTCAAAACCTCCTCTAGTTGGTGTAGACAAAGGACCACACATATCAGTGTGAACAAGACTCAATACCTCATTGGCTCTATCCGCCTTAGGGGCAAATGACCTCTTGGTCAACTTTCCCATTAGGCAAGACTCATACTGAGGCCAATTTTCCAATCTCAATGAGCCCAATGGCTCATCATGGATTAACCTCTGAATCTTAGTTGAGTTAATATGACCTAACCTTAAATGCCAAAGAAAAGAGTCATTGACATTGGTCTTTCTCTTCCTTGTTGAAGGTTCAGATTGAGCGTTATTTAATTGATTGTTAATAAGGTTTAAGAAAAATAAATTTCCATACATGTGCCCAGTACATAGAATTTCTCCATCTCTACTGATAGAAATACCAGAATGGAAAAATACAGAATATCCTTGATTTATTAGTTTTTGCAACTGAAATCAAATTCTATCTAAATCCATGTACATATAAAGTATCTTTCAAAACCACTATTCTATTACAATAAAAAATAAGATCCAACTCTCCCACTGCAAGGGCCCAAACTTGTGCTCCATTTCCCACACATAGTCCATGTTTGCCCTTCTGGAGTCTTCTTATCTTTCTAAACCCCTACAAGGAGTTACAGATATGATCAGTGGCTCCTAAATCAACAATCCAAGTGGAAGTTGATCTAACCATTAATATAGACTCTAGATAGAAAACATTACCTATGGGGTTTTTCTTGGCTTGAAGATCTGGACACTACTCTTTTCAGTGTCCCTTTAGTCCACACTTGAAGCATTTGCCCTTGGGTTTGTCTTTGGGCTGGGTCTTGGGCTGGCCCGCTGCGTTCCCTTTCTTCTTCTTGAACTATCTGGGCTTGGGCCCAGTTCTAGAAGATGAAGCCTTAGCAATCATTGCCTTTGACTGTGGCTTTATGACCTTCTCCACCATCTGGAGCTTCTTCATCAACTTAGTCAAACCCATGTTCAACTTGTTCATGTTATAGTTCAACTTGAACTGAGTGAAGGAACCAGGTAGAGATTGGAGAACCATGTCCACTTGGCTCTCGGGGTCAATGATAGCCCCTAAGATTTCTGTCTCCTCGAAATCAGCAATCATTTTGAGCATATGCTCTCTGATTGATGCTCTCTCAGCCATCTTAGTGTTTTTGATGGTTTGAAGAGCCTCTTGCCTTGTGGGCTAGCTCTTATCCGCGAACATCGTGGCTAATGATTGGGTTATGTCATTCGCAGTGGTCATGTGCTCATGTTTGGATTGGAGCACATTAGACATAGAGGCCAACATGTAACAACGAGCCATCTCGTCGGCCTTCTTCCATGCCTTTTCAGCTTCACGCTTCTCGGTGGTGGAACCCTCCCCAATTACAGGGCAGGTTTTGTATAGGACATACTTATACTCCTGGCTGTGAGTATTATGTCCAAGTTCCTTTTCTAGTACATATAGTTTGGTCCCGTTAGCTAATTTTCCCGGAGAATAATGACCAATGGACTAATAGAACCTCCCACCATTTTTGAAAAATCGAAAAATAAAAGAAAAAAGATTCAATTTGTGAAAACAAAATAAATATGTGCACTTTATCCTTATTATCAAAATTGATAATAATCAATTTGGCTCTTAGGAAAACTGACATAGCTTCTTAGGAAGATTAACAGTTTCTTAAGCTAAGTGTGTTAACCACTACAAATTAATTCCCCTTCTAAGTAATGATCTAGAAGATAACTCTATCGAGGAGATGGCCATTTCCTCTCCTTACCTATGGGCATACCTCACACTATGACTTCCAACGAGGGGTTGGCTAATCATAGTACGTGCCCCGGGTTATTAATTACATTCCTCCATTAGATCTAGATCCTTGTGGTATCCCCATCCTATACGGGTTTACTCCCAAGGTGACGCGAGGGGACCTGCGATCTCTAATGAGTATCGTGATGGAAGCCGTGGGGCCGTTGAAACCCCTTTCCCACTTAGTCTTTTAAAACAATGGTTTTCTAAAAAATATCCTTTTGAAAATTTCCATTAAATTTTCCTTTAACTTAAAATAAAATGTCTAAGTCCATAAAATCTCCATGTCAAGGCTTATATCTTTTGAGAGCTTTTCCCATGGACTAATTTTATTTAAGTTAAAACTTAATGATTTCAAAAAAATTTCGATTAAAACTTTCTAGAGACTTTAATCTCAAGTTTATTTGACAAAACATTTTTCTTATGCCAAAATTAAAACAAAATGGCTTTCTATTTTAACTTACAAAAATATCTAAATCCAATATATTTTCTATGTCAATGATTAAATTCTTTGAGAAAATATTTAAGGATTAATTTTTGTTCAAGGTAAAACAACCACATAATTTGTAGAAAAATGCTTTCCTTGTCACAACATTCCCAAAGACTTTGGTCTTTGAGAAAACGTGCACATAGGTACAAAAATAACTAGCATGCTAGAAAACAATAAACGTTTTCATGCTCTTCTATTTTTAAACCTAAGTGTCCAGATAATAGAATTAAACACATTAATTAATTAATTAATGGTCTTGTTTAATCCTAAAATCCCTTACTAATATTTTTCATACAAAAATATTCCATGAATATTAACTATTGCAAAAATAATAACTTCGCCTAGTATGGACCCCAAAACTAAAAGAAAACGCAAGAAAAATTACAAGGAAAAATAAAATTAATTTCCTTAGTCCACTGCACCCGCTGCACTGGATCATGCACCCCATCTGCACTGTGGTTCACTGCACCGCCGCACAGAACCAGGACCCTCCAGAAACCAACGTGCAAATCGGCCTTCCAAATCCAAGCCGGCATTGGTTCCAACACGCCAAGCCGGTGCCGGTTTCGTTCTGGAACCTGTTCCTGCATTTTTTTTTTTCTGTGATTTTTCTTTGCGAATTTTCCTTGTTTTTCTGCACAACATCTGGTATCATTTGCTCTCCAATTTCAAACCAAATATAATGAAATCAACCAAAACCAACAACCGCCTATATTCATAAACATTGGGCTTACACAATTTACTAAGAAAAATAATAAATTACAGATTCCTAAAATGACAACCGCGAGGTTTAACAATGAATCTGTCCATACCAAAACAGTGAAGGATCACAATTTTAATCACACATATGTGTCCAGTTTTATTAATCTAGATGCATGCTCCCTATATTTTCACAAAAACCTTCATGCTTTGATACCAATTGAAAGCATGGAAAATGGGAAAACACGGAGCATGCAGTGGAAGCGAACATAAAAAACTGGTTAACAAGAATAGGGATTCCGGGGCAGGGCCAGCGCCGGTTGCACCCTGTCCCAATCCTGAGGTTTTAAAAATTTTACCTCTTTTCCTCGTTCTAAGTGTTGGCTGTACCAGAATGTGTGCAATCGGTGTAGGTGTGCTAGTAAAAGCCTCTGGTGGGATTCTTGCAAACCTCCTACTCCGCCTTTACATGTATGTGAACACCAAACTCTCGGTCTTCTAGTATATGGCCTGCCTAACTATCGTTTGGTGAACAACTAACGAGCTAGGGAATTTTCTAAAGAGAGAGAAAGAGAGAAGAAGCCGTCTCTCTTGTGCGCCTAATTGCAACAACGTTATTTCCAATCCTCCTATTTAACTTAAATAAAAAATCCTAGGTTAAACTAGACTGGGCCATTGGACTCTTGGTTTAATCTATTGGACTTAATTAATTATTCTAATTATAACCAACTCAATGGCCCAACAAATAATTAATTTTTCAGCCCAAATAAACCGATCCAATTAAATAAGCCTAAATCAGTTTAATCCCAGGTTAATCCCTAATTATTCAAACTGGGCCAAAGCCCTAAATAATTAATTAACCCACCAAACCAATTTAATTAATTCTCTCTCCATAGACCTTTATTTTATTCTAGCTCAATAATTAAATTAGGCTACTTTAATAAAATAATTCCATTTAATTTAAGATCAATTCCTTAACCCGTATTTAATTAAGACTTATGGTCTATACTGGGGACCAAAAGACACACCGCCTTGGCTACTAAAATGACCAAAATACCCTTGCCATATAAATAGTTGTATTTTACATTTTAAATATTTTCTAATATCATCATAAGGAAATATTGACCTCAAGGACAATGTTACATTAGCAAAGTCTTTGACCTACAGGTGTAATGACTAAAATACCCCTCTATGCATCACCGTACATTTAGAGAGGAAGAAGTGTACTAACACCTCTCTAAATGGCATCTACCATCCTTAGGCCTCTAGTCCAATGATCCACGACCTCCTGGATTGTTTCCGTTTTCCAAGGGAGCTACCCTAAGGCAAACATCCAAGTCATATTTCCCAGAGCCCTGGATATTCAGATAATTCAGATAACCACAAGGGGCGATTTAGTATAGTAACTATCTTGTACAAGTTTGTCTTAACTAACTAGTTATGCATACCCAACATGCAAGTATATTGGCCTTACGATAGAACCTCAACTATAGCATATACTTCGTTAGACCACTAACTCAAACTCAAGTCGTTGAGTACTAGTCCACGCTGTAATGGTAGTAGTCTAGGTTTCTACTATATAGTACTTTTAAGAAACCACTACTACAGGTCCTGTTCTACGTATTCGAAATACGCTTATCTCATGAAGTGAGTGGACTGCGCACTTGGTAAAGGTAAACCATTCCCCATTTAGAATTTACAACATAATAACCTAAACATGATGGGATTCACATTCTCATCAATCGATTAAGAACAAAAGTTTATGTGCTAAGTAACCCGTGATCCATACTTTACTGTGAAAGACATCCATTCGCATGGACTACTTACTTAGACACAATGGATTTTTTTCCAAACGTAATTGTGCACAAATAAAATTGTAAATTCACAAAAAATTTCTAAAAATAAATTATTTTATTAAAATATTCGATTTTTACATCAGAAACCTAGTCTAAGAGGGCGTACATCCTAACAGTGCAATCGTTTTCGTATTGCTTTATGTTGATGACATATTGCTAATAGGAAACGATATACCTGTCTTGCAAATAGTTAAAGTTTGGTTGTCTAAACAATTCTCCATGAAAGACCTTGGAGAAGTAACCTATAATCTCAGAATAAGGATCTATAGAGATAGATCCAAAAGGTTGCTAAGTCTTTCGCAGTCTACATATATAGATAAAATGCTAAAGAGGTTTAGCATAGATCAATCCAAAAGGGATTCTTAGCCATGTCACATGGTATAAGCCTTTCAAAGTCGATGCCTCCCAAGACATAAGTTGAAAGGTATCACATGAGTAAGATTTCATATGCCTCGGCAGTTGGATCTATCATGTACGCTATGATATGTATTAGGCCTGATGTATCTTGTGCTCTCAGTTTGACGTGCAGATACCAATCTGACCCTGTAAAGAACACCCTTAAAATAACTAGCATGCTTCTGAAGTATCTAAGGAAATAAAGATAGAGAGAGTTCTCACGGATGAGAACATAGCTGACCCGCTTACAAAAGCACTATCCCAATAGAAACATGATTGTCATGTTGAGTCATTCGGTATTAGATACATAAATGATTGGCTCTAGTACAAGTGGGAGTTTGTTAGTGTTGTGCCCTAGATGCAATCACTTGTACATTGTATATGACACATTTTATTTTAATAAAATGCATTATTTATCTTACAGTTTCTTTTGTTTACTTTTAAGTAATATAACTGTTCGATAAAGTCCCTAGTACAACACTGTGTTAAGGAAATCATGATAGAGATCATGATATGAGATTCCTACTACACTGTATAGTGTTAGTACTTAAATAGTCCTTAGTCATAGTAATAATGAGATAGGATATCATTAATGCATTAAGACTAACATATGTTAGACTTCCTAATTTGATCAAGCAGTAGTTCTTATATCCTTGAGTATTGAGATACTCAAAGTTAACACATGGATGCTTGTTAATGGAACAAGTTCATTGGATGACCTAGCTATGAGATAATCACATGGATAACTATTTAGTGCCAGTGATATAATCTCAATATAGCAAACGTGCAAGTATTCTTAGACTTGAGATCTCCAAAGTACTTTATTTGCTGAGCATTGTACTTTGATTCCAATCTCTGGAGCTCGATCGAGGGCCGCCTATGGGATGGATATTAGGCACATTGTGAGGTAAACAAAAGTAGTTGAGAGGGTCAATAAAGGATTCACCACTCCTAATAGTAGGGGCGAATATCTCACAGCCACTTGTAGGAATTACTACTCAAGAAGTCCTTGGCCAAGGCGATTATGTATTGGAAATAGTTCCAATTGATACTGATATGGGCTAAATTAGTCATATTTTTCCTAGTTATTTGAGGTTAATTTGTGATACATTTTGTTCAATAACTAGTGATATTCCTTCATATTTAAGATTTTACCCTTGGAAAGGTATTTTGTTCTTCATTTTAGATTTTTAGGGTAAAACAAAACAAAAACGTCGCAGAACAGATGAGAGGCAGTGCTAGCTAGGAGCTTAGAACCGGCGTTGGCCATGTACTATTGAAATGAACTTTGAAGCAACGGAAAAATTGTTGAAACAGAGCAGAACAGAACCAAGGCGGCGCCGGCTGTTAAGCTGGACCCAGCGCCAGCTGCATTTTGGAACGCATTGTGCAAATTTCGAAGAAAAAATCGGCGGACGAGTGGAGGAACAGAACACAACCGGTGCTGGCTGCAAGAGTCAAGGCGGTGCCGGCTGTGCCCTGAAGCTAAGGCGGTGCTGTGATTTTTCTACGCGGTTTCTGATAATCTGAGGACTTTTAGTATCTTCCAACTTTTACTCGGCCAAGAAATTTGTACCTACGAATTTAGGCACTTCCTAAGCCTATAAATAGATGAAAAACACAAGGGAAAAAAGGGAGAATTCATTGATCATCACAAAAAATTACTCAATCTAAGGAGGAATTCTTCAAGTTCAAGGAGGGTTGTGCAAGAACGTCTTCAAAGGAAGAAGAAGGAGGCTTGTCTATGAGTAGTTTCTTTTACTTTGTTTTCTTTTTCTTGAACAATAATATTTTAATTGTTTTATTGTAATTTGACATTGTTTTAGATATTCATGATACTTAGAGTTATTTGATTTTTTTGATTAATTGATTGTTCTTCTTGGTATTTAATTACTTGTGCTAATTACAAGATTGGTTGATTGTTACTCTCTATTGACTTACTTGAAAAAGGGGTTGATGGTAGTTCAATTCATTGGTTTCATATTTGTTGTCTCTTAACTTACTTGAAAAATGGGTTAATTGCTAAGAACTGGTAATTAAATGTTAATTGATGTCTACCAGAATATGGATTCATTGGTTAATTTTATGTTTTAAGTTTGCCAGAATATGGAAATTTAATCAAGGATGGTGTTCAGTGCATCTTTTGGGTAAGACTGGTTGAGACAGAACATGTGATACTAAGTTACCTAGAAGGTAGGGATTCATGGATTGAAAAAGAAGTGAGTCTATCTTAATCCTTCATGATGTCAAGGGAATAATTAGTTATAATAATGGTTGAGTTCTTTAAAGTCATGTTTATCTAAACAATGGCTTAAGTTACTTAAATCTACATCATATATTTTGATTTTGATTTTCTTTTTCCTTATTTTTCACTTTATCGAGTAGGTTAAACAATGAAAGAAATGTGATTAATGTCTACTTGTTCCTTGAGGATCGACACTTGTTTGAACCTTATGCTCAGTTAATGATGAGTAAGCTTGCTCATATGTGTGATTTAGGTTGAACATTTAATTTAAACTTGATTGGGAATGTGCTTAGTTGTTGTTTGATTTTTATACCCAAGTCTGAACACATCAGATACACATCTACAGTAGTGGGTTCCTGGTACAAGTACTATTATATTCGTGCTAGAATTAATTCTGGAAGGAGTTGACACTAATTTTGTACTCCAAACCGAATGAAATATTATATGGTAAAAGGAGTTAATTGCACTGTAGTTTGTTATTGAAAGGTTCATGTCAAGCCACTTGACTTCCTGGACTCTTGGGTGGTTATGATGTGTTGCTAGATACCGCTCATAATCTGGGAATATAGGTTTATTAATTGATGAATTAATAAACCAATCCTGATTAGAATTAATAGGATTAATTCTAATTAATTATGAATTATTAATCTCAAAGACGTTTGGATTAATTTATGTTCGCTACCAATTGACTAGGAAACCTAATAGGTCATACACAATAAAGGATTATATACTCAAGATGTTATTTGATAATATAGTGGGGTTGATTGAGAGAAAGAGAAGTTGTTGTGGATAAATTATAATTAGTTATAATTTATGGTCCAAATTAAAATTGTGAGAACTTGATGTTTCCAATTACAATTAGGGAATTCTAATTATTTTAGGATTTTAGTTTTTTCAGTGAATTTTTCGGTTTATATGATGATATAATCCAAACCCTAGGAGGGTATTCACACAAAAATAGTAGCCACCAAAAACTCTCTTCTTTTCTCTCTCTCGTTTTGCTGAAAACGTGAAGAACCCTAGCCGCCATCTTTTTCTGCTAGCACAGGAAATTTTGGTGCTTGAGTTTTCCTTTGTGTGGATTACTGTTAGATATAATCACATACTATGATTATAGTGGTTAGACGTTCAACTCTCGTGCAATTTTATCAAGAGGATTGCTAGGTAGCGCCTCAACTTAAAGAAGAAAATTTTGTTCTTCGGATGATCAAAGAAAGGTAAAAGGCTGTTACCTTTGTTATCTTTATGTCTTGTTTTCTACACATATGCAGATCCTGGAATGGTATCTCATTTTATTCTTCCGCTGTGCCGTATAGGATACGAACCTGAGATACCCAACAAGATCTCCATGTGTGGAAGAATCCGTACATGTTATTTTTTATGAATCTAACATTTAGGCTCCAATGAATGATGATGATGATGATGTAGGAAGTTCAAAGGAAGTGAGAAAATACCAACTCAAAGCTCCATCGCTAGATACTCATGCAAAAGAAGAAGACATTGAAGAACATCAAGCTGAACAAGGAAGGTAACAAACTAAAGAGTCCACAGATCAACAATTACCAAAGAATTGAAAATACAAAATCAGTCATCCCAAAGAACAAATCATTGGTGATTCAAGTTATGGAGTTAAAACTAAACGGTATTTCATAGATAACTTTACCCTTCTCTCAAGTATAGAACCTAACTGTATTAATGTCGCATTGCATGATGAATTTTGGATAATTGCTATACAAGAAGAACTATACCAATTCGAAAGAAATCAAGTTTAGAAACTTGTCCTTAGACCAGTTGATCGTCCGGTTATTGGTACCAAGTGGGTATTTAGAAACAAACTTGATGAAAACAGAGCTATCATTAGAATAAAGCTAGACTGGTCGCCCAAGAATTCAATCAAGAAGAGGGTATTGATTATGATGAGACATTTGCTCCCGTTGCTAGACTAGAATCTATAAGAATGCTTCTATCTTTTGCTTCCTTCAAAAATTTCATACTCTATCAAATGAATGTTAAGAGTGCGTTCCTAAATGGCTTTATTGAGGAGGAGGTGTATGTAGAACAATCTCCTGGTTTTATTCATGAACACTTTCAAAATCATGTTTTCAAATTTTCTAAGGCTCTTTATGGGTTAAAACAAGCTCTACGAGCTTAGTATGAGAGGCTTAATGGATTATTACTTTCAAAAGGTTTTTCAAGAAGCTTGATTGATACCACTTTGTTTATCAAACTTGATGAATCTTGTGATCTACTTATTGCTCATATTTATGTTGATGACATCATTTTTTGTGCTACTAATGATTCCTTGTGCAAGATGTTTTCTAAGACAATACAGCAAGAATTTGGAATGAGTATGAATGGAGAACTAAACTTCTTCCTTGGACTACAAATTAAGCAAACCAATGATGGAATTTTCATAAATCAAGCTAAGTTTTCCTAGGAGTTGCTCAAAAGTTTTGGTATGAATGAAACCACAGAAATCTGCACACCTATGAGTACTTCTATAAAATTTCATAAGAATGAAAAGGGTAAAAAGGTAGATGAACATAAGTATAGAGGTATGATTAGAAGCTTTATCTATCTCACCGCTAGCTACCCCTGGTATTATGTTTTCAGTGTGTTTTTGTGCCCGGTTTCAATCATGTCCAAAGGAATCACACCTATGTGCAGTAAAACGCAGCATCTGATATCTAATCGGCACATATGATTATAGCTTATGGTATCCTCACACTAACACATTTGATCTTATAGGATACACTAATGCAGATTATGTGGGCTGCAAAGTGAATAAAAAGCACAAGTGGCCATTATCAATTTCTTGGACACTCTCTAGTGTCATGACACAACAAGAAGCAAGCAAGTGTATCTATACACAAATCTTGTGGATGAAAAATACAATGCTTGATTTTGGTCTTAATTTTAATTACGTACCTATATTATGTGACAATACAAGTGCTATTAATCTAACTAAGAATCCTGTTTAGCATTCTAGGACCAAGCATATAGAAGTTAAACATCATTTTATCCGTAATCATGTGCTTAAAGGCGATGTGTGTGTTAAATATATTTCAACTGATGAACAACTTGCCGACATCTTTACAAAACCTCTAGCTAAAGAAAGATTCAACAATCTGAGAAGAGATTTGGGAATTACAAAAATCACATGACTAACTTGTTTGCACAAGTTTTCTTTATCTTGCAGAATCACTAAAGATAAAGATTTTCGATATAGTGTTTGAGTCCAAAACCCACCTCCAAAACTCATTCCTAAAGAAGTTTTGTTTGGATGTATATTTTGGATCGGGCCTAAATCCAAAATGAATCATCTTTGATGCTTTGTATTTTCCTTTTAAAATAATTGCTTCCATATTTTCATGTTTGAATTTCAAAATGCTTGCACTTTTCTCATGACGAATTTTTGAAATCTCTGAGTAAAGTGGCATTTTCAATGTACTTAATTGTACTTCTATCATAGCTTTCTATGTATTAACAAAGGACTTTCCTTCCTTCTCTCTTCCAAACTCTGGAACTGACGATTACTCACTCTATCTTCCTCAGAATTCACTATGTTCTTCCTCTCTGAACAACCATGTGTCAAAGCCCTCACCTTCTCAATAAAATGGCAAAAACGAAATCAGCCACACCGAAACCAAAGAATGTACGAAAACCTTCTCCAATGATGAAGAAGAAGCCTTCAGCAACGAACAAAGGAAAAGAAACTGCACCAGATTTCTCAACTTCCCATTATGATTCCTCAAAATCATCACCGGAACAAGAGAGTTTCGAGACTCAGGTACTTTGATTTATAGATTTAAAAAGTGAGTCTGATTATAATGATTGGGTCTCAAGAAATAAAACTGTGATTATTGGGTATCGAGTAAATCCATCGTATTTCTTGAATTTCTCCAATGTGTTGAATTTGTTTGAATTTGTTAGTTGGGGTAGTTTACTATCCGTTGATAAAAAATTGTTTACCCTACTCATTTGGGAATTCTACGCTAATCTGAGGAAAGGACGACTTGAGGAAACCGAAGGAGGGTTTATGATTCGATGGTATACTTCTAAAGTTGGGGAGAAGAATATTGAGTTCGACCACCGTTTGCTGAACAGAGTGTGTGAAGTAAGAGATGAAGGGATTCAGTATTTTGAACTAAATAAATTTCCAGAGGGAATTGACATGTTTGATTTAAAGAAGTTTGAAGAAATGTTTGCTGGTGGAAGGAGTTTCAACAATTCCAGTAACGGAAACACCAAATGGCTAAATGGAGAGGGTAGAATCTTACACCATATGGTCTCAACCATGGTGATGCCATGTTTTGGTCATAAAACCTCCATTAACATAATGCAGATAGTGATTATGTTAGCCTTGGCTGAAGGAAGGCAAATAAGTTTTGGGTTCTTGGCTACCAAGTTAATGTTACAAACAAGAAACACCTATAGCAAGGCCCTGCCATATGGAAATTTATTAACAAAAGTCTTTAGATACTTTGATGTTAATTTAAATTCAGTCTCTTGTGCGCCATAAAAAATGAACATATATAGCTTTAAGTCATTTGAGCACATGGGATATGTGAGGATGGGAAATGAATAAAAGTTGCTTCGTAATAAGATGGTGAAGAAAGGTAAAGATTGTTGAAAGTAAAAGCTGAAGAAAAGAATGCCCCTTCTGTTGGAGCCAAAAGGAAAATTGAGATAGAACCTCAAGAAGCATCCTCTGCCAAAGGGAAAGAACAGGCTCAGGACAAAGGATTATCTGAAAGAATATTGGATGCCATTAATTCTTTGGCTATTAAATTGGATGGTCTTAGCTTAGAAATTCAAACTCTTGGAAATAGACTAACTGTAGTGGAGAAGAAGGCAAAAACGGATGAACTGGATAAATTCTTTTCAAACTCCTGTAGCGCCTGATCCAGCAAAGGAAGCAGCAGAGGCAACAGTACCTGAGGAAGAAACTGGATGAGAACAGCCTGTTGAGGAAGTGACAGTTACTACATATGACAAAGAAAAATTCTCACCTCAGAAAGCTGTAGCACCTCCTGCCTCCTCTGAACCTCGTATCTCATCTAGGAAGAGATAGAAACATGTGTGGTTAAAAGGAAATTAAATAGCATTGCTGGCCAACACTTCCGAAAAAGTGTCGGGTTGAAGATTGAAACAGTTCACATCTCCTGAGTGACCAGATTAGTAGATTGCACTTCAGTTGACCTCTACCAATCTTAATTCTCACTGATATCTTGAAAAATCTTAATTTCTTTTTGCATCTAAATAATTTATTTTCTATCTTTTAACAAGTCTATCTGCTTACCTTATGAATACTTCATATCCATATATATATTCTTTTTCCTGCTTTATTTCTATTACTCATTTTGATTGATGATAAAGGGGGAGAAAACTGACTGATATTCATTAGATTGTGATTGTCATGCTTGGATGTTTTGTTTATACTTGCCTGTTGTGATTGGGCAATGTTGGAATAAGTTTCTACTTATGATTGTGAGTGTGCTAGCTCCACTGACTGTGCTGTGATTATTCTACTGATTAGGAAAGAATGAAAAAATTCAATTGATCATCTATGGGTAGTGTGCTATGCTCTCTGTGGCTAATTATTAATAATGCACTAATGAATAATTGTTTGACAGTTCTTGAGTAGTAAACTAACATGACGAAAACTTTGTGCTTTGAATTGATGTTCTGCACTAACATGTTGTCTCTGAATATAGCTAAGGTCCTGTAATTCTCTATATAAAATTCATGACAAGATTTGGATAAACTGCTTGATATGAAAATTTATGATCTGTGATCTCAGTTTGCTGATGTCCAACAAGGACACCAATTTGGTATCCTGAATGTCGTCAAAAAGTGCTCTCTTCATGAATAAAGCCAGCTTTGAGATTAGAGTTATTGGTAAATTTGTTTTAAGTTATTGACATGATTCTGTGACATATTCATTGATAAAAATCTCAGACAGTTGGATAGCCTCCTTAATAATCAAAACTCTTTGAGAAAATCAGGGCAGATCAAAATTCTAAAGATCCATTATCTCCTACATTATGACAGGGGGAGTTTTGGACTTATATTTTCTTGATATAAAAGTCCAGTCCAAAAATGTGTTCTTCTAAAAATACATGCCAGTTTGGTCACACATTTTGGACATCAAAAACTCAAATTCCAAAACATTCCATACTCATTTTCACCAAGTTTTGGATGTACTTTTTAGACGTACAATATTGACTCCAGCTTTCCCTCATTATTTACAAATATTCATATATGTACATATTAAGGGAGAGTATCTCATCTCATGACTTATTTGCTATAACTCTATTCTATATATGTTTATAAAATCATTGTAACGGTTATTCCTTTAAGGAATAATCGTGTGATGGAAAAAATGAGGATATGGATGTAAGTTGGGCCATAGGCTCATTAAGCCATGTTTGTGAGTATATGCTTAAATTTTCTATCTTAATCTCATAAGCATTCTTTGAGTCCTATAATGAGATAATGCATTTCTGTAAAAAATATTCTTATTTCTCTCGGTCTAAACATGTCCGTATTGCACATATCATTATTATTTATATATCACAATCTCATCAAATTTGTCATCACTCAAAAAGGGGGAGATTGTTAGCCCTAATGGCGGTCTCCTGTGTTTTGACCTATGACAAACAATGATGAGGACTAATATATGTGATTTACTTGTTATAGGACATGTTTAACCTCAGGTCTTTTAGGACGTTCAACTATGATTTCTAAAGTAACTCTTGAAGCTATAGAATTTGAAAATAGAAAATCAAGAAGAAAGATCAAGCTTAAAAGATTATAAATCAAAAGAATCCATTGTGGAAGAACCTTAGACTAGGAATCCTTGTTAAGGTATGTCTCTGTGTAAATTTCTATGTCATCTTTACCTTTTAACTCAGTTTAATTCCACCAAGAAGCACCAAAAGATTTCAAAGTTTTAAAAATTATCAGAATTTTGGATTGAGCATTTTGGGTGACCCTGCACCCAGAAGCTATGTCCAAAAGCTGTGAACAATATCAAATCACTTTTGCTTGAAAAAGAGCCATTTTGGACTAACCTTTTTGATGCACCTTCGTCTGAAACATGAGTCCAAAACACGGGTAAATCTGACAGTGAAAAATAACCGTTTCATAGCCGTTGATACTTTACTTTATGTCTTTATATAAGACTTCTAAACTCAATTTGACTGCAGATTTTTGCTCTATCCTCCTAAGAAACAATCTTGCTCTATAGACAATAAAAATCTCCTTTATTAAAGTGCTTTAAAGTGAAATCAAATTGTGTCTTAAAGGTAAAAGTGTTTGTACTTGCTCTTGGTGCACATCTTCTTAAAGAAATGAGACTTTACTGTTCTATTGATATTCAATCTCTTTTGTATACCAAGGTTGTGGTGTAAAATCCATCTGGGGTGAGTCTTGATTTGTTGGTTGATTGAGAGATATTGAAAAACTAAGTGTGGTGATCCTTTCTTGTACTTGATACAGATTGATTCCATTAAGTTGGGTAAATGAAATCTAGTTAAAAATCCTTAAGGGTGAGCTTTAAGGTAGTGGATATAGATCTTGGTAGATCGAACCACTATACATTCGGTGTCTCATTTCTCTGCATTTACTCTGAGCGTTTATTTCAAACATTCTTGAAAACTGTCCCTGCTCAAAATCTCTTAGTGTCTTAAAGAAATCTTTGAAGGTGTTTGCCAATCCATTTTCAATATTGCATTAATTGTATCGTGCTTCTTATCTCAGATTGAATCTAAATATTTCTCAAAGTTTCCTTTGAATAGCTTTCTTTGTTGCAGTGTAGTTGGTCAAAAATACTTGAAGAACATTTATATTCTATAAAAACAGATTTCTTAAAAATTTTAGTTTGCTAAAAACCTTATTCACCTCCCCCCCTCCTAAGGTTTTTCAAGAAGCTTGATGTCTATTTGTAGCTTTTGGTTAATAAATTAATATATCCATGGGAGGTAGGGGTTCATTCCGTCAAAAAGTAATCTTACTTAAATCAAAGATGAAATCTTTAACATATATATCTCGAAGTATCAATTTAACAACAAATTGTCTATAGTTCAATTTGATTTAATTGAACCATATATTAAATCATCACTTTAAGCTATGAATAACACTTGATTCACTATCTATAGTTTAACCTCAAATTGTCTTTGAAATATGTTGGACATGCTAAAGCTCGCCGGTGTTTAGAATTCAAAAGGCAAAAAGGAATTATCGAACAGTACAAAGTACGCATAAGAATTAGAAGCTACTTCTCAATATGTTCCTCATGCCTTCTGAATCATCACATAAGAATGAGACAACAGCAAGAAATATAACCACACCACAATCTAATTATGAGCTGCCGAAGTTGAGCTACTAGAGAATGAGCTGCCGAAGTTGAGTTGCTGCTAGAGATACTCCACTGTCGTCATTGCCGGGGTTGGAAGCCGCGATCACTACTTCCCTATAAACATGATATTAAGTTAAAGTGAAATCTGCCTGTACTTTGGTTTCCTGAAAACAACATTTGCTCCATGAATACACAGAGCTTTTTGGGAGGGATAAGCCTTGTCTGTTCCTCCTTACTTGCAATTCCCAGCCTCTGATTATTGAAAACAGCTTTTGTGCAAATGAAACCAGTTTGTCAGCATTATTACTAGTTTCCAACTGCCCTATTTGACCTTTAACAGACTGCGTCCAACTACTCCAACTTACCCACATAATCTGATTTTAAACTCGAATTGCCCCATCTCGCCTATGCTGTGCTCGGGGCCAAGCCTCTCTGTTAAGCCCTAGCCTACTGACCCCTAGCCTGGGCTAGTGTTTGCGACTGGTCTCAGCTTATCCCCTGTGCTGCCACCTATGGCCCATACCAGAAGGAAAAAGTCAATAACCAAGCCATCCTTTTCTAATGATTTGGCCACCAATACCATGCAATCACAAGCTCGCCAATCACTCAATGGTCCCTTTCTGTCCCCAGCCCAACAACCACCTACCCAACACTTTGTTTCCTCAACTGACCTTGTAGCCCCAGACCCAGCTCGAAACCCCTAGCTGGCACCTCGAAACCCCCAGCTGGCCCTATACCCTCAGAGACCTCGTCAAAAACGGGTTCGTCCTTCATTCCTGAAACCATTCCCATGCATAATGAGCCTGCGGCAGAACAAACCGAACAAGGGGTCCTGAAGGAGTCTTGGGTTAACATTGTGAAAGGCAATCGGGAACTTGGTAATGGCATGAAACTGACACATGTTCCTTTTACTGGGGACTATATTGATATTAATGAGATCGATTTCAAGGACGTGGAACTAAAGGTGGGACTTTACTAGACGATTTCTGGGGTTGAAAGCTGTCACTGACTTAACTAAGCAATGGCCCATCCCATCCAGGATCTACACCCATGCTTCTGGCTGGATTGTCTTCCGCTTTAACACTGACAAGGACAGAAAAAAAGTGCTCCGAGGAGGTCCCTACACTGCCTATGGCCGGTCCCTCATGCTCAAAATTATGCCAAGGGAATTTGATTTCTCCCTTGAAGAGGTTAGTGTTATGCCCCTATGGGTCACCTTTCTGTGCCTTCCTCTTGGATGCTGGAACCAAAATGTGCTAAGCAAGATAGCCTCAGGCATTGGAGTCCCCTTCGTGACAGATATGTTGACTGCCCGCCTAGAGAGGCCTTCCTATGCCTGTGTGCTAATTGAGATAGACGTGACTAAACTGTTAGTTAAATTTATCCTAGTCCGCCTGCCCTCTGGGAAAATTAAGGAACAATTGGTCCGTTTTAAATTTGAGCCAACTTTCTGCTCAAAGTGTTGCAAGTTTGGGCATTTACTGGAGAACTGTATGGGGAACACAGTGCAGAAAGACGAAGTGTTCCTGAACAAACCTGCCCCAAATAGTCGTTTGCCCAGGCTAGCTCGAAGGACAAAACGCAGTGTCTCGGCTGAAGGACATAATGTATGATTCAATTCCTCCAGAAACACAACCGTCTCAACTAGCCCAATCTGAGAATTAGGCAACTACAAGTAAGCAGGCCCCTGCCTGTGCAGAGATAGAATTGGATGCCCCAAAAGAGGTTCATTTTCAACAGCCGGATGGCCATGGACACTTCCGAGGTAGGCTGATTGTGCGGGGTGGTTCCAGACAGAGTAAAGGCCGATCGAGAAGTAGAAACTGGAACAAGTCCTAGCCTCGGTATCGCAAACCAAAATCCACTTCCCATACTCAGTCTTTCCCAAAAAAGATCTCTGTACGAATCCCTAATGCTGCTATCAAAGCAGGCCAGGCAACAATGCAGGCATTGAAGTTTTTGCGCACTGCTTGGACAAAGTACACACAGAACAACCCGGCTATGTCTGCTGCCCAAAAGGCACTGGTATTGCCCCAATGATTATTGGTTGTTGGAACATTAGAGGGTTCCATAAAACCCTCAAGCCGCAGGAAGTGAATGACTTCCTTTTGAGACATAGTGTGGATGTTTTTGGAGTACTGGAAACAAAATTATCCAACAACAGTTTGCTGTCTGCCTTACGGTACCGATTCCCGGGTTGGTCTTATGCTCATAATTTCGAACTAGACAAATATGGTCGCATTCTTCTTCTGTGGGACAGTGATAGAGTTAACCTAAAAGTAATTGCTTCATCTCCTCAAGCCATTACTTGTCGAATCATCAGTAAGACCTACCACGTCTCCCTAATGTTCTCTTTTATATATGCATACAATACGGTTATTGCCCGCCGTTCTTTATGGTCTGAGCTTGGTAATATAGCTTTGTAGATATTTGATCCTTAGATACTTATGGGTGACTTTGACACATATCTTTCTCTGGGGGAAAAGCTTAACGGTGCACCCTTCACAAATTATGAAATCAAAGACTTTGCTGAAATGTGTAGGGAAATGGACTTGGCTGATCTCCCTTCTGTTGGCCCCCTTTACACTTGGTCCTACTTGCATGTCTAGTCAAAGCTTGACCGTATTATGGGCAACCACCTGTGGTTGGGGTCTTCGCAACAGGCTACTGTAGAATTCTTCCCTATCTCAGCACTATCTGACCACTACCCATACTTATGGCGATTCCATCAGCACCAGGGGCCTATAAAATGGCCTTTCCACTACCTTAATGTTTGGGGGGAACATGGCTCATTTCAAGAATTACTGAGATAGAACTGCGGCATACACGTGCAAGGACACCAACAATTTATCTTGTGTAGGAGGCTAAAACTCCTGAAGCACCATCTTAAGGCCCTTAATGCTAAGGAGTTTTCTAACATATCGGACAGAGTTAAGGTGGCTAAGAAGTTGGTTGAAACGGTGCAAGCTCAACACCAGCTAGACCCAACCAATCAGGCACTTATAGAGCAGCTCAAGAAGGCATGCTGTGAGTCCTGGAGACTGGCTGAGGCAGAACTTAAATTTTACCAGCAACTTGCCAAGGAAAAATACCTTGCAAATGCCGAGTGATGTAAAAATTACTTCCATAATGTCATTAGTCAAAACAAGAAAAAGTATATCATTGCCTCAGTCACACGCCAGGATAGTTCTCAGACTACAAGTCCAAAGGATGTGGCTACGGAGTTTGTGGAATTCTACCGAATGCAGCTAGGAATGGCTTCTCTGTGCACTAAGTTGGACTCTGATACTGCCCGTGCTGGGCCAGTGCTATTGCCCTCTGATGCAATGAACTTGATCCGTGAAGTCACGCCGGCAGAAATTAAGAAAGCACTTTGGGACATTGGAGACAATAAAGCACTAGGACCGGATAGATACACTTCGAGCTTCTTTAAGAAAGCCTGGCCAACTGTGGGTCAAGATATTATAACTGCATGTAAGGAATTTTTCCACTTCGGTAAGCTATTGAGGCAAATTAACCATTCTCTGATCACTCTGGTCCCAAAAGCCAACTTGGTCGAAAATGTGGGGGACTATAGACTAATATCGTGCAGCATTGTTGTCTACAAGATTATCTCAAAAGTCTTAGCAGACAGGCTGCGGGGGGTTCTTCCTGCACTGGTAGACTCGGCACAATCAACATTCATTGAAGACCGGCTCATGGCGGATAACATTTTTCTTGTGCAAGAATTGCTTAGGACGTACAGTCGAACAAGAATATCGCCCAGGTGCACCATTAAAATTGATCTGCACAAGGTATATGACTCGATCCATTGGGGCTTCATCCTCGACCTCCTTACCAAGCTAGGATTCCTAGGGGAATACATTGGTGGGATATCACAATGCATCACTACACCATCCTACTCAATTGTCGTTAACGGACGTGTACATGGCTTTTTTCGTGGACAACAGGGTCTGAGACAGGGAGCACCATGTCCCCATTCCTCTTTGTTCTATGCATGGAATATCTATCAAGAACCATCAAGGTAGCAACTCTAAGGACTAGCTTCAAGTACCATCCCAAGTGTCAAATGATGGGCATCACGCACTTGGCGTTTGTAGACGACCTGATGCTCTTTGCCAAGGCAGAAGAAGCATCCATTTCTATCCTATTAGACTACCTCAAACATTTCAAGGCATGGTCGGGACTTCATGTCAATAAGCACAAGTCACAAATCTACCTGGCTGGACTGCCTGAACTGGACAAGGATTGTTTAGCTCGCACAACGGGCATCCTGATTGGCTCGTTTCCATTTAGATACCTCGGTGTTCCCATAATGTCCGCTAGGGTACGGCTAAACAATTACAAGTCGTTACTAGACAAGATTGGTTCCTATATTGGTTGATGGTCTTCTCGTTCTCTTTCATATGCTGGCCGAATCACACTTATTAAGGCCGTCCTGCAAGGAGTGGTTTGCTTCTGGTTATCTATCTTACCCTTCCCTTTAGGGGTTATTGATCAATTAAACCGTATGGCTAGAGACTCTTCTTGGGACAACAAAAATGCTATGGTGGCCTGGGACAATATATGCAGGCCGATGCAAAAGGGTGGCCTTGGCCTGATGAACTTGCGCATATGGAACTATGCGCTGCTGGTCCGGGTGCTATGGGACATCAGCATGGAGAAACAAACCTTATGGGCGAGATAGGTCTCCTACTACTATATGAACGGTCAGTCAATATGGGATGTCTATCCAGCCAAGGGACAATCCTACTTATTTTAACGTATTTTGAGCATTAGGGACTTAAAACCCAACTCGGCATGAGACAAAGGCAGAGCGGCACAAATCTTATCTTCCTGGGCCGAAGGGAACCAACTTTGCACCAGAAAAGCTTATAACTACTTTCGCACCAAAGGCCAGACATGTCCATGGGCTCGTACTATATGGTAACAAGGTCTCACACCGAAGCATTCGTTCACGGTGTGGCTTACTGTACGGGGTAGACTCAAAATGAAGGATACTTTTCTGTTTCATGTTGAAGACACTACGTGTCCGTTTTGCAAGGGGGAGCCTGAGATGGCCACTCACTTATTCTTTGCTTGCGCATTCACTAGCACGGTGTGGGCTGACATCCTGGACTGGCTTCGAATTCCTCGGGCTGTGAAATCGCTGTTGGACTGCCTTCACTGGTTCAAACGCCCCAACCATGGACCAGGCTGGGTGTCCAAAGCAAAGACTACTGCTATGTGTGCCACAGTTTATTTTTTATGGATAACTTGGAACCGCATTTTATTCGATTCATACCAATGCCAACCGACCGATGTAGTAACAAGGATCAAAACACATGTGTATAGAGTCATTTTCACCCTGTACCCTCATGTGTTGACCCTTTCTGACTCTTATGTAAACAGAACCGGTTAGGCCCCCCTCAGGCCTAAAACCACATAAAGTTTTTGTATATCTTATTTTGATGTTTAATATACTTTTACATTTTCATAAAAAAAAAAGAAACATTAATAAAATCTCAATTGCTTGAATATAAAGGAACTTAAAAATAATAAAAATTTGGAAACAAGAAAGAACAAGAAAAAGATTGAAAAGTAGAAGTTGGGAAGCCACAATCTTTAGTCTTCTTGCCTCCTTGTTTCTTCTCCTTCTCTTGACCTCCTTAATGCTCTTCTCTAAGAAAATTAGGTTTTGGTGAAGTATAAAGGTCTCTCATTTGAATTTAGACGTCTATATAAAGTCTCTAAACCTTCTTTGATTGAAATTAGAAAGTTTAAACCACCATTAGAGTTGTTTAGGACTTTCTAAACTCTTTTTACGGCTTATATGTACAGACGTGCATAGAAGCTGTGCATAAATTCTAAACAAAAGAATCTTGATGGTGGCACGCGCAGATGCACAGCCGTGCAATTAGCTATGCAAGGGGATATGCATGACTATGCACTTAGCCATGCATCCTACAAAATGACTTTTTCCTTAATTTCCACAAACTTCTGGGATTGCAAAATTCTCCCATGCTATGCACGGGCATGCACCTAGTCGTGCATGTCTCCTAGAAGCTTCTTTATTTTGCCTAGCTTGATGCATGGCCGTGGATCAAGCCGTGCATACACGTATATGCATGAAGCCATGCATGCACATATATACTTAAAAACCTGCTTCTAAGGCTTCTAAACAATTGTTAATGGATCCAAGTGTGAAAACATAACATTCAAGTCTAAATTCGACTCATTTTTTTATCAAAATGACCTAGAAACACCAAAGAATACAATATGAGTAGAAAAACATTCATAATCACACAAAAGCATGCATAAAAGCTAAGGAAAAAGACTATAAAACTGTGACTATTTCATGCCTAACAAATACCTTCATACTTAACATTTTGCATGTCTTTAAGCAAAATAATTTTTTTTTTGCAAAAAGTATTGAGACATCAAATTTCAAATTTCAAAAGGTATGGTGGAAAGGCTAACCTTTCTTTTCATAATAAAAAACATTCTAACCTTTATTTAATCAAAAAGATTTAAGCAAACTTACATATAAAGTCAAATATACCTAAAGCCATTGATGTTAATTTAAACAAGTTTATCTCCATTCAACGCATTCCATTCCCTCCTTTAATCAAAACATATAAATGAGACAAACTATATAAGTGAAGCACATGCAACTAATTCAAGTTTTTTATTGTCTAAACTAATACAAATTAGGTGGCCAATAAAGATTTCTCATTCATACATTTTTTTTTTTTTCCTTTGCTTACTGTGTTGAATTGAAATGTTCTTGGGATTTGTAGTCTCAAATAAGTGTGTTTCGCTCCAACTCACTATGTTGGCCCCCTTTCATATATTTTTTAATTATTTTTATTATTTTTTAACTTTTTTTCTTTTCACACGTTATTTTTCACCAAATGACATGTGTTTTGTATTTTTGGACATTTTTTCTCATCACTTTTTCATTTATCATTTTTTTCATATGTGTTATAAGGGAACTACCTCTTCTATCCTATTTACTAAAACCTAAGTTTAGAACTATTCTAAAAAATTTTTAACAAGAATTGGCACATAAACGAAACTTATACTCATCACATCATTTATATGAATTTTACAAAGTTAAAAGTTTTATACTTCTAATAAGAAATCAACACAGTTAAATTAAATTTAGAAGACTTAGTTATCATCAACCTAATATAAAAAAGTTAACAAAAAAACTAATTAGTTAAATAAACATCAAAATATTTTTCAATATCAAAAGAAAAGAAATTAACTTAACCAAATGTTCTTAAAAAGCTCAAAATTTACTTCAAAAGAACAAAAAAATATTTGGAAAATTTTTTGAAATTCCACCCCAACACTTAAACCATGAATTGTCCTTTAATAGACGAAAAATAAAAACAAGAAGCATAGCTATAAAGAACTAAAAAGATAAAGGGAAAAAGGAAAAGTAAATACAATCAAATAAACTCCAAAATTGCCAAGTGATGAAAACCTCCAGAAGTTGCACTAATACTCCAGTGAAAGTATCAAAGATAGAAAAGGCATTGTTAGATCATTTAGTACATAATCAAAAGAAAAAGAAGTAGTCAAATAAAAACAACATAAAGGAAAAAGTACATAAGGTAAACCTAGTTTAGAAAGCTCTCAAACTCCTAAAAAAATAAAAATACATAAAAAGAAAAAAAGAAAGAACAAAGCTACTAAGCCCTTAATCTTGTGCGTCTGAATGAGGTAAATCATCAGTCATTAGATCATCTCCATAAGAAGCCTCTTGTGGTCCATCTTGGGAAGATGTCCTTGCACCAAAGTAGGAAGGTCGTGGAGTGTAAGTAAAATGAATGGAGTCAAAATAGGAACATAAATTGGACTCTATCCATCTTATGTATATATCCACATTATCCAATCTTTGCCTTGGAACATCCATTCTTTGATTATAGTAACTTTATATTGAGCCCACCCTTTGATGTAAAGCCATAAATCCTTAGTCTATGCTAACTCTTATCTCTCCCAACACCATAGGTGCAAAACCATTTCTAGATAGTTGTGTAGGAAATTAGGCTCAACAGGAATTTCAGGCTTCTCTCTATGAACATCTTCCTCCTCCCAAACTTCAACTTCTTCTAAGACATACTAATTAGCCCCAACTCTTCTCACCATGCCCATTCTTTAGAGGGTTTGAAAATTTAAATGGATTGTCGTAAAGCTCACCTCCAAACCCATATCATTACGAATGAGTTGCAAATTCTTAACCAATCTAGTGATGTCGGGCAAACCACAAAGAGCACCCCTCTTAGAAATGACAAAAGAGTCAAGATAGAAAGCAAAAAAAACAATGATATTAATTGGAGTACGAGAAATAATAGACCAAAGATGAAATAAATCCTTCCCGATTCACCACTCTATCACTCTCCTTCTTGCCCCCAATAGTGTGTGCAATGAGTCTATGAAAGCACCTCATATTAGGAGATGTAAATTGCCTACCTTTTGAAATCCATGCTCTCTAAACTAAGCCAGTAGTGTGCTCCTACAAAAAATCCACCCTATCTAAGTCATTGGAAAAACTATTTATTTGGGGTACATTTCTTCCTTAGCATAGAATCCCAAAACTACTCCAAATTAATTTAAGGACATATGAAATTGTTGTCCATATAGGCCGAAGTTAATCGTATTAACATTATCAAATCCCATACACTCCTGCCTAAAGTAGTAAGTGCTAAGGAACTCAAGCATAAGTCTACTATAACCTGACTTAATGATATCAAAGAACACTTCCCAAGCCGAGTCATGAAGGAGGCTATTGGCTTCTTTGTTTATACCTAAGTGTTGTAAGATGATATGATCAATGTATCGATTAGGGTAAAAAATCCTACTCCTAAGCTCTCAAATCTAGCAACATGTTCTGGATGAGTGAAGTTTAGGTGTACGGGGCCTGTTCTCTTACTTGTTTAGAGGGTCTAGACCTAGATCCACTACCCCTTTTAACAACATGCTTTCTTGTTGGTGCCATGAAGAAGGAAAAAGTTTTCAAGGAAATGGCACGCTTAAAGAGAAAAAATGTAAAATGAAGAAAATAATGGCTAAAAGGACCATCAAAGGACGATAATTATCGAAGAGAATTGTACTAAATAACTTACACAACTCTACCAACAATTATCATGATCATCGCACACAAGAACCTCCTCAATGTAACCACAATCATAACACAACTCCTCCAGTAAATTTCACCACGATGTTTACACTTTGCACCCAACTTTCCCTCCCAACACAAATCAACACAAGACAAAATTATGTTCACAATTTTATAGAGAAATTTTTAGCAATTTATCTCACAAAATTTCAGTAATATCAAATCCAGTTAATCAGCCACAATACTCATCTATATGCCTACTAAAATCATGTCCAAACTCCTCAAACTTAACCCCAATAATTACTTCAATCAATGTCAACCTTGTCAACACTGAAGATGTAGTCATATATATTAATTTATATCAGAAAAATGCAGAAATTTTCAGCTAAATATCAGTCCATAAGCAATCATCATAGTCCATCATAACAAAGTCCCAAACTCCGAGTAAACAAACAAACCACTGCTCTTACAATTCCAATTGCCAAAATAATATATATTCAGCATTATAAACTTCAAAAAAAATGCAAATTTCAAACCTCCAAAGGCAGTAAATTTCTCTACCAAAAACACAAAAAAAATCACAACTTGCTCTATTAATGTGTATGGATTTGGGTATAAAAATCATATAAAAACTAAGCATATTCCCAATCAAGTTATATTAAAACATTAACCCCAAATTACACATATGAGCAAGCGTATTCATCATTGACATAGCATAGGGTTCAAACGAGTGTCGATCCTCAAAGAACAAGTAGACATTAATCACCCTTCTTTTATTGTTTAATCGACTCAATAAAGTAAAAAGAGATAAAAGAAAATAAAAGAAAATAAAAGAAAATAAAAAATAAAAATATATACATATCAAGGATGGAGAATTATGTAACTCAAACCCTTGTCTAGACAAACATGATCTCAAAGTACCTAATCATTATCATAACTAATTATTCTCTTGGCATCTTGAACGATTAAAGTAGATTCACTTCGATGGTCAATCCATGAAATCACTATCCTCTAGATAAATTAGCATCATTTGTTCTATCTCAACCAATTACCCAAAAGACGCATTAAATACAATCCTTAATTAAATTCCCTTGGTCTCGGCAAATTTAGAACATGAAATTAATCGATGAATCTTTGGTCTCGGAAGACATCAATTAACCTTCAATTACCAGTTCTAAGCAATCAACCCCATTGGTCCAGTAAGTCAATAGCCAACAGAATATGAAATTAATAAATTGAAGCTACCATTTACCCTCTTTGGTCCAATAAGTTAATGGAGAGAACCAACCAACTAATCTCATAATGAGTACAAATAATTGAATACCAAGAATAATAACTAATTAATCAAAAGATTAAAAAACTTTAAAAATCATGAATATCTAAAACAACGTTGAATTACAATAAAATAATTAACATTTCATTGTTCAAGAAAAAGAAAACAAAGTAAAAGAAAGCACTCATAGACAAGCCTCCTTTTTCTTTCTTTGAAGACCTTCTTGCACAACCCTCCTTGAATTGAAGAATTCCTCATTTAATTTCAGTGATTTTTTGTGATGATCAATGAATTCTCCCTTTTCCCTTGTGTTTTTTTATCTATTTATAGGCTTGGGAAGTGCCTAAACTCATTAGTGTAATGTTCTTGGTCGAGTAGAAGTTGGAAGATATTAAAACTCCACAGATTACCAAAAACCGCGTACAAAAATCAAAGCTCTGCCTTTCCCTCAGAGCACAGCCGGCGCTGCCTTGGCTCTCGAAGCCGGCGCTGGTTGTGTTCTAGTTCTCCACTCGTTCACTGATTTTTTCCAAATTCTGCACAATGTATTCCAGAATGTAACCGGCACTGTCTTGGCTCTTGGAGCCGGCGCCATTTCCACTCTATTCCGCTCTGTTTTAATAATTTTATATTACCTTAAAGTTCATGTCAACAGTGCATGGCCGGCACTAGTTCCAATGCCTTGTCCAGCATCACCTCTCTTCTGTTTTGAGACGTTTTTGCTTCGTTTTACTCCAAAAATCTGTAATAATGAACAAAATACCTTTCCAATGGTAAAATCTCAAATATGAAGGAATATGACTAGTTAAAATGTATCATAAAAGAACCTCATATAACTAGAAAAAATATAACTAATTTAGCCCCTATCATCTATACAATTGTTTGCTTATGTATCAAGGAGAATATAGTCAAGCTTTTCTTACCAAAACACTTTAAATTTGTAGAAGATGTCCCCCCTAAAAGTTGTAATTTTAGGATGATTCTTCAAGAGATTATGCACTCTTGTGAATTTAATAGAAAAGATCATGAATTTGAAGAACAAAAATGGTTGTTAGAGTGGATTTATTTGAAGAAAATGAATAGGAATCCACGGGTTGAAGTTTTGTAAAGGATTTTAGGAGAAAAAACTAAGAAGACCGTGCAGATTTGGAAATTTTAAGACAGCCACGACAGATGCACAGGCAGAGGCATGTGAGTGTTATTGCCCATGTGTTCTGTAGAGTTTTCTTTTTCTCTTTTTTTTAAGGTATGGCTACAGGCATGAGCGTGCCTTATATAGTGCACTTTGCAATATACATTTATTTATTATTTTATGTAAAGCAAAACTTAAAAAAAAAA
Organism: Voacanga thouarsii; assembly: GCA_026120185.1. NCBI lineage: Eukaryota > Viridiplantae > Streptophyta > Magnoliopsida > Gentianales > Apocynaceae > Voacanga > Voacanga thouarsii. Next base: position 83,967 of record JANUWF010001871.1, on the reverse strand, counting down.
AGAGAGAGATAATTTAAAAAAATAAAAAGAAAATCTTTTCTGTGGTTTTTTAAAAATAAAAATAAGAAAATGAAATAAGAACAAGAGTATTAGGTTGCCCCCAGCAAGTGCTTTTGTTTCATGTCGTTTGCTAGACATAACTATTTCTTGGTCATGAAACCTAGGTAAGAAAGAAAGAAAGTGAGCTTTGGATAGAAAGCAATGAGATAAATAGATCATATAATGTATGCTTATAGCTATGCATGCTACTTATACCTCCCTTAAGACACAACTTTCTAAAAAAAACTATTGTCTTACCCTTGGAAAATCTTTAAGGTTTAGAAGAATCCCTAGAGCTAAGAGATTGAGAAGGAAGTTTGTTAAATAGTTATACCTTAATTTGACTAACATTTGTGGCCAATTGTCCAATTTGAATTTTTAGATTTTGGATGCTAGATTTAGTCTCTTTTTAAAAAGTTAAAGAGTTAGACGCAAGCGATTTAACCATATCTTCGAAAAACATGCCATTGGTTTGATCTTGTGGAGGTGGTGCATTTGAAAGGTTATTTGCAAAGTTTTGTGGCCTCCCTCCTTGGTTTCCCTATCTAAAGTTTGGATGATAATGCCACCCTTCATTATAAGTGTTGGAATCTAGGGGGTTGATTAGGAAACATTAAAGCATTAACTTGTTCATTAGCACTATGAGCAGGACATGAATCACTAGTATGATCAAGAAAGTTACACCTATTATATGTCCTAATTTGAAAATATTTTTTTACCAAAATTGTGTGTTTTTCCACCTTTTTTTCTAAGGAAGTTTTGCCTACTTTACCTACTTTCCTATAGGATATAGTGCCAAAAGATTGTGTGTTAGATGCCATGTTTGCAATTAAATCCCTAGCGACTTGTGGAGTTTTGCCCACAAAGTCACCACCACTAGCCACATCAATCATGAATCTGTCATGAGAATGAAAACTTTCGTAGAAATATTGCATAAATAATTGGCCACTAATTTAATGATAAAGACAACTACTACAAAGCCTTTTGAACCTTTCCCAAAAATCATATAATGATTCCCTATGTAATTGCCTAATTCTACATATTTCTTTCCTAATTGATGCAGCTCTAGATGCTGGAAAATATTTTTCAAGGAAAAGTCTTTGCATGCTTAACCAATCAGTAATTGAACCTATAGACAAATCATACAACCAATCTCTAGCATGCCCATCTAAACTAAATGGGAATGCACACAACTCAACAACTTCATCTTTAATTCTATCATGTTTCATATTAGAAGATACAATACAAAATTATTTTGAGATGCCTATGTGGATCTTCTCTCGGTAAACCATGAAAAGATGGAAAAAATTAATTGAACCCATAATGCAATTTGAAATTAGTTGTGACTTGAGGAGAAATAATGTATAATGGGTGATCATTAAGTGTAAGGGTAGCAAGTTCTCTAAGGGATCGATTAGCATCCATTGTAGAATCAAGATTAAGAAGAATATCACTAATATATTCTTCAAGTTGTTCACCAATTGTAGAAATTTCAGATTTAGGAGAAGAAGCTCCTTCGAATGAGCTTCTTTGTCACAAGTTCTAGTTTCTTTAGGATTCAATTTTAGTGCCTTGGTATTCTCGCCTTTGTCAACTTTCGTACCATTCCTAATATTCATCAACAAGATGAACAACCCTAAAAAATAAAAAAAAATAAAAAGTATAGAGAAAAGTATTAGCACTAAAAAACTAGTTAAAATCAAGTGTCACAAGAATGAATCATAGAATGAAGGTGATTAAAATTTTTTCTCTTATTCCCCAGCAACAGCGATAAATTTTAAATCCTACTCCTAAAAATATAGCTTAGTATAATACCAAGTAAGGTATCAATCCCTCAAGGAACATTAGAAGTATACTTAATAAGAAAAGCACTCAACCAACTACATTCACATGAACACATCTTGCAAATACTTAACCTAATTAATTCTAATGATGTATTATTTACAAGTATCTATATATGAATGGGGGAAATTAGATTAGGAAATTACCTAAAACTAATCCTAACAATTAAAAAACAAAGAACCAAAATAAGAAACAAAGATTTAAAAAGAAACTTTCAAGACCAATAAGAAATCATGAAGTTCTTAGGTATATGCAATGAAATCCAATTATGACACTTTATCATTGAATTGATCGCTTTGAGCAATTGGTTTTGCGGACCTTTCTTAATGAATTAAATTTCTTATCCTTGCAACAATGGACTAACCCTTAATTAAATTATAAGTTAAAATCCCTAACTTCATTTTTAACCTAAGCCAAATTGACTAATCTTTTCTTAAAGATATTAATACTTCAACTAATCAATTGTCATAGATCAACAAGAAAGTTGATAAGCAAATAAAGCATCACTAATATCGAGTATCATACCTAGTTAATCTAAAAAATATGCACCTGAATATTATTTAATTCCCGACTAACTTAATTTAGCCAGTTAACCTTGAAACCAAACTAGGTTAATAGCTGCTACTTAGACAATTAACTCAAAAGACTAATTATCTTTAGCAATGTAATTATGTGAATTAAAAATTTGTTAACCATACACAATTAACTCAACACAATTAATATGCATAAAATTTGGAATTACATAAATACTCAAGAAGTAATCTTAGTTAAATCAAATATGAAATCTTTAATATATAAATCTCAAAATATTAATTTAACAACAAAATATAGCCTTCAAAAAATGAATAAAATCTCAATTGTTTAAATACAAAGGAATTTAAAAATAATAAAGAGTTGAAACAAGAAAGAACAAGAGAAAGACTGAAAAATAGAACTTGGAAAGCCTACAATATCTAGTATTCTTGCCTCTTTGCTTTTTCTCCTTCTCTTGGCCTCCTCGATGCTCTTCTCCAAGAAAATTAGGTTTTAATGAAGTATAAATGTGTCTCATTTGAATTTAGACATCCACCACCTTTATGTAAAGTCCCTAAACTATCTCTGATTGAATTTCAGTAGTTTAAACTCTCTATTTGACTTTTTTAGGACTTTCTAATCTCTTTAGCAAGCTTGCACGGCTTATAGGCACGGGTGTGCATGGAAGTCGTGCATAAATTCTGAACAAAAATATCTTAATGGTGGCATGGGCAGATGCATAGCCGTGCAAGTGGTCGTGCATCCTGCACAGGCATATGCATGGTCGTGCACTTGGTCATGTATTTTACAAAGTAACTTTTTCCTCGATTTTTGCAAACTTCTAGGACTAAAAAATTCTCTCCTGTTATGCACAGGTAGATGCATGAGCATACATCTGGTCGTGCACGTCTCCTGAAAGCTTCTGTGTTTTGCATGGCTTAATGCATAGTTGTGCATCAAGTCATGCATGGACGTATATCCTTAAAAACTTGCTTCCAAGGCCTCCAAACAACTGGAAATCAATCCAAGTGTAAAAATATATCATTTAAGTCCAAATTCTACTCATTTTTATCAAAGTGACCTAGAAACACCAAAAAACACATTATAAGTAGAAAAATATTCATTATCACACAAAAGCATGTGTAAAGGCTAAGGAAAAAGACTATAAAAATGTGACTATTTCATACCTAAGAGCTAAGAAAAGTCTGCCTAGAATCAAAGGAACCTTATAATCCTCATTCATGTCAAGAACTTGATGGGTGTCCGTGTGTGTATTAGAAAAAGAAACAAAAATATCTACAACTCACTCAAGTTTTCCCAATTGAAATGCTAAATAAACTCATACGACACATATAGAGGTAAATGCATCTATCGTATAGCATAAAGAAACAATGGCAAGTATAAAAGAACCTAAGGAAATGATAGTACATACCTCTACTTCCTTCTTATCTCATTATTTAGCTAATTGATTAAGTGGAAGAAGATTAACTAATTACACTAGGAAATATATCAAGCCCTCATGTGGAAAAGTGTCAAAGCTCACTAAGGAATATGAAAAAAGAGAGAAATGCCACGTAATGGAAGGAACTCCCCCAATTATATATCAAGTGAAGAAATTGATCCAAACTCTAGGAACCCGTATGAATTTAAAAGTTAATTTTACTCTTTCTCGAGTTATGAAATCCATAATCATTGGCTCAATTAATTGGTATCTCAATCTAATCAACCAAACCCAAGAAGGTATTAAGTACTACTTATATACCTAAAGTATTCAAAAGTCATAAAATCCCTATCTCTAGGCAATTTTATTAACCTTTTGATTATCAAGTCCAAATCTTTAATCTCTTTCTCACGAGTTAATTAAGGATGACAATCATAAAATTACCCCAGTAGGTATTCAAAATCTTATCCTTATCTCTCGAATTCATTAAAGAGAATAAATTAATTGAAGGAAATTAATTAAAATCCAACTTAACTAACTCAATACAAGAAAGCCAAATAATCAAATAACATAGAGAAAAAATTAATAAATCCATGCAAAATATGTCATTCCAAAGAATAAAATAGAGTTCAACCCTCTATTACAACTAAAAATCAAAGATTAGTAAAGTATTGACAAGTTAAATTTACAAAAAAAGGGGAGAAAGACAAACTTATGGACAAGCCCTTTTTTTCTTCTTCTTGAAAATCTCTTGCAACCTTTCTTCTTTTTCTTCTTCCTTTAGAGCTACGATCTTCCTCTTCCTTTGAGTGTAATCCAAGTTTCCTAGGGTTCTTGGAAAAAACGCAAGGTCCAAGACTACTATTCAATGCTTATAAATGAGTATATATAACCTTTAGCTCGAATATTCCCTAAAAATTCCAAAAGAAGGCTTTTTTATGAACCTAGGCAGTCTAAGCTCATCCAAAGTAGCCTGGGCCACCTACAATTTTTTTTCTGCCAACAGGGCCTGGGCAGCCCAGGCCTATCCAAAGGGGGCAGGGCTGTCTAGCCTAGGTAGCCCAGCCTATCTAAAGGAGGTTAGGCTACCTAGGTTTTAGAAGCTTCCCTCTTTTGGAAGGCTGACCTAGGCAGCCCAGGCCCATCCAAAGAAGCTAGGGTGAGGGGCTACATAGGTGTTGGAATTTTTTGCTATTTCGCTTCAATCTTCATTCCTGTTCACCCTTGTTCATCGTTAAATGGTCTTTTATAATCCCTACACAAAACAAGTAAAAAAGGGTATGATAGATAGTGATTTAAGCAAGATTTTATTACAAAAAAGGCCCAATGACATAAAAATGTATACATGATGGGCACTCATCATTATACAAGTTAAGACTTTGAATACGTTGCAATCATGGATTTTTCTCGTGTTTAGACCACTATATATTATCCTTATACAAATATATCAACTATATATTTAATCAATACACAAATAATTCTATTAGGTATATAAAAAAATTAATATATTATATAATAGTAAATAATTTAAATTATCTATATCAAATATCTTGCCAAGCCCCAGAAACCTTTATCTTCTTACAACTTGGATAGGCAGCATCCATTGAAAAATCCAAAACATTAATAGTAGTAGGTGGGTGGAGGTGGGGGTGTGTGTTTTTATATATGTGTGTGTAATTTTTTTATCCACCAAAATGGTAGGGGACTGTATTAAACTAAATAAAAGGAAAGTACATCCAATATAATGAAATTACAATTAAAACTCCCTAGATGTCTGCCTAGTGATCATACTATGCCTGGACAACATGAATCATTTATTCTTTTATCCTTTTCATGTTCTAGCATAAGAGAAATCCTCTTCATCATACTCAACAACAAATTCCTCAACTGAATCAACTTGAAGTTCTAAAACAGGAAAGGATTGATGTTGAGGTTTTAATTTCTTAGATTTTTGTTGTTTAATCTTTCGAAGCTAAGCGATGCGTTGCTTTAATTCATGATCTAAGAAGGGCCTAACACTAGAATTTGGTGATGAATCAGAGTGACAAGTCTTGTAAAAAGGTGCATTTTGCATCGAGTAGCCAATTTGAATGTCATCACTAACATGATATAGGAGATTAACCACTTGAGAGCAATCCCTGATATTTTGAATAAGATCAGGATCGCCAAAATCTTGGCCTCATGATTGACTTATGTGTTGTTTTTACATTGCTAGAGCAACTTGTCAGGTTTTAATGGGTTGCAATAAAGCTACAATTGTGAATTCTATATATAAAGATTTGTCACAAGCTGGTGTTGAGATACCCTATCAGTTTCAAATTGGTTTTGGTGATCCTACTACCCATGTTTTTCATGGAGTTTAGGAGAAACATGCTCCCTTTTGATTACTTCTGTAAGGCGTATATTCCTATCAAGATTGTTTGCAGACTAATCGATCTCGACCTGAATATCTATAAAAGGGGTAGAGGACACATTATGTACAGTAGAACTAAGTACCCACAGTTGTTGGAATGATAGAACACTAAGATCAGCTAATTCTCGTGCTTAAGCTTATTAGGAAGGTATGGCATATTATCAAGAATAGAATTTAAAACATAAAAAATTTCCTCAGCATTTTGGTTTTGATGATTGTTCTGGTAAAATGTAAATAGAGTATTATCATGAAAATATACGTTTAAAATTTGAATTCTGGTATGACTCTTTTTGGAGATAGCTACACTAGAATTCCCATTTGATAAGGACTTATCAACTAGTTGGCAATATTGGTAATCTAATTGTGTGCACTATTAGTGTCCAAAGCTTATCCTTTAGTTGAGCAAGATAAAGAGTTTGTTGCGGGTTAGCATCCTGTGTGAGATGAATTACCGCAGCACTAGATTTCTACACCCACTTTCGCAGCTCAGCTTGTTGATGTTCTTGGCTTTAGATCAAGGTTAGGCATTCAGGCTTCTGATTCTTAACTACATTTAGGGTATGCTGGGTTTTGTCTTGCATTTCTAATCAAACTAAGACAAATTAGGTTGGTTGTGTTAGTGTTATGCCGTAGAGGCAATCATTTGTACATTGTATATGACACATTTTATTTTAATAAAAGGCTTTATTTATCTTACAGTATCTTTTATTTACTTTTCTGTAAAATAACTATTAGATAAAGACCCTAGTACAACACTGTGTTAAGAAAATCATGATAGAGATCATGATATGATATTCTTACTACATTGTATAGTGTTAGTACTTAAATAGTCCATAGTCATAGTATTAATGAAATAAGACATCATTAATGCGTTAAGACTAGCATGTGTTAGACTTCCTAATTTGATCAGGCGGTGTTTCTCATATCCGTGAGTATTAAGATACTCAAAGTTAACACGCGGATGCTTGTTAATAAAAACAAGTACGTTGGATGACCTAGCTATGAGATAATTACATGGATAACTATTTAGTGCTAGTGATATAATATCAATATAGTAAACATTCAAGTATGCTTAGATTTGAGATCTCCAAGGTACTTTGTTTGCTGAGCATTGTGCTTTGATTCCAATATCTGGAGCCAGATCGAGGGCCGCCTATGGAATGGATATTGAGTACATTGTGAGGTAAACAAAAATAGTTGAAAGGGTCAATAAAATATTCACCATTCTTAATAGTAGGGGTGAATATCTCACGGCCACTTGTAGGAATTACTACTCGAGAAGTTCTTGGCCAAGGTGGCTGTGTATTGGAAACAATTCTAATTGATACACATCTAGAGTAGTGGGTTCCTAGTACAAGTATTATTATATTCTGGCCAGAATATATGTGTGTGTGTGTGTGTGTGTGTGTGTGTGTGTGTGTGTGTGTGTGTATCTTAGAGGGAGTTGGCGCTAATTCTGTATTCTAGACCAAATGAGATATTGTATGGTGAAAGGAATTAATTGCATTGTAGTTTGTTATTAAAGGGTTCATTTCAAGCCACTTGACTTCTTGGACTCTTGAGTGGTCATAATGTGTTGTTAGATATCACTTATGATCTGGGAATATGGGTTTATTAATTGATAAATTAATAAACCAATCCTGATTAGAATTAATATGATTAATTCTAATTAATTATGAATTATTAATTTCAAAGATGTTTAAATTAATTCATATTCGCTACCAATTGACTGGGAAACCTAATAGGTCACACACAATAGAGAATTAAATACTCAAGATGTTATTTGATAACATGGTGGGGTTAATTGTGAGAAGAAAGAAGTTGATGCGGTCAATTTATAATTAGTTATAAATTTTGGGACAAGATTCTAAATATTAAAACTTATGAGTTTTATTTACAATTACTGAATTCTAACTTTGTTAGAATTCTGGTAACGTGCTTACAGTGGGTTTTGGATTTCGGAAAGGAAGGTCTTTTTTTTTTTTTTTTGCATTCTGTTTTTTTCCTATCACAGTGAGAATCGTTCTTTTTGTTTGTGTGAAACCAAAAACCAAGGGCACACACGACTCTCTTCTTTTCTCTCTCTTGATTGTTTTCTCTACAAAAAAAAAAAAAAAAAACCCCTAGCCACCTTTTTGGTTTCTACTAGCACAGAAACATCTTGGTGCTTGAGAGTGATCCTTCGTGTGGACTACTATTAGAGGTGATTGCGTACTGTGATCACAAAGGCACGACAATCAACTTGTTTGTGATCCATTGGCGTTAAGGAGATTGCTGGATCATGCCACAATCGTCAGACAAGAAGAAGAAAAATTTTGTTTTTTAGACGCTGAAAGAAAGGTAAAACCGTTACCTTTGTTCCTTGTTAAACCTGTTTTAAATCACATGCTTGTGATCTTGGGGCTTAGATTTCTTAATTTTCGCCATAGTAATTGTTATTGTGATATTGAAATCCCATCAGGTTGAAAATATATTCTTAATGTATTTAGAATTATGAAGTTACTATTATTGGGGATATGCCCTAGAGTCAATTTGGACTTATACTATTGTCGTTATGTTTTATATAATAATATAAGGTTTTCCTTTCCATGAATAGTACGTTTTATTTTGTGGTCATCAAGTATGTGACTTGATAGTAAAACCCAACAATGAATACAACGACTATTCTAAATCTGTCCCTGGTCATTTATTATTAGAATAATAATAAATTAAGATTAGTATGTTTGTGACTAGATGGCTATATTTTACTGGTCATGGATATTTGTGATATCAAGTCAAAATATAAATAAATGTTAGAGAACATTGTATTGGACATGACCCACTGTGAGAGTACTTCATGAAACATGTCATAAGTACTTTCTAGCTATAATAATATTAAAAGTCATTCGACCTAAATTCATCATAGTTTCCTACTTGATAAATTCTGTATTTTGACATTGTCTAAAGTTGTCTTTAACCAGATAATAAATTAGACTACTATTGGATATATAATAAATCAATGAGAGGAATATGATTGATATTGAAGGAATTTGTCCCTCTCAATTATAGGAGAGATATCCATAGGCCCCTTGATAAGTTAGACTATTAAAATGGATGGTTGTGCTCAAATATAGCAATCTAAGATATTGATATCATTTGTTTGAATAGTCTACTATGAAATCAAGAAATAATTGATTAAACTTAATAAGGATGACATGCTCCGTGCTTTATGCTTAATCTGGATATTGTGTGACAAAAGGACTAAATATAAAATTATGGTTTGGTTCAAAGAGATCACCGATCTTCATTTAACCTAGATAGTTATAATGTTTTGTTAGAAACCGTTTATAACTTGTAGGCCATTTAAATATGATTTAGGCACGCTGCCAGTGTTAAATAAACCTATAGAGTCACACAATAAGCAAACTTATTAGGTTATTTTTCTGGTGACCAGATTCGATGAATCTGGAAATATGTCTAAATTAATCGAACTTAGAAAATTTACCAGATACAATGAATTTGGAAATATGTCCACATTTGATGTATCTGGATGATGTCCAGATTATAAGAATCTGACTCGATAAATTAATTAGTTAAATTACCGAGACAATGGCAGAATCTTATCATATCAGTTTTAATTTAATTTGAATTTAAATTAAAATATGATAAGATATTATTAGAGTTGGACTCTAAGAGGTTTGGAGTGGGTTTTTAAGAAAACCCTAGCCGTCTTCTTGGGTGTGCCAATTTCTGTTGAGGATATTCATGCCTCCATTGATCAGAAAAAAAAAAAAAAGAAGGATTGGGAGCCGTGTTGATGCAGGACTGGAAGGTGATCGCTTACGCTTCTCAGAAGCTAAAACCTCCTGAAGTGAACTACCCTACTCATGATCTGCAGCTGGCAGCTATAGTGTTTGCCCTAAAGAAATAGCGACACTACCTGTATGGAGCCGAATATGGGGTGTTCACCGACCATAAGAGTCTGAAGTATATCTTCACTCAAAAGGATTTGAACTTGAGGTAGCGAAGGTGGATGGAATTCTTGGAAGAATACCGTTGTCCGATCAACTACTATCTCGGGAAGGCCAATGTTATGGCGGACGCCTTGAGCAGGAAAGTTGGAATGGCCAGACTAAGGGTGCAGAAAATGCAAGCGGTTCAGGATGTGTTGGACAGAAGGGTGGAAGTGCAAGACAAAAGAATTGTCATCAGCAATTTGAAGTTGGTGCCAGATTTGAAGCGGGAAATCATGGAAGCTCAGCAAAGCAACGCTGAGTTTCAACTTTTCAGGGATAAGGACCTCAAGCGGCCGGGCAGTGAATTCCGTCAAGACGAGGCGGGAGTACTGCATTTCAAGGATCGGTTGTGTGCACCCGGTGAGCAGCAATTAAAGGATAGAATTTTGTAGGAGGTGTACAAGAGCAAATACGCCATTCATCCGGAGGAAGTTAAGATGTACCGGACCTGAAGAGAGCCTATTGGTGGCCCGGACTGAAGCGGGATGTGGTCAAGTATGTTTCGACCTGTCTCACCTACCAGAAGGTCAAAGCAAAGCACAAAAAGTCAGTGGGACTACTGCAGCCATGGGCAGTATCGAAATGGAAGTGGGAGGAGGTGACTATGGATTTTGTCACCGGGCTTCCAATGTCAAAGACCCAGAAGGACACCATATGGGTAGTGGTGGAACGACTGACCAAGTCGGCCCATTTCATACCGATAAATGTGAGGGACTCGATGGAGAAGCTGGCTCAGACTTATGTTCGAGAGGTAGTCCGACTACATAGAGTGCTTTCAAGCATAGTATCAGACCGAGACCCGAGGTTTACATCTTGATTTTATGGAAAGTTTCAGGAAGCGATGGGGTCGAGTCTGAAATTCAGCATGACAGCTCATCCTCAAACTGATGAGTAGTCAGAAAGGGTTATTCAAATATTGGAAGATATGCTGAGAGCCTGTGTTTTGGACTTCGGGGACAAGTGGATAGAGTGTGTACCGTATGCCGAACTGTCATATAATAATAGCTACCAAAGATGGTCATGTGAGCAAAACCGAAGAAGTCTGTGTCCAAGAAATGTTAGATAAAGTGAAATTGATCAGGGAAAAGTTAAAGGCAGCTCAGAGCCAACAGAAGAGCTATACGGACAACCGGCGAAGAGAATTGGAATTTCAAGTCGAGGACAACGTATTTTTAAAACTGATGCCGAATAGGGGAATTTTGAAGCATCCGAAGGGCAAAAAGTTGAATCCGAGATATTTGGGGCCGTTTCCGATTAAGGAGAGGATTAGGCCAGTAGTATACCGATTGGACCTTCCAGATGGATTGACGGGAATCCATGATGTGTTTCATATGTCACAACTGAAGAAGTACAATGTTGATCCCGGTCATGTTTTGAATAATGAACCGTTAGTGTTGCAGCCAGATCTGAGCTATGTGGAGAGGCCTGTACGAATATTGGAGCGCAGTGTCAAGACTCTCCGAAACAAACAGATACCGATGGTCAAGGTTCAGTGGGAGCATCATGGCACGCAAGATACCACATGGGAATTAGAAGAGTGGGTTAAACGGAAATATCCTGAGCTGAAATAGAGGTATGCTTGAATTTTGGGACGAAATTTTTCTAAGGAGGGGAGGATGTGAAACCAAAGTCAAAACCAACCTTAGAGTAAGGGGGTTGGGATGCATATCATATATGATTTTATGTGCTTTAGATTTATGTTTTATTGTCTCAAAGGCTTGATTGTGAGTATTGAGTGAGAAGGGTAAAATGGTAATTTTTGCTTGAGGTGAAAATGAGGAGATAGCTTGAGGATTAAATAGGAAAAATATTTTAGGGAGAAAATAAAAATAAGAGTTGTTGTGGTTCAGTAGTTAAAGCTTTGGAATTAATTTTTGAGGTCTTGAGTTCAAATTCCATCATTAGAGCTATAGCATGATTGAATTTTATTTTTGCTTGGGAAGTGATATTTTCGGCCTTAGGTGCTTTAGAATAGGGTAGAGGTGTTATCCTAAGGGAGGCATGATAGGAGTATCCTAATCCTACTCTTTTACCCTACACAAAATTCCTAAGGGGAATTCATTTCCTCTTGATCCTTAATTTTTTCTATTTCTCAATTCATTAGTTTGTTCAATTTGCTCAAGCCAGTTTTATTCTAGAAAAATTCCAGCAATGTGCTGTGGCTTTGGAGGTTCAAAATGTCTTAGTGAAAGACATCTTATGGACCAAAACTATGGAAGAGGGGGGAGGATTCCAAGTGAATTAATTTCCCTAGTGAACTTTCTAAAACTTCACTCTAGCTAGGTTCATTTTCTTTCATGTATTGAATTGAAAATTTTCCAGCTTCTTGTGCCTTCAAGGTGTCGAAATTCTTAGCCATTATTCCCTCCCAAATGCTACCAGAAAATGGCCCTTTTGATCAGCTTGAAAACTGAATTTTTCTGGCCATTTTCTGACTGCACAAAGGCTGTGCAAAACCAAAAAAATCCCTGGGCAAATTCGCAGCTTTGGAGGTCCGAAACCAAGCTGATTTCTTTCAGTTTTTGTTCAGCATCTGAGCCACATTTTTCCTCCATAAAGAAGGCTGGAAACCAAACCTGAAAGATCTATGAAATGGCCTTTAGATCCTCTGAAAATTGGCTGGAAAATGGCAGGTAAAACTGCCCAGAAAAATTACAGCCCTTGCGAAAATCCTGTGCAGAATTTTTTTTTTTCAGCTTGTTTCCTAATTCAGCCCTAACCAAAACTCCACCCTTCTTCTGCACAAACCACCCTTAAACAGCCATGAACTAAACTCCATTGTCCTCCCCAAGCTTCTGCACAAAAATCCAATCATGGCTGCCCTAAAAGATTTCCAAAAAAATTACTGCAATCATACCTTGATTGGATACCAAAATTCCAGCCACCATAATTTAGCAACCTTCCATAAAATATCCCTCAAACAACCTGACCTTTCCTTCACCATTATACTCCTTATTTTTGTCCGCCCTTAGCCTCCTTCAACCAACTTTCATCCAGTCGAAATACTGCACAAGCAGTCGGCCATGGCAGCTTCCCAAAAGCTCTCCAATAATCAAAGATATTCTTGTTATATTTAGTTTCCAAATTTGCTTCCCAAAAATATTCTTTAAGGATTTCAACAACTAGCCTTTCCTTTTCCCTTCCAAACCAGAAAATCATCTACTAAAACCCTACAAGCAGTCGGCCAACCCTAATCCCTTCAGAAATTCGGCCAGCCTTGAACAAAACCTCTCTACTCTCTTCAACTTTCAAGAACACATAGCACACCAAGAACATCTACTCCTTCCTTTCGCCTAATTCCTCTCCAAATCACTTCAAACTTCTTCTAAAAATTCTAGATTTCATCTATACACTACCAGGAGTCCATCCATACCAGTTTTAACATCAAAATCCAAAATCTAACTTGCTCTTTTGGATAAAAAATCAGAAATTTTGTGAAGGCTCAAGAACACCTTCAAGGAAGGTTTGTTTAAACAACTTCATCTTCTCTAAACTTTGATCTCTAATGAATATACATAGGAATAAGCATGCTAATGGACTCTCTCCTTCTTTTCTCTCTCTCTCTCTCTCTCTCTCTCTCTCTTGGCTGAACCACTCTCCCTCTTAGCCGAATGATTTCATCAACCATGGCCATGCTTTCTTCATCTTCCTTGGACGGATTAAGACATCTAGGAGTTGAGATCCATTCGAAACTCCTTCAAGGTATTCACCAATCAAGTAAGCCTTTTTAACCCTCCTTTTAAATTCTAGATTCACGTCTCTAGGATGATATTAGTAGAAGATGGATTATGAATAGGGCTTAAGCATGTATTATTGTGATGAGTTGAGATTGAAGCATTAACAAATGTGTGTTTATGATGGAGATGGGATATATGCATGAGTTGATTAGCTTGGTTGATTGTATGGTGTTTTTAGGGTTTAATGCATGCCTCCGTGTCATAGGTAGTATTTGTGATCAAGTATGTTAGTGATTATGTCACATTTGGTGACTAGGATTTATATTCATGTTGGATTATTGAAGCAATGATTATATTTATGCTAGTAGAGGTTAGATCATGTCTTGATAAATTTAGATCTATGTTATTATGCATGATTTGGATGATTTGATGAATTGAAGGGATGCATATGTTCATGATTGTAGTTAGCAATAGAAATATGATCATGATCTAGTTGTCCCAAAGCTAATTTTATTTCATCAATAAAATATTTAATATTATAATTTTTCTAGTAAATTCGAAAAAACCCTGGGAAGGTAGATTTGGACTACTATATATATATATAATAAGGATATTTTAGTCAATTAAATAGTGGTTTTGAAAGAAATAAAATATACAGGTATTATATGATCAAATAAAGCCTTTTATGGAAATAATCATAATAAGTAAAATATTTATTATTAAAATTTAATTTTTATCTTTTAATCAAAACCTATTAAAATTTATTTATTATTTTTCAAGCAAGACTCATTAAAATTTATTTTCAACTAATTTTGGTTATCAATTATTTTCTAACAACTAAATTATTAATAAATCATTATTTTACCTAATACCACTTAGGACTCTTCATCAAATAAACTCTAAATTTTTTTTAGCAAGATTTAAACCTTCAACTTATTAGTACATATTTCCCAGAACACTAATTATTTAAATATCAAACTAGACTTAGCTTATAAACCCATTTTATTGATTATTTAGCCTTAAAGCTTGGGACACTAGGATCATGGTAGTAGTGAATTGAACTAGTCTTATTTGTGAAAGTGAATTTTGGCTTGAGATTGATTGTGGTTTATATTTACCCTAGGCGGGGTTAGGACAACTGTTGAAGACCTTTATTTTATTCAAGCTAAGGATCAGGTAAGCTCCTGCATAAAACCCGATTGATGTAAAATGTTTATTATGGCAAGCCAAATGTAGAGTGCATGGACGCTCAGTTCTGCAAAAGCAATTGAGGATTAACTTCTTTCTTATGTCAGACAAACAAACTATTTGAAAATCAATAAATAGATTTACTCAAACTCAAAACTCTTTCCAAAACTGATTTTGACAAAGACTTTGAAAACACTTAATTGCCATTTTCATGTGGAACGGTGTTTTGTTCATTTTCTCCGAAGTGGGAAACGTCGTTGAGTACTCAATAAGGATGGACTGCTAGGGCTAGTCTTTGAAGGGTTAGGGTAAGTCTCTCAGTAGGTGGCCACCTCTGAGTGGTGAGTCCTTCCTAGATAAGATGTCAGTCCAATAGGTCGTGCCGGTCCGAGCTAGTAGTTTATTTTTCAATCAAGTGACTGTGTTTTGCTGGAATAGACACTCAGTTGTTGTTTGGGTATAGAGAAGGAAGAGTATCTTGCCCGGTAGGCCGATCACCTATCTTTTGTCAGTCTGCACAAAGTGTCGGCATTCTGACCGGTTATGGGGCCCAACGTGTGGTGACCTATGACCTCCTTTTTGAGTGTTTGATTTTATTGATTATGTATGGTTGAAAAAGCCAAAAAACCACTCTTGATTTTGACTAATGTTTATTGCTTGCCAGTGTTCTCTTATAAAGATTTTATACTTTGCATTCACGAACTATTTCCACTGGACACTCAAAACACACACGGACTTACTGAGATTTCTATGTCACCACCATTTTTACCATGATTTCAGGTCAATCCTGCTATGGGGATGGGTAGCTAGATATTGCTTGCCTTGGAAGACTTTCTGATAAATTTATTTTATGTAATGCTTTGGGGAGATGAGAGTGGATAAATTTTATTATGGATTTGTTTATGGTATTCTTGGATTTATTCTTGGGTTGTAATAAATTTTAAGTTAAAGTATTATTTTTATTTCGCTATTTTATTTGTGTCACTTAGTTATATAGACCCTTTGTTTTTCGGACGGGGCGACATCCCCGGCTCTGGCGGGCGTAGGTAGCGGGGTATTACATTGTGCATCTCAAGGAAATGTTCCAAGAGCAAGCGCGACAAGAGAGATTTGAAACTCACAAGGCGTTAAATGCATGTAAGATAGTTTCTGGCACCTCGATAAGTGCTCATGTCCTTAAAATGAAGGGCTATCTTGATCATCTTGATAAGCTTGGTGCTCCTGTTAATCATGACATGGTCATAGATTTGATCTTGGGCTCATTACCTCTTGTGTATGACCAGTTTATCATGAATTTTAACATGCATAATATGGAGAAATCCATTACTGAATTGCATGGGATGCTAATACAAGCTAAACTGAACATTAAGAAGAATACTCCTAGTATTCTAATGGTTCAAAAAGGGAAAGGAAAAAGGAACAACCAAAAGGGCAAAGTCATGGCTAGTAAGGGCAAGGACAAGGCAAAGTCTAAGTTCAAGCCCAAACCTAAGGCCAAGACACCAAAGGAGGGAGCTTGCCACCATTGTGGAGAACAAGGACATTGGTTAAGAAATTGCAAGCTCTATTTGGAAGCAAAGAAAAAGAAGGACAGTGAGACTGCAGCTTCAGGTATTTATGTTATAGAAATTAATTTGTCTACTTCTGATTCATGGGTTTTGGATACTAGTTGTGGATCTCACATTTGTGCAAATGTGTAGGGTCTAAAAAGGATTAGAGCCTTAGCAAAAGGCGAGGTGGACCTACGAGTTGCGAATGGAGCAAAAGTTGCTGCAATAGCTGTAGGAACTTTTGAATTAATTTTGCCCAGTAGGCTTGTTTTAGAACTGAATGATTGTTTTTATGTTCCTGCTATGAGTAGGAATATTATTTTAGTTTCTTGTTTGGATTTAGAAGGTTTTGAATTTGTTATTAGGAATAACATTTGCTCCATTAATAAAAATGGCATTTTTTATGGAGATGCCTCATTATCAAATGGGCTCTATATTCTCATTTTTCGTGGATCTTTAAATAAGTCTATATATAATATTAATACTAAGAGTATGAAATCCAATGATTTAAATCAGACTTACTTCTGGCATTATCGTTTGGGCCATGTAAATAAGAAACACATAACAAGGCTTCATAATGATGGGCTTCTAAATTCGTTCGATTTAGAATCTTACAAAATATGTGATTGTTGTTTATTAGACAAAATGACTAAAGTGCCTTTCAAGAGTCAAAATGAAAGGGCAACTGATTTGTTAGGCCTAATACATACTGACGTATATGGACCAATGAATTCACATGCTAGAGGAGGATTTCAGTACTTCAATACATTTACAGATGATTTCAGCAGATATGGCTACCTGTATCTGATGAAACACAAATCTGAATCGTTCCAGAAATTCAAAGAATTTCAAAATGAAGTACAAAATCAACTTGGCAAAAGTATCAAAACACTTCAATCAGATCGAGGTGGTGAATACTTAAGTCACGACTTTGACGAGCATCTTAAAAATTGTGGAATTATTTCCCAATTAACTCCACCTGGAACACCTCAATGGAATGGTGTATCCGAACGGTGAAATTGGACTTTATTAGATATGGTATGATTAATGATGAGTCAAACTGATCTTCCAATCTCCTTTTGGGGATATGCCCTAGAGACTGCTACATTCATACTAAATCGAGTTCCATCTAAATCGGTTCAGAAAACGCCATATGAGATATGGACTGGGAGACAACCTAGTTTGTCATTTGTCAAGATTTGGGGTTGTGAAGTTTATGTAAAGCGTTTATTATCTGATAAACTTGCACATAAATCAGATAAATGCATATTTGTGTGGTATCCTAAAGAAACTAAAGGATATCAATTTTATCTCCCAAAGGAAAATAGAGTAATTGTTTGCTTGAAATGGATTCTTTCTTGAAAAGGAATTTATTTCCAAAAGAATCAGTGGGAGTAAAATACATCTTGATGAGATTTAAGTGCCACAATTAGTACCTAAACCGAATAATGAACCTCGATTAGATGGCTCACAAGTTCAAGATGAGCCTACTTCTATAGAATAAGGACTTCGAAGATCTGATAGGATTCGTCAACAACCTGAGAGATATGAATTCCTCATCACTGATGATCACAATGTGGAGCTTATGGTTAATGATGAGCCCACTTCTTATCTAGAAGCCATTAAGAGTTCTGACTCTGGAAAATGGTTAGAGACTATGAAGTCTAAGATGCAATCTATGTATGATAACCAAGTCTGGACTTTGGTTAATCCATCTAAAGGTTCAAAAACCATTGGGTGTAAATGGATTTTCAAAAAGAAAACAGACATGGAGGGAAATGTGCATACTTACAAAGAACGACTGGTAGCAAAAGGTTATAGACAAACTCATGGTATAGACTATGATGAAATCTTTTCACCAGTTGTAATGCTTAAATCTATCAGAATTCTTCTTGCTATAGCAGCATATTATGATTATGAAATTTGCCAAATGGATGTCAAAATCGTGTTTCAATGGAAACTTACTCGAGGATGTGTACATGACACAACCAGAGAGTTTTGATGATCCTTTGAAGTCTAATAAAGTGTGCAAGCTTCAAAGATCCATTATGGATTGAAGCAAGCATCTCGAAGCTGGAATCTTCGTTTTGATGAAGCAATTAAAGAATTTAACTTTATCAAAAATGAAGATGAGCCTTGTGTCTATAAGAAAACAAGTGGGAATGCAATAGTCTTTTTGGTACTTTATGTTGATGACATCTTACTCATTGGGAACGACATCCCAACTCTACAAAGTGTAAAGACGTGGTTGGAAAATTGTTTCTCAATGAAAGACTTAGGTGAAACTGCCTATATTCTAGGTATAAGAATCTATAGAAATAGATCTAGAAAGCTAATTCGACTAAGTCAAAGTGCATACGTTGACAAGGTACTAAAAAGGTTTAGTATGCAAGACTCTAAGAGAGGATTCTTGCCAATGTCACATGGCATTAAGCTCAGCAAAACTCAAAGTCCTTCTACGAAGGATGAAGAAGAGCGCATGAATAAGATACCATACGCTTCCGCTATATGGTCTATCATGTATGCTATGTTATGTACTCGACCCAATGTATCATATACATTGAGCATGATGAGTAGGTTCCAGTCAAATCCTGGAGAGGCACACTGGACTACTGTCAAGAACATACTAAAGTACTTAAGAAGAACTAAAGATATGTTCTTAGTTTATGGAGTACAAGAAGGCGAGCTAGTTGTAAATGGTTACACTGATGCTAGTTTTCAGTCCGACATAGATGATTATGGATCGTAATCAGGTTTTCTATTTTGTTTGAATAGAGGTGTTGTAAGCTGGAAAACTTTAAAGCAAGATACCGTAGTCGATTCTACTATAGAAGCTGAGTATGTAGCTACCTCAGCTGCAACTAAACAAGCAATTTGGATTAAAAAGTTCATTACAGAACTAGATGTAGTTCCTAATAATGTGAACCCAATAGATCTCTATTGTGACAACAATGGAGCCATTGCATAAGCTAAGGAACCAAGATCACATTAGCGATCCAAACATATACTTAGACGTTTTCATCTTATTCGAGAAATTGTTGATAGAGGAGATGTCAAAGTATGTAAGGTATCAACTGATAACAAAGTTGCAGATCCATTGACAAAGCCTCTCTCATCGTCTACTAAACAAGATAGTCATACCAGATCACTGGAATTACAGCTTATGCCAAATTGGTCTTAGTGCAAGTGGGAGACTGTTGGGGATATGCCCTAGAGTCAATTTGTACTTATACTATTGTCGTTATATTTTATATAATAATATGAGGCTTTCCTTTCAATTAATAGTGCGTTTTGTTTTGTAGTCATCAAGTACGTGACTTGATAGTAAAATCCAACAATGAATACAACGACTATTCTAAATTTGTCCCTAATCATTTATTATTGGAACAATAATAAATTAAGATTAGTATGTTTGTGACTGGATGGCTATATTTTACTGGTCATGGATATTTGTGATATCAAGTCAAAATATAAATAAATATTAGAGAACATTGTATTGGACATGACCCACTATGAGAGTACTTCATGGAACATGTCAGAAGTACTTTCTAGCTATAATAATATTAAAAGTCCTTCGACCTAAATTCATCATAGTTTCCTATTTGATAAATTCTGTATTTTGACGTTGTCTAAAGTTGTCTTTAACTAAATAATAAATTAGACTACTGTTGAATATAGAATAAATCAATGAGAGCAATATGTTTGATTGTGAAGGAATTTGTCCCTCTCAATTATAGGAAAGATATCCATGGGCCCTTTGATAAGTTAGACTGTTAAAATGCATGGCCATGCTCAAATATATCAATTTAAGATATTGATATCATTTGTTTGAACAGTCTACTATGAAATCAAGAAATAATTGATTAAGCTTAATCTGGATATCGTGTGACAAAAGGACTAAATATAAAATTATGGTTTGGTTCAAAGAGATCACCGATCTTCATTTAACCTGGATAGTTATAATGTTTTGCTAGAAACCGCTTATAACTTGTTGGCCATTTAAATATGATTTAGGCACACTGCCAGTGTTAAATAAACCTATAGGGTCACACAATAAGCGAACTTGTTAGATTATTTTTCTGGTGACCAGATTCGATGAATCTGGAAATATGTCTAAGTTAATCGAACTTAGAAAATTTACCAGATACAATGAATTTGAAATATGTCTACATTCGATGTATCTGGATGAAGTCCAAATTATAATAATCTGAGTCGGTAAATTAATTAGTTAAATTATTGAGATAATGGTAGAATCTTATCATATCAGTTTTAATTTAATTTGAATTTAAATTAAAATACGATAAGATATTATTAGGGTTTGACTCTAAGAGGTTCGGAGTGGGTTTTTAAGAAAACCCTAGTCTTCTTCTTGGGTGTGCCAATTTCTGTTGAGGATATTCGTGCCTCCATTGATCAGAAAAAAAAAAAAAAAAAAACCTCTCAAACCTTAGGTGCTAGCACTCCTTGGATAACGAGTGAGTTCGCGGTGTGTATCCAATAGAGGATGTTCACACACTGCAGCGTCTGGCGATCGTTCGGGTTGTACGTACAGTAACAGAATCGGAATCGAAGGATATCGATTATATCTAGAAGAGGTAATTCTACAAACCTACGATCTTCTTAATTGTTTACTTGGATCCTCGGAAGGGATTCGTGGATGTTTTTCCGCGTTTAGGAGTCCACGAATCCTAACAACTATTGTCCTATATATATTAGAATTAGAAAGCTACTTTTACTACGTCACATATTGATTAGAAGTCTTCTAACTTGATAGCTATATATAGGTAGAGTTATAAACTTTTCAGGGTGTCATGGTTTGTTCTAGTGTATCTAGTGTTATGGGATGTATAGGTGTAGGTTAGGCGAGTTTATGAATAGTGCGAGATAGGATTTGAAAAATTCCAAGAATATCTTGTGTAAATCTCCTGGTGGCTGTCAATAAAGTGTTATTAATCTTCGTTGTAGATGTATACTTGGTTCAATAAGCCAAGCCACGTAAATCTTATGTGTCTTATTTTTATTCTTCATATTCATTATTCTATTCTCATTAAGTATCCTAATTTAAATTTCCCAACAAGTGGTATCAGAGCCTAGGTTTCTAGGGTTTTGGGATTTTGAGGTGGTGAAAATTAATGAGAATAATAGTTTAGGTGGTAGAAGATAGAGAAATATAATTCTCTCTTGGGAAGCACATATTGCTTAATATTTATTTTATTGATGGGAGTTATGTCTAGAGAGAGATTGTTAGACACCTGTAGTACATCTTACGTAAACTGAATAGATTTTGGACCAAAAGCATCTGATGATAGATCTGATCCAACTAGATCTAAGTTACATAATCAAAACAAAAAGAACAAGTGGTTGCAATTGTCATGAATGGTCATGCACTCATTGGAAGAGGAAAAATAAGGGTTAGCCATAGCGGTGTGATGATATTGGCATATGCGAAGGCATCTTTACAATATTCGAGCATATGGATATTTCTTCTCATGTGGATTCTAGATTTCAGATGGTATCTCCAAGGGATTATTTGGCCTCAATCTAAAAGTAAGTATGTTTATCCTTTGTAATGGTTATACTTATAGTGTATTGGAGCGTTAGAAATAAAGTTCTTGGAGTGGAATACACTTTGGGTGGTGTGACTAATATTCAAAAAATGCATAGAATCTAATTTTCTTAAGCTAATAGGATTCCAATGATTAGGTTTTCAATTGAAGTAGAGTCTTAAATCATACATGGCTAAAATGTCTCAGTGTAATGAGAAAAGTATAGGCAATAATATTCATCTACAAGTAAGAAAATATCTCGATGACCTAAAAGGGGAGTGCACACATATCTTTGAGAGTGCAGATAATAGTTTGAGGAGAAATTCTACAAAGACAAGAAAAGATCGAGACTTTCTTATACGAGTCAATATATCGTGTTAAACTCTGAGATAACAACATATTTATTGACCAAGTCAAATCAGGAATAATTGAGATTACTAGGATCATACTAATCCGGATATGTAGTGGGGTACCAATGAAATTTTAGTGGTTGTGAAGGTCAATGGAGCCAAGAGGATTGCTTTTTTAATGTTTTGCTACATATCTAATGATAGAGGAATACAAGCCAAGATAGAGATTATTAAGTTTTGTCTTGCATTTCTAATCAAACTAGAATAAAATAATTTGGTTGAAAATATATTTCTAATATATCTACAATTAGGTACTTACTATTGCCCTATGTAGATTAGAATTATGAAGTTACTCTTACTATATTTCATATTGTTTAAGTGTCTTATGACTTGGTATTTGTGTGTGTGTGTGTGTGTGTGTGTATATATATATATATATATATATATATATATATTGGGTGCCCTGATTGGTACTATTGTATCTAGTGCTATAAAGCATATAGGTGTAGGTTAGGTGAGTGCATGGGTGGTGCGAGATATAATTTGTGTGTGTGTATATATATATATATATATATATATATATGTGTGTTTTTTTGGGTGCCCTGATTGGTACTATTGTATCTAGTGTTATAAAGCTTATAGGTGTAGGTTAGGTGAGTGCATAGGTGGTGCGAGATATAATTTTGGAAAAATACCAAGAGTACCTTATACAAATCTCTTGGTGGTTATTAATAAAGTATTTCGTAAACTTAGACTTGGTTAAATAAGCCCAACAATGTAAGACTTTTGTATCTTACTTTATTCTTGATGTTCGTTATCCTGTTCTCGATAAATATCCTGATTTAGATTTCCCAATAGGGTTTTCATGACCAGTCCTTCAACATTTAGAACAGTAAAATGGCATTTTTCTCATATTGAATAGACTGATAAAACCCATCATCTCCATCTCTGATCTAGAGCTTCTTCGAAATAGGTTTAACATGTCAATTTCCACATACTCGCATGCCACATTCGGCCTAGATAGTATAGCAGTGGCATCATCCATTTTGAAAGGCCTTCATATAGTAGACGCAAGGAAGAACAATGCTAGCTTATTAAAAGACTAAATAGGCCGGTGTTCCATGGAAATTCAGATTGGCACAATGGACGGATCTGCAGTGACCCTAGAATCCTTCATCCATTTCATGATCTACATAGGGAAACCCAACAGATACCAAAGTCACTTCATCTAGATTCTATATGTTTGTCGTCCAACAATCCAATCTCAATAGAGTCTTTCAAGCTAATGGTCTGGAAAGCCTTTCGAATACCCTCTATGGACGGCTTTCCCTAAGGGAATTTCTCCACTAAAGTGAACCGAAACAAAGCTACCATCAGAGATATTTCATCAGCTGTTAAAAAAACTACAGGGCAAAATTGGCTTGTCCTACAGAGAACAAGAATCTATGCCACCAGTAAACAGGGAAGCAAAGGACCTCCCTGTCTAAATCAGGATATTTCGTAATCTTAGACTTGGTTAAATAAGCCTAACAATGTAAGTCTTTTGTATCTAACTTTATTCTTTATGTTCGTTATTTTGTTCTCGATAAATATCCTGATTTAGATTTCCCAACAGGGTCTTCATGACCAGTCCTTCGACATTTAGAACAGTAAAATGACATTTTCTCGTATTGAATAGACTGATAAAACCCATCATCTCCATCTTTGATCTAGAGCTTCTTCGAAAGAGGTTTTAACATGTCAATTTCCACACACACGCATGCCACATTCGGCCTAGATAGTATAGCAGTGGCATCATCCATTTTTAGAGGCCTCCATATAGTAGACGCAAGGAAGAACAATGCTGGCTTATTAAAAGACTGAATAGGCCGGTGTTCCATGGAAATTTAGATTGGCACAATGGATGGATCTGAAATGACCCTAAAATCCTTCGTCCATTTCATGATCTACATAGGGAAACCTAACAGATACCAAAGTCACTTCATCTAGATTCTATATGTCTGTCGTCCAGCAATCCAATCTCAATAGAGTTTTTCAAGCCAATGGTCTAGAAAGCCTTTCGAATACCCTCTATGGACGGCTTTCCTTGAGGGAATTTCCCCACTAAAGTGAACCGAAACAAAGCTACCATCAGAGATATTTCATCAGCTGTTAAAAAAACTACAGGGTAAAATTGGCTTGTCCTATAAAGAACAAGAATCTAGGCTACCAGTAAACAGGGAAGCAAAGGACCTCCCACCACCCCCCCCCCCCCCCCCCCCCCCCCCACAAGTCGTGAAGGAGGAGTGTGGAGGTGGCTCCTCTGCCATAGGATAAATTCAGAAAAGGATAGGATATCTCAAGCAGAAAGGAAAGAGATGAGAGAGATTTCTAGAATTCATTAGAGGCTTTAATTCCCTCTACACACACATGCATGTGTGTGTGTGTGTGTTTGTTAGTTAATGAATTTTTGAATATTAATCTGTATCTTTCACGAAGGATGCTAATATTGCATAAAGCTATGGAGAACACTTTGCGGTTCATGATGTGGTTTCTTTCTCTTTTTAAATACTTGCGCCTTAGGTGTTTGTGTGATTGGCTATACGAAGTCATGAGATGGCATGTGAATGTATGTGGGATTGAGGGTTATAATGTTAAGTCGTATGATTTGTTGATTTTATCCAAATACATATAGAGAGAGCAATTGCCTTGTTTAAACTGAGGATCCAGCCCAGCTTGGCCCGGTTGGGCTGGGGATTCCCTAATTTAAGTAGGGACAGAACAATAGGCGGCTTTAATTCCTCGGCTCACCAACCGAAGGAAAATGCATTATCCTTGCCTCTGCCTTGGCTGCCCAACCTACCCCAACCCCGCTTCATATATAAATATATATATTATATATGTATTATATATTATATTATATATATTTGTATATGTATATATAGGTAGATTACATATGTATATATATAATATAAGTAAATTATATATATTATATTTATTATACATATATATGTATATATTGGTAGTGTTGTGATGTATGCCATCTTAAATTAGGTTTCTGATGTAATCTTGATTTGTATTAATAAAATTTTTATTGTTAGAAATTGTTTGTGAATTTTTCATTACTTTTGTGCACAATTTCGCTGGAAAAGACCTATTGTATTTAAGTAAATGGTTAATGTAAATAAAAGTCTTTCATAGTAAGGTATGGACTATGAGTTACTTAACACATAAACTATCGTTCGTAACTGAATGATGAGAATGAGAATCTCATCATGATAAGGTTATTGTGTTATGAATTCTAAATGTGGAATGACTTACCTTTAACAAATGAGTAGTATTCTCATTTTATAACACGAGTATTTCAAATATGTAGAACTGGACCTGCAGTAGTGGTTTCTAAAAGTACTATATGGAAGAAACCTAGACTACTACTGCTACTACGTGGATTTATACTCTACAACTTGAGTATGAGTTAGTGGTCTAATGAAGCTGGAAGCGTATGCTTTGATGTATTATAGTTGAGGTTCTATTGCAGGACCAATATACTTGTATGTTGGGTATATGTGATTAGTTAGTTAAAACAAACTTATACAAGATAGCTTCTATACTTTATTGCCTCTTGTGGTTGTCTGAATGATCTAAATATCCAAGGCCCTTGGGAACATGACTTGAATACTTACTTTAGGGTATCTCCCTTGGAAAGTAAAAATGTTCCAAGAAGTCATGGATCATTGGACTAGAAGCTTAAGGATGGTAGTCTTTTAGAGGGGTGTTAGTGCACTTCTTCCTCTCTAAGTGAACGGCAATGTGTAGAGGGGTATTTTAGTCATTACACATATAGGATAAAGATATTGCTAACGCAGTATTGTCATTGGGGTCAATATTTCATTATGGTAATATTACAAAATATTTAAAATTCAAAATATAGCTATTTATATGGCAGGGGTGTTTTTATCACTTTAATAGCCAATGCAATATGCCTTTTTTATCCTCAGAATAGCTCATAAGTCCTAATTATTTTTTGGATTGAAGAAATGGTCTCGGTTAAAGAAGATTTCATTTTATTTAGGAATTCTAATTTATTATTGGATTTAAATAAAATAAAAGGTCGAGAGGAATTAATTTCAATTTATTATTTGATTTAATTGGTTAATTAATTATTCAAGGCCTAAGCCTAGATTGAATAATGAAAGAAATTCACCTGGGCCTAAACTAGATAAAAGGCTTGAATAATTATTTTGGTCTATTTGAGCTCATTGATGATTTATTAGGTTATTTTTATAAGTCCAAAAAATTAAATAATTAAGGTCGATTATTTATAGGCTGATTAAGTCTAAGAATAAATAATAATATTTTCTGGCCCAATAGTATGAACTAGAGTTGTTTTTTTTTATTCACAGAACTGAAAGTTTAGGGTGAGCTAAACGTCTTCTGTGAAGGTCAATCTTGATAATGTCCGGGTGTTTTGAAAAACTGAAACCCCGGTGGTTTTTGTTATCAAGAAAAAACGAAGTATATCATTCATATACTACTGTGAAAAAAAAAAATCCTCCAAGTCATCTTGTTTTCTTTTCTTCTCATTTTCTTCTTGTTCTTTCTTGACACTGCTAATTGATAGCAGAGAGTCAATTAGCATTTCCTCGTCCAAATTGTTTCACCAACAAAGTTTTAGGTAGTAGAATATTCTGAAATTCAAAAAGCTTGTGTGTTCCTACCAAGGAGGAGTAGACAGATAGCGGGATTTGAACCAGAAGTTTCAATGAGTAGAAGAAAAATTCCTGTCATTCAGTCATCCTCTTTGGCACCAAAGACCAGAATAAAATGCAGAGGTATTAAACAAAATTCTTCCGCTGTGTTCCTTTCTATGTTTTTAGCTTCTATGTTTTATAGTGTGCATGCTTCACGTAGTGTTTTAAGCTTAAGGTAGATCCTATATGTGTATATATATACATATACATACATACATGTGTGTGTGTGTGTTTAACATTAGACTCTATCTTGTAGTATTAAGTTTATCTTATAATGTAAATTATTATAGATCAATTGTAACTAAGTATTATCAAAACCTTTCGAAGCTAATTTGAAATAAATATGTCGGTATGAATAAAAATATTAAGTAGCGCAAGATGTTTAGTTAATTATGTCCACCATGATACTAAAAAAATTTAATTTTTATATACTATCCACCTAAATAATTCATAATTGAAGATGACTTGTACGTAGTTTTTATTTTAGTTATTCATAATGCATTCTTATCATTCTAGTTTATTTTTCTTGTTATGAGAAGTAAATATTCTAATCATTAGAATAGTCTATAGCATTATTCGAACTAATAATAATTGATAAAGATTCACATCATTGGTAAGATTATTGTGAAGTATAATAATTAGCATATGATATAATTATTTTAAGAATTTATTATAATTTATCCCTATTAAGTTAGGGGGTAGTAGCACTTTAGTACCACAAGTTAGAAAAAATATACTAGAGGTCCATTTACTATTAGTTAATAACGGTATTGATTAACAGAATTTACTTTTTTAATAAAATATCTATTTTACCCCATGTCAATATAATTTTCTTTTTTTATTTCTTAGAATTCCAAGTTTAATATTTTATGCTAATTTTGCAGCTTTTGATCCACCAATTATTATCCCAGCAACTCATCTATCTGTGTTCGAGTTTCATTCCAATTTTTTTGTAATACAATTGGTTGATTTTGTATGTGTATGATTTAGAAAATTCATGTTATGCAAATTTTTTGTGTCTATTATACAAAGTTTTAACGGATCGTATTTTTGACAATAATTATAATTAAATACAACATTTCATAGAAAAAAGAAATTTTTATGTGGTCGTACTCGAAAAATATTGTAATGCTAATTGTTTTTTTCCCTCGTGATAAAAAAGGAAGAAAGAAAAAGAAAACAATTATTAGCACAAGCTTATATTTAAGTACATTATGACTCGAGTTGTTTCAATCTCCATGGTGTTTTAAAAAAAAAAACAAAACAAAACAAAATAAGCCTTTCAAGAGTTTTTTAATCAAAATATTATGGTTTTTTTTATTAAAAATAAAAGTATTATAATTTTTATTCTTTGCTAAAATTATAAAGACAGTTTTACAAATAAATATTATTTGTTGTATTAAGGTGAGACCATAAAATTAGGAACTTGTAGTCAAAACTTTATAATTAGTATAGCAAAATAGATATTTTATTAAAAAAATAAATTTCGTTAGTTAATACCGTCATTAACTAACGGTGAATGGATCTTTAGTGTCTTTTTTTTTTTTTTATAACTTGTAGTACTGAAGTGTCACTATCCCTAATTTAATGGGGATAAATTGCAATAAATCCTTATTTTAAATATAACAAAACTTTTAACCTTCAAATTTTAATAAGATTTCATTTCATAATTGGTTTTAGATCTTACTATTTCAACTAAGCAAATTGCATTAATCTTATCTAATCTAAAACCTCAAACATATCATTAATGTAATTATTAAAATTTACAACATATACAAAAATTTTATGCAATATATATAATAAGAAAGCTTTTAGAGAGTGTTAAAAAGATTTTAATAAAAATATACAGAAGGTAAGAAAAATTAAAAGCATTCTTGGGCTGCTCGGCCCAATCGGACTCCCGTTTTCTTACTAGGCCAAGATCAGAGATTATTTTATCCCTAGCGGATCGAAGACAAGAATCCCCTCCTTTTTCGTAACGGGGATAGCCAAGGATGGAAAAGACAGGGAATATGTTGGGACAAGATTCGGATTTTTAATCCGTGTCCCGACCCATTGCTATCCCTAAATCCACATGAAGTTCGGTTATTATATCCGCAAGATTCCATGAGTGGCAAGAACCAACGAAAACAAAAATAAATGAGTTTAAGACTTAAAAAAAATTGAAAGAAATTGATACCATAATACGGCGAGTAAAATAATTTTGCCTGGAGCTTGTTGCATGGATGCAAATTTCTCGACGGCATA
Source organism: Voacanga thouarsii (assembly GCA_026120185.1). Classification (NCBI taxonomy): domain Eukaryota; kingdom Viridiplantae; phylum Streptophyta; class Magnoliopsida; order Gentianales; family Apocynaceae; genus Voacanga; species Voacanga thouarsii. The sequence goes on along the minus strand of JANUWF010001871.1, from coordinate 54,436 downwards.
AAGCTTTTGTCCTCTATATGGATTGACCCCAAATCAGCCAAGTAGCTATCAGGACCTACCATGCCAAAATTATAGGGCCTTCGTTCGTATATAATTACTTGCTACCCTTCCTAATCTTTTCTTCGTATAAATGTTTAAGGAAAAGAAAATTTGAAATCATAATTGCAAAATAGTGTGTTTGATAATAATAATAATAATAATAATAATAATAATAATAATAATAATAATAATAATAATAATAATAATAATAATAATAATAATAATAATAATAATAATAATAATAATAATAATAATAATAATAATAATAATAATAATAATAATAATAATAATTGTTATCGTAATTACAAATTAAAATAGAAATATGAAATATGAAATGTAAGTGATTGCATAAGATTTTTATCCCTTTAATTTAATCATTTCCTACAATTCTTAATTTTTTATTTTATAATCACTTTTTCCTCTTGTGTATAATTACTAAATAGATTAGGTAATAATAGAAATTGTGTTATAAAATTAGGATAGTATTAGAATAAAATCTTCACACTACACACTAATAAAATTCTAACTATTTTTTGCACAAGAATTTCTCTCTTTCTTTTCTCTCACAATTTTCCCTAATCTTTCTTTCACTAATCTTTCTTTCACTAATCTTTCTTTCACAAAATAATGGTGTCTTACAAATTTAGAGAATAGCTCTATTTATAGAGCTCTAATTAGTGGATGACATCATGGCATACATCATCTTCCACTAATCTTAATTAGTGGTGTCTCCACTAAATGGTGGACATCCATAAAAATATTCTCTAATTATTCACATAAATCCATAATTAGTGGAGCCTCCACTAATTAATAGAGCTTCCAATAATTTTAAGATATTTATAACACTCGCCCTTGGATGTTCATCCATTACATAAAAAATATGCCTCGTTAAAACCTTACTAGATAAAAACCCAGTGGGAAAAAAAATCTAGTGAAGGAAAAAGAGTACACTATTCTATATGTCTGTTTATTACACCCCCTGATGAGATGATTTCTTTAAATCTTTAAATCGACGCATACCGATTTTATATCTCAACTTCTCAAATGTTGCAGTCGGTAAAGTCTTCGTGAAAATATCTGCGAGGTTGTCACATGACCGAATTTGTAGCACATCAATTTCACCTTTCTTCTGGAGTTTGGTGACCTATGTTGTGTCCGATCTCCTTTAATATATCCTCCTCGCAATTACGCTTATGCCAGTTGCATTATCTTCATAAAGAGGAGTTGGAATATCTCTGATATATGATAATCTACAACTTTCTCGGATATAATAAATCATGGATCTTAACCATATACATTCTCGACTTGCTTCATAAATGGCTATAATTTCAGCATGATTTGAAGAAGTAGCTACTTGGAGATATCGAAGGACTTGTTTAATTCCATTCCAATGTCGTCATGTTAGTGAAGAACTAAATCTTGCTAATAAATTGACGGCAAAGGCAATATCAAGTCGTGTATTGTTAGTAAGATATATCAATGCACCAATTGCACTGAGATATGGTACTTCAGGACCAAGAAGTTCTTCAACATCTTCTTGAGGTCGGAAAGGACCGGACGATCATCAGAATACTCAATGGATATGCTTTGTCCATGTCAAACCTTTTTAGAACTTTTGCTGTATATGTTGAATAAATGTTCTACTTGCCAAATGTTCAATTTGTAAACCAAGGCAAAGTGTAATTTTACGACCATCCTTGATGTCGAATAATCAATTATTTCTTGAAGCTCTTCAAGAGTTCTAATAAGATTAAAATCATCATATATAGCTAATATCACAAATTTAGAACCAGATTTCTTAATAAAAACGCATGGATATACCTGGTCATTTTAAATCTCGCTTTCAATCAATATTCACTAAGATGATTGAACCACATGCGCCCAGATGGCTTCAGGTCATATAACGATTTCTGCAATTTGATGGAGTAATTTTCACGAGGATAATGTGTATATGCTTCTGGCATATGAAATCCTTTGAGGATTTTTATGTAAACATCATTTTCTAAATTTTCATACAAATAAGCAGTGATAACATCTAATAGGCGCATATCTATTTTTTCATGTACTGCCAAACTGATAAGATATCGGAGTGTAATAGTATCAACAACATGAGAATAAGTTTCATCATAATCAATACCTGGTCTTTGTGAAAAACCTTGGGCTACTAACCGTACTTTATATCGTATGATTTCATTCTTTTCATTATGCTTTTGTACAAATATCCATTTGTAGCCAACAGGTTTTACATCTTCTGGTGTTCGGATTGCAGGTCCGAAGACTTTACGTTGTGTCAGTGCATTTAACTCCGATTGAATCGCATCTTTCTATTGCAGCCAATCTTTTCTATGCCGATATTCATCAACTGATATTGGTTCAAGATCATCATTATCCTGTATAACATCAAGAGATATTATATGCAAACATATGATCAATAATTGTTTCTATTCGATTCCAACTTCTACCGGTATAATGGATAGAAATTTCAGTGTTACTTTCATCTATGTCTGGTTCTTTGTCATCAGTTTTCTCTTGATCTTTATCATTTTTTGATTTAATATGATCATCTAGATCATTAATCCTCTCTTCTTTCGAGGATTTTTATCTTTAGAACCAAGAGGCCGGCCATACTTCTGGCATGCTTTTGGCTCAGCAACTATATGTAAAATCTTTTGTTCCGCTGGAATTTCAATTAGAATAGGAGCATTTATAGCTGTCATATGCGATTTTGTTACTCTTCTAAAGTCAACAAAAGCGTCTGGCATTTGATTTGCAATGCTTTATAAATGAATTATCTTTTGAACTTCAAGTTCACACGCGCTTGTATGCGGATCAAGATAATTTAATGATGTTGTCCAATCACGATCTTTCTTGTACTGTTTCTGTTCTCCCCCTAATTTAGGGAATAATGATTTCACAAGAGAATAAGAGAAAAGAAAAAGAAATATAAAAAAATGATGACAAGCAGGAAATGCCAAGAAAAATATCTCTTTTTTTTTATTTATTTTACTCTTCCCGGTACTGACTGTTCCTCTTCCTCTCTTGTCTTTTCTTCTCCTCCTACTATCTACCTCTTCTTCTTCCTCATACGATATATATATATATATATATATATATATACACACACACATACATATATGTATCGATATATATTTCAGTCATCAGTCATTAGTGAACATAAAAAACAAAAACTACAAAGCAGATATGGAAGCTCGTAATTCATTTGAAACATGGTCAAATTTTGATTTGGTTTCTGCAGCAGATTTTGATGTATTTGCCTGTCCAAGCCAACTGCTTCCTTTTAATTCTAATGCAGAAGATTTTGATATGTTTTCCTTTCCAAACCAACCGGTTCCTCCTAATTTCAGGTGAGATACCTTTGAGGGCTTACATTTTTTTTTTTTTTTTGTGCTGGATAATGAAATTAAATTCTCTTTTGGTTTGTTTGTTTGTTTTTTTTTTTTATGTTAATCAGTGAACATACTGCTTTGGACCAATTTGATCCGCCCATGCAAGAGATTGTTTTTTATGCTGTTCCTCTTGATGCTATTCCTTTGAATGAGGATATGCTTGTACATGATCCTTTCTACTCTCTAATAGATTTTAAACAAAGCCATAATATGATTCCAGGTTATTATACATTTAAACATGAATTTTGAATGGTATTACCTTTACTGATATTATTTTCTTTTTCTAGGAGAAATAATGAGTGGTCTTGGCAACGAAGTCGGAGTAAGTACTCATGAAATGCATAATATCGAAGTTCAAGATATTATTTCAGACGAAATTCCTATAGAGAATAAGAGGATTAAGAGGCAGAGAGAGAAGAAGGGCAATAACTCTCAAACACTATCAAGAGAAACCATTTCGCAATACTTTTACCTGCCAATCAAGAGCGCGGCCAAAGAATTGAATATTGGCATAACCCGTCTTAAGAAAAGATGTAGGGAGTTAGGAATTCGTCGATGGCCTCACAGGAAGTTGATAAGTTTGGAGACCCTAATCCAGAATGTTCAGGTTCTCTCTCACACACACTTATACTTTGCAAGTATGAAACTATGAAAGATTTATAAGTAAATAACCGATGATATCACTTCGATTTACAGGAGATGCAAAATAAAGAAGAAGGAGGACATATGGCTAAGAAGAAATTGAAAGAAGCCATTGAAATACTAGAATGTAAAAAGCAGTTGGTGGAAGAAAATCCGGATACGCAGTTGGAGAACCAAACACAGAAATGGAGACAAGCATGCTTCAAGGCCAAATATAATGAGAAACTTAAGTATAATAAATTTAAGGGGATCATAAAATTCCAAGACTCATTTCACAGTAACTTTACGGCTATTTCTGCTGCTAGTCTAAATGTTGGCTCAAAAGGGAAAGAAAAGGAGGAGGATGCCGAAAAAGAGGAGCTGAAGTTCATAATTGCTAATTGTTTGTCTTCTTCTAATGTAAATATTGAAAAAGAACAATTACAAACATTCATCTTAAATTTGTCAGCTCAATTACAAAAGAGCAACTATAAGCCTGTATCCTCAAGTTCATATGAACACTAGTGATATGAATAAAAGATGTGATGCTTATTATTAATGGAAATATCTTTTTCCCTTATTATCTTTTTTGTTCCACTTCAAGTGGCCAGTATTTCTCTATGATAAGGGAAATATCGAGTGTGTCCATGACCATAACCACGGCCACTGCCACAACTACGACTATAACGATGGCTTCTACTAGAACCAATAGCATGCACTTCTGGGAGTGCTATTGAGCCAGTTGGTCTGGCTTCATGATTTCTCAATAATAATTCATTATTTTTCTTTGCAATGAGGAGGGTAGTACTTAAATCTGTGTATACCATTTTTCGCGATATTGTTGCTACAGGACAATATTCGAGGCATGAAAGGTGGAGAAGGTCTTCTCCAATATATCTTCATCAGTAACTTTTTCTCCGCATAATTTTAACTGAGATGTAATTTTATACATCGCGGAGCTATATTCATTCACGGTTTTTAAAATCTTGCAACTTCAGGTGCAATCATTTATACCGTGCAGTTGGTAGTACGACCATCTTCAGGTGGTCAAATCTTTCTTTTTATCCACATGACATATGGATATCTTTTTTTTAGCATTTAGATGCATTTCTGTATGACATATAATTTTTTCCAGAAATATCAAGGGTTACAAATTCGAGTTTAGCGAGGTTAGCCATAGAGATTAATAAATGCGTACCTGTCTTCTGGCTTTGATAACGGTAGAGACTTGTGCCGATAACGTGTTATCAAATTAGGGAAGTGTTAGAATAAAATCTTCACACTACACACTAATAAAATTCTAACTATTCTTTGCACAAAAATTTCTCTCTTTCTTTTCTCTCACAATTTTCTCTAATCTTTCTTTCACAAAATAATGGTGTCTTACAAGCTTAGAGAATAGCTCTATTTATAGAGCTCTAATTAGTGGATGACATCATGGCATATATCATCTTTCACTAATCTTAATTAGTAGTGTATCCACTAAATGGTGGACATTCATAAAAATCTTCTCTAATTATTCACATAAATCCATAATTAGTGGAACCTCCACTAATTAATGAACCTTCTAATAATTTTAAGATATTCATAACAAATTGCAATTTTTTCTATTCAGTTTTTATTGGAATGATTCTGTCATATTGTCAACAACTGAATTTGTCATGTAAGTTCATGATTTAGTAGATAGAAATTGATCTAAAAAGGTCAAAGACCATAAGAGTTCCGACACTGGTACGAGTTCTTACTGAAACGCACATAGTGACAAGAAATCTGAAATACCAATGCCATGGATACACGCGAACATGTGTCTGACTGACCAGTGGCTCTTATTCAGTACTAATATTTCATACTACAGCATCGCAGCGGATTTAGGTCTAAGGCTTGACTCATGGCTTTGCATCCGCAGCCTCACCAGCATATGAGCAGCACATACACCCTCCATAACCTATTGCGCCGCAGCAACCGTAGGGGCACACACCTGGGTATCCTCCGTTCCCACTCCCCGGGTAACCCCCGTTTCCACCACCAGGATACCCTCCACTCCCACCTCCGCGGTATCTTCTTTTTCTACCACTACCGTACCCTCCATTTCCTCCTCTGTAGTAATCTGATTCTACCCCATCTGTGCTCTTGACTTCTTTTGCTGCATAAGTTAGAAGCATAAACGTATGTGTGCCAAAGTTATTTACGATAATGGTATATTGGAATTACACGAGCATGTTTGTATGTTCTTGTGCTTCCTTAAGCTGCCATAGAAAAGAAGTGAAATTACGTAGGTATTTGAAGTGAAAGCTTACAAGTGGCAGCAGAAGTTTCAGCCAATTCTCTGGCTGCCGCTACATCTGATGCAATCATCAGAGCAAAAGTCAAGGACAGGCATGGGAAAAGAATTACTTTTGAACGCATTTTTGCTTATACAAATGCAGTGTTGTGTATGAAACTTAGATCTTTAGAATGATGCCCTTGTTTCTATTTATAGGAATAATTTGTACAGAAGATTGTATCAAAAGGGTCTGGTCCCACGATTTAGTTAGCTGCTGGAGAGAAAAGGATATGGCTATAGCCCATAGAAAGTAAAACTGTCATAAATTGCAGTCCCATTTGAAGTTAGTATAAGCTAATTCCCATGATTGGATGTACAATTCAATGGTTATATGTAGGTTAAGGTTGTAAGTTTGGTTGTTCATTGGTTGGGTTGGATCGATTTTCTTTTTTCTTTAACCCAACTAAAATATTTTGATTTGGAAATTTTGAACTTAAACTAAACTATTTAAAATTTTAAATTGTCAGCTTGGGTTATGTTTGGTTGAATTTGGTTCAATTCAATTTGGTTTAACCAGTTTCTACATTATTTATTACGTAAATAAACTGCTCCTTAACATTTGATAAAATATTATATGTAAAAGTATTAATTAAATATTACAAAAAACAATCATTTCTCAACAATACAAACTAATAAAAGTAAAATCCATAATTCCATATAATATCAAACATTATCCAATATTAATAACACAAACTAAATAAAAGTTAAATACATAAAATAATTTGCTAATAAACTAAATAGCACAAATTAGCTTCATATCCTTTTCCAATTTTTACTATATGTTAAACTCCAAAATTTTCAATATACTTGCAACATATATTATAAAAAATAATCGTAAACTATTATTAATTTAATTAAATAAAAAGAATAAATATATTTGAGAACATACTAACTTGGATATGAAAGGTAAATTTCAATGAAAGAGGATGGAAATTGGAAAAGCAAATAGCCAACACAATAGGATTTATTCTTTCATAATTTTTTATGTTTTAAAATTAAAATAAATTTAATTAATATATATGCTGGTGTGGATTGGGTTGGGTTGGGTTGGGTTGGATTGTGTTAGATTACATAATTTAAAAAAACAGAATCTAATTATCGATTTATAATTTTTTTAACTCAAATCAAACCAAATCTACCCAAAAAATCAAAATTCGATTTAGATTAAGTTGGTTCGGTTAGTTTTCAATTTTATTGAACAACCCTAGTTGTAAGTCAGGAGTGAAATTGATCAAATTTTACAGTGTTCTATTTAGGACACTACTGCCAAAATAGTTTGGATGAAAGGCAAAAATATCTTTAAAAAATATATATTTTTGTAATTATACTATTTATATTTAAAATTTAGTAATAGTATAATTTTTAAATTCAAATTATTTTAAATATACCTTTTACATTTAAAATTAAGCACTAGTACCTTAAATTTAAAATTTTTTAAATATACCCTTCATATTTAAAATTCAATAATAGTACTATTTTTAAATTTAAATCATTTCAAATATACCATTCTATCAAGAATTAAACGGGATGCTCCACATTTAACCATTTAAAAGAATGTGATTGTCCTATACTCATTATTATTAAGTGTAAATTAATAATCTCAACTTTTGTCTTCCCCAAACAATGAAGATTTCTTGGTGAGAAGAAAAAAAAAATTGCTCTATTTCTGTAAATCTCCCAAGAGCGATTTTAATTATAATAAATTCCTTCTACCAATAATTTTTTTTATAATCTTCAATGATTATATATTTTGATTATATATATTTTTATAAAAACCATATAACCATTGAATATTACCAAAATTCCTTCTACCAATAGCTTTTATAATAATCTTCAATGGTTATTATAATAAAAACCATATAATCAATTTTATTTCTACCAATGGTTTTATTATAATCTTCGATACTTATGAGATTTATAAAAACAGAACAATTTTTTTCATTCTCACCAAGAAACAATCATTGTTTGAAAAATACAAAAGATGAGATTACCAATTCGTCTTTAATAATAATGAGTATAGTGCAATTACATCTTTTCAAACGGCCAAATGTCAAATATGGAACATCTTATTAAATTCTTGACAAAATGATATATTTGAAAAGATTTAAATTTAAGAAATGTACTATTGTTAAATTTTAAATATGAAGGGTATATTTGAAAAAATTTAAATTTAAGAAGGATACTATTATTAAATTTTAAATATAGAGAATATAATTACAAAAGTATATATTTTTTAAGGACATTTTTTACCTTTAACCCAAATAGTTTGAAACTCATCCGGTCTAAGCAATAGTATACTTTGTTCTTTTCAGTGCCCACACCTAGGATTGCAAACAAATGAGTCTTTTGCAGGGGAAGAAAAGGGTCAAGTCTTAGCTCTAAAAATATAAATATCCCAGCAAAATTTATCTTTTAGTTAAATTGAAAACAGTTATTTCTTGTTAATATATTTTTTAAAAAAATATTTAGAAGGGAAGGGAAAAGGATGAGTTAAGCTATAAATCGGAACAAGTTTCAGGGAATTGAGCTTCAGTTAGTTTTAGGTCAATTTAACTTGACTCATTTCTGCCTCTAATTTTAAGTTTTAGATTAAAGGCTCGTTTGACAAATCTGATGAATTCTCAAATCTGAAAGTTTGACTATTTAAGTATTGAATTATGAAAATTAAAATCTAAAAATTAAAATTTAAAATGTAAAGTTTGAATTTGAAATATGAATTTATTTTAGTTTATTTTAATAATATATTTTATTATAATTTAAATTAAATATAAAAAATATTAACAAAATTTATAATAGAATTTCAGTATATCTTAATCAATTAAGTGATAACAAATGAACTTAATTAATTAAATATTTAATATATTTTTATTAAATATATTTAATTAATTAATTTTAACTATTCAATTATATTATCAAACAGGTTTTCAATTTAAATCTTGATTCTTTAATATTTTAAAATTTTATATTACTAAAATAATAAAATTTAAGATTGATTTACATTACATTCCACAATCCCATTGTATATTGCCGGAGACGAGGAAGGCCGTGGTGACGGCTGTGCCGCCATTAGGATTTAGGTCTCCAAAGAGAAGACGACTCTTGCGGCTGTGGAAAAACCTAATGTTAATTCTAAAAGCATTACGCAAAAGAAAGATCTAGACGTGAGAAAATTGGGAAATAAGCAGCCATTGAGCCTGCCAATCTTGTCTTTTCCAACATTGCAGTAGCGAAGCCACGTGTCTAGGTGATGGTGACCTTTCTGGTTTCTGATGAAAAAAATTTGACACGTATTACGTGTCAATTTAAAGAAACTTTTGTTATTATATTAAAAGAAACTGTCTCGTGCAAAGTACGAGTTTGGATACTTGTAGAAATAAAATATTAGTACAAAATATAATAAATTATAATAAAATATAGAAACAATACTTTTATATACACGAGTTCAAATATTTGCAGTGCTCGAATATTTTATATAAAAAATATAAAAGGAAAATAAAGAATTCTTCATTCATAAAGTTAGAAGATGCAACACAAAGCTTAGCTATAGATATAGCAAATTTTGATCATTTGCACACATAATCCAACAAAAGAATCTCCAGAAGATGATGATGAAGAAGAAGAAAAAACATTGGAAGAGCAAATGCCAAAGGGTTTAAAAGCTTCAAAAACTTTTGCACTTTTAAGACCTACTTTTGAATGGAATGGCTCTGATAACTATCTGGTGGTACATTTCAACAAGGGTAGGCTCCAATGAAGCTCCAACCTAGAAGACCCACATAAAAGGATATCAATAATTATGATTTAGCTCTAACAAGAATGCAGAAAACTATGTTTTACTTGAATCTAAAACACTTACATATGGTCCACGAACTAATCAGAATGAGTTTCTTGGGGTGCTTCATGTAAATGCAATTCTTGAACAACTAAAACCATAACCCAAACTAGATATTGATCAAAATAACTCATTTGAACTGTAAGTATACTGAAGGAACTCCAAGCAAGTCAGTCTGCTTGAGAGTGCCATACCCTTAATCAGGAGATGGATCGATAGCAATAGGCAACACGTGGAATATGGTTCAAGAAAACATTTCTCTTCTATCGGTGCAAAATATTTGCAAGATCTGGGCTTTCGTAAAGCATTACATATTATACATCAATTAGCAACACCGAAACGAGATCATAAGTGTCTGTAACACACTGCATCAGAGTTCACCATCCATTATTCCTAATGTTCTTAATACTATGAGATACATAATTCTGATCCTATGAATAAATGGAAATGATACACCATTAGCATTTTAAGCTTTTATTTGAGCACAATATAAACAATTTCTCACCGATATATTACCACTAATGTCGGATTTCACAAGAAACACAGAAAACCTTCTAAAACAACCCAATAAGGAGTGGAAAGGTGAGCAAATGAATCTAGTAGGAAAACAAGGATGGAGAAGCAAAAGGCTATTGAGTATTACTAAAGAAACCAACCTGTACATGGGATTGACTTGAAGTTTGTTTCAATAGGTGGTGCCAGTTGCAGAACAGAGCAGCTACAGCTGTTGGGTTCTGATGAAGCTCGGAAACGAACCCATAAGAATCTTAAAAATAGATACTGATAGCAGGTTCAGAAGATGCAAGAACACTTATGGCTATATGGAAATCATGAATTGCATTAAAGGCAAACTACATCCCAAACTGACTAAAATAAGAGCCGTCTAAAAGACAAGAACTGACAACTGACTAAAGATTATAAAAATAGAAATAGATTGCTTTTGGCATGCTACAGTCAACCACTTGCAAGGAGTATGCTGTATGCTGCACTATACAGAAGAACAGAAAATGCGCAACAACTCTGCCTTGTCCAGTGTCCACCTTAACCAACCAAGGGCATTAGGCAACAAAACCTATAACACTGGGCCCTGACATATTTGACTAAGTTGTACAGATTGAATTTTCCCTCTGCTCATTATTGCTCTGAAATGGGAACTGTGTTAAGCATTTTCACAAGCAATTGGAGTGGCATTGTTTTATCGATTCCCCCTACTGCCTCTCCATTCTGTTGCAATAGTTACACTTGTATAGTTCCCTCTCCCTTTTGAGATCATCATTTTTGTACATTTTAGTAAAAGTATATTACTATATTTTAGCCAAAAATGATGCATTAAAATAGAATATTCTTTTTATCGGATTAAAATTAATAATATTTTATATATTTTTTAATACTTTATATTAAATTTAAACATAATATATAATATATAAAATTTTTAAATAAGTAGTAGTAATTATTTTGAGATATTTTTAAAATAATAAGAACCTCAATTCTAATAGAAAGATAGAAAAAAGGAAGTTAATAAATTTGAACAAACTGCAGTGAATCAACAAATAAGCAGCACACCTATATAACTATATTCACAGAACAAAAAGCTTAAAATGATGTATGATAATGCACTTGTCCCCTATTAAATGTTTCTATTGATTTGCCTCAAATAAAAGCTTTAAAATGACTCAAAGCCAAATCTTTTTCTTATGCTTCAGCTAGCATCAAGAAATGCAAAAGAAAATTGCTTTGCCACACTTTCTATCCATCATGCCTTGCCTCTCATCATTCTCTTAGTCTCTGAAAACACTCATTTTTTGCTCTATTTCACTCTCTTAGCCTTTTCCTCTTCCCCAATCCCACAATGAATGAAAATTTAGATAAGCAGTATCAATTAAAATGGGGAAAAAAAATTTCTGGGGAAGAAATTCATGGAATAAGCTGAGGAATTATGCAGAGAAGAAAAATGGATTACCTTCATCGCTGAGCATAACCATCATTATAGCTCAAAAATATGGTCTACTTATTAAAGAATTAGGGTCCTCAAAACACTAAGTAACCAACCCATGTACCAAGATTCTCATGTGTCCAGATAGCAAGAGAATTAATTCCATAGTACTTTGTACATATACTAAGCAATAGTCATCGCAGAATCTAAAAAGATAAAAGTTTTCATAAGAATACAGGATTTCTGTTATGTTCAAGAAAAAGGAAAACAAGGATATCTAATAAAAACCTCATCTTGTAGTATTAAGTTAGAAAGTCCCCAAGTATATGCCACCAAATTGGTGGCTTTTGTAGCATTTCTGGTGCAAACAATCTCAATAGATTCTCCCCCACTGGAAGCCAAGGACATCTGATTAGCCAAATAATCTGTGGACATAAAATAGCACAATCTATGGGTAGCTTCCTTTTTAGCAAAAATAGAAACTTAGCAAAAAAAAAAAAAAAATCAAAACTTCAGGAATTCCAACAGAGAATTTTACTTTATTCAAAAGAACAAAAGAAACTTACCTAAAAAGAAATATAGAACTTCAATAACTACGACTCCACCAGCTACAAGAAAAACTGACCTCACTCGGTGGAGGAAGACGAAGCGAGGTAGAAGATGCGGTTGAAGAAAAACAGAAGGAAATGCAATTGAAATCTTTGTAGTGGAACGAAAACAGAGAAGAGAATGAAGTGAAGCAACACTTACATATTTATAGTTAGGAGTTCAAATAAACTTAACCAATATATTATGAACAAACTTAGTTATGCAAATTGTGCAAGAAACTAAACAACCATTTGAATTCTACCTCAATCATTAAAATATGAAATTTTCCGATTTAAAAACCAATTGATGGCATTGACAAAACACACCCACACTTAATCAGTCAGCAAGAGAAGGCAAAGCACACAACAAAGCACACATAAGAACAATAAGCCAAAAGTAAAAGAAAGGAACAGAAGCAACAAAAGACTTGTAGGCCAAAACAACCCAATCCTTACCATTTAACCAAAGAATGGATGAATACTAAGATTCATTCATCTTGTGTGTATGCTTGGAACAAATTACAACTGCTGATCAAGAAAGGAACAAAAATGCTATCTTTTCTATTTCAACTAAAAAAATTTACCACAAATGCCAAAAATAATCAAATTGTCCAAAGAATGAATTCATATACAAGATTGGACAATGCAATTAGTTAGCTTCTTCTGGGATTAACATAATGCCATTGTGCAACTGAAATTAGAACAGAGCTTTAAGGAATTACCTGGACTAGAATTTTCAATTACGCATGGTCAAGCCATTGTACTCAATGTCTTTAGGACACAGAGAATTCCAATTTTCCAAACCAATGATATAGAGGAAATTTGCTCTCTTCTCATTTATTATGCTAACTGTTGAAGTGCTTTAATGGTTGTGGACCTTTAAAAATGATCAAGGTGAATCATGTGGAGCCATTATATTACAAACTCAATTTTTCACTTCTGAAATACCCAAAGGAACAGGACTGATGCTATTCTTTCTCTAAAAACAGGCCCACCCCATCCTTCCCCATGGTAAATCCACATGCAACCCTGGCTTCAATTCAACTACTTAGTGTTTTACTTTTGATTCAACTAAAAGCCAAAATGGATAATATTTCAAGACATAAGCATCATATGGTTAAATGGAATCAATTTTTCACTTATAAAGAAGCTATTTCATAATTAGAAAGACAAAACTAATATGAGGTAGTCCGATTACAGAAATTTGATGATATGCTACCTAAAAATTAGGAAAAAAAATATTTTTATCTCTGATAGTTAAAAGATATAAAAAAGAAATATTCACAAGGAAGCAAATCCATTTTTATGCTTGAACTTGTTAGTATATAGAACAACACCCTAAGATGAGACTGATATGAAAAAAGGTAAATCAGATAACAACTCAGGACATTATTCAATGAGGCCAAGGAACCAGCAAAACGTTAAATTAACAATGTTTCTGGCAAAGGACTAGCAAGTGCTGAACATCTGAAAAAACCAGGATGTAGTATCCATTCATACAATGCCTACCCACCAAAACTGGATAAAAAAATTTATAGACATGCCTCCCATAACAAGTTACGTAGATGCAAATATATAATACTATATTTGATTTAGATATATTCACATGAATGCAGATAATTATCATTACTGGTCAGTAATGAGGCTCTAATTATTTGCTTGTCAATTTTCAGTAATGTCTTCTTCCAATACTCAAAATAGAGTATTGGTATGATAAATAACATGTAAGAAATGGTAAGGTTTAAAACACCTATAGATATAGGCTTATGCCATTATGCAGAACATTAGCAATACAACTTCTACAAAGATGATTAATGCCATAATCCGGGTGAGCATCAAAATCCTTCTTCTGTGATCTTTCAAAGAATTCAACATCAGAACATTAATCAATAATAATCAACATCAAATATATGGACTCTATGTCACGATGCTTACTTTGTTTTTGAGATACTCAGGATTTGTTCAGTGTGACTGAATTCAAACAGTTCGGTCTTGTTAAAAGAGAAATGAGTAAGCCTCTGTGAACTAAATTAAGGTAATAATGAGCATCTTCATCACAATATCCATTGCCTCGAACCAGAGCTTACCAAAGAATAACAAACCACTCTATCTTATTTAGATATTGATTCCCAGCCAACATAGATTTCAATGTAATTGAAATTTTCCATTTTCACAGACGATGAAAATAAAAAATGATACAATATACCACATCTTACCATTTCTAGTCTTGTGGCAACAAATGCCAACTAACCCAAAAGTAAATATAAGTCATGGCTTATAGGAATTGCGACAATATGAAGACAATGACTTAGAAATGTGAAAAAACAGCACACCTTAACCCAAAAAGATGATAATGAAATGGAGCTACAAATTTGAATACTTAGGGATTCCTTCCAAAGAAGATTTTCCACTTATACATCAGATTAAAGCTAGTGCCTTTAATCATTATCCTAATTTCATGCAGACATAGATAGCTAGTTTGTATTGTTGAAGACTAGACGTGTTAAGAGTAGATAATGGCATCTTAGAATGGACATTTTCTTTAAGCTTTTTAAGAATGTGGAAATCACATGTATATCTTGAAGGTTGAACTATTTCACTATCAAACAAGACTTTCCAGAACATTTTATTGCATTGGAAATCAAGCTATCCAACTAGCTTTTGGTTCTCTCTTCTCCTTTGTTATCTAAGTTCTTTCAGAAAAGTTCTAAATATTCTTGAAGAAGAACATTTCATTCCAGTTCTACAAGTATAAAGGGCAAATTCAAATGTTTTATCATTTCAACAACTTCTAGTACACCAAGAGCCTTACCAGCTTCAATAGCATTTAGAGCAGCAAGCCTAAAATCATTAACAATCTGTGGAATTTCATTTGTTCTTAGCTGTCATGGAGGAGAAAAATTTTGAATGTCAAAATCATTTGCTTGATATTGAGGAGTTACTCTTTGTCTATTGAAGAGATTGGAGCATTTCCATTTGGATGATAGCCTGAAAATGGCAGGCAGATGAAACATGATTTAGAGGGAAAGAAGAGGTGATATAGACCTCTACAACTAATTAAAAGGGATCATAGAGGGTATAAAGACAACATAAGAAATTTAAAATCTCTAAATTTTACATGGTTAGATTACAGGCTTCCAGATATGCATGTTTGCAACACAAAAATTTGTTTGTTGGTAATCCATTAGCCATATTATTTTACCAAGTGAAGAATATATTTATAGTCTCATAGGGCTCTGTCCTTTTTTTCTATTTTTATAATAAGATTCTGTGCAAAGTTACTTGCAAGAATATAGAAACTTTAGAAGAAGGTAATAGGAGAAGAACTTGCTATAATTTGAAACCTTCCTACATGCCAAATCTGGCAAAAGAAGATACCACCTTTGGCATGAAGTGCATTTACAGTAGGTTTCCAGACCTCAACTGGTTCTTTTGTCCATATGCTAGGTGTAAATTCATACCTTCCAAGTAAAAGGAAGCAATAAAACTTCAAGTAATGACCAAGATAAGTAAAAGAGTGCAGTATTTGTATATCCTTTGTATTGTCTACTCTTTAATGGTCTTTCAGCAGTGCAAAAGAACTATTATTGTAGTTACCCTTGAGCTATATCAAAAACTCATGTGGCCTCTGTGATAAAAAAACCACTTTTGGAGGTTCTTTGAGTGTAGTATAGTACAAAATGGGGCTGTGAAACATTTCCATAAGATTTTTGCCTTGTCAGCGGTGCCAAAACAATTCTGCACAGAATTCAGAGAAAACTTTAAATTACCTTCAAAACCTTTTCTGTATATCATGCTAGATGCAACAATATTATTTTCCGAGAGATGAAGATAGATGCAAGCATTACATTTAAAATGGTCTTAAAAGAAATATACAAAGAAATTAAATTTCAGAATCTGAAAATTCAGAAAGAGTCTGCTGTAACTGCCATTCTTAAAACAACAACAGAATATCAAAGTTAATGCATAAGAGTTTCAATTGGTGGTGTTCGAGGGCCAAAATAGTCAAGACAGTCCTAACTCCTCCTCATATTTGATTTCACAAATCCAAAAACCTAAAATACATATGTCTACTTGAAGGCTAGAGTCTGTTGCAGATGAGTGCATTAATGTCCCAAGAAAAACGTATTGCTGAAATCATCGCTATCATATATAATATTCAAGAAAAAGCATAGGCCAAGATTCAGTAAGGTTTTCAAGAGAGGAGGGGAAAAAATTGCTGTCCTACCAACATAATTGAAAATCAACCTAAAGCCTTTAAATCATTTCCATAAGGGGCTCTCTTCAGACTAAATCACAAGGAAATGGGATACTTAAAGTTGATGAAACAATGAGAATTACCTAGTGGGATCTTTCTCAAGGAAATGCATTTCCGTCAAAGGCCAAAATATATCAACAAGAAAAGCCATAATTTTTCCCATTAGCAGATGAAGACTGAAAATAGGATTGAGAGAGTAGTACTTATGTGAGAGATGGAATTTAAAATTGGAAAAAGGAACAAAAAAAGATCCTTCTGATCCAATCCAAATCAGATAAGCCCAAGAACATGCATGTTAGGTGGTGCAAAAATACTAAATTGCAGAGAACAAAAAAGGGGGGAAAAAAGAACTTTAATAAGAAATTGAGAGGGTTTGAGGGAATCTTGGAAAGAATTGTGAAGGACTGAAAAGTTACAGAATCAAATAAAAGAATAGCATGCAAATTGCCCAAACCACACATGCTTGTAAATAAAACCAATTACAAACATATATCACAAAACCATATATAGGTAGATGCAAGTACTTGAGAGAAAAAAGGCATAGCCTGAAGAGGAAGCCACGGAAGAAGAGAGCGAGAAATCCACACCTGTGACCTAACCCGATAGCAAAACCACTGAAATTACCTTTTCTGGCACCAGAAACAACCTTAGACGCCTCCGATGGCCCTCTTGACCATCACCGGGATCACTATTAGCCCTTAATCGATACCTCTAAAGTAATCATTTCCTTAGCCTTCTTCAACACATCTCTCACCTCAAACTCCCTAACAACAAAACAGAACAAACTATAACAAAGAACCCAAAACAATTTCCTCCCAAACTATCCAACCCAACTCCTTCACCCTCCAAAAATTTCTTCAACAAAGTAAAAACCCACAAATAAGCTTCACTTCCGCTTCCACAATTGCATGCAAAGTAAACCCAACAAGCCCAGCTTCAAAACCAGGAGCAGAATTCTTTGGGATTCAACAACTTTTCTACCCTTTACAAAGAATGGGATCAAAGGAAAAAAATGAGTTTACTCTAAGAATCGTGATCAAATCAGGATGTAAAAATTGATTTGAACTTTTCTAACATGCAGCCGATTATTGAGTCTTTCGGTTGTTTCGAAGGCACAGATCTACACAAAACAGGGGGCGCAAACACTCTGTAAACATCGATCCATCAAAATTGAGACCACCGTTTGTGCTTAACTATTGAAAGGAAAATTGAAAAGACAAAAATGCCCAGATTGATGAAAAATGAACAGTGACATTGCAACTGCTTTTTCTCTATATAGAAGATACTAGTAGTTTGATGCACTGATTTTGGGATCGGACCGGACCGGCCGGTCCGACTGATCTTTCAACTGGTTCGGTCTGATTATTCAGATCGATTCTTTCAAAAATCGATAATTTTTTAGAAAACCGTATTGGATCGGTCGGTCTAACCGGTGAATCGATGGACCAGTCAGTCCAATAGTGAATTGATTTCTTTAAAAAAATTTTTGAGCAAATTTGATAATTTTTTGTGGACAAATTAAATTATATAATTCAATAAACTACTTTAATGTGTTAGATTGTTAGTTATAAACTAAAAATGACTATTTTTAATCATGAATTTGAATATTTATATTTTTATGAACTTAAATTACACTATATTATTGATCAATTTTCTTTCAAAAATAAATATATTTTTAATTTTTAAATTATAATATTACCGGTTCAATTACGATCTAATTACGATTGGATCATTAAACTGCGAACCAGTAATTTTTTTGGTTCGATGATCGATCCAGTTCTAAAAACATTGTCCCTATACACACGATGATGAATTGTTAAAATTCAATATAATAATAATAATAATAATGTATGTATGTATGTATGTATGTATGTATGTATGTATGTATGTATGTATGTATGTATGTATGTATGTATGTATGTATGTATGTATGTATGTATGTATGCATGCATGCATGCATGCATGCATGCATGCATGCATGCATGTATGCATGTATGTATTAATTAATTATGTAATTAATTAAATTTTAAATTAATTTAAATAAAGTTCTTTTTTTTTTTCAAGAACATATACTCTAAGAATGCAATGAATCAAGATAAACTTTAGATAAAATCTCAAAAAATTTTATAATTTAATGTATTAATATTAAATACATGTATATCTTATTAGTTAATTAGTTAATTAATTAAGCTTGTAAATAAATTCAAATAAATTTTATTTTTTTAAAAAAATTCTAAAAACCCTTAATTTGAATTTAATTACGTAATTAGTGGAATAAGGGGAATGTAAAATATGAATTTAATAAGGGATCGAATTTTGAAATATGAGCCCAATAAGAAAATGAAAAAAATTAAGATTTAACAATATAAATGTTAATTAAAAATTGCTCAGTATTCTATCATAATTCTTTCTTTTCTTTTTATTTTTTGAAGGAATGGCCCCCAAATTTAAAAAAAAAAAAACATTTTCCACCTTTGATTTTTTTTTTAAAAAAGAAAATTATTCTTCGTCTCCTAAAAATTTGATTTCAAAATTATTTCAAACTGTATGACTTCATATAACTTTTATTATGCATTACTTGTATCGAGTTGAAAAATTCACTCTCTACATCTTATTCCAGTATTCTTATATTGTTAACACTGAAGACATAAAACCTTGACGAATAAGGATCATAATGTCATGACATGCCATTGATTGGGCTAAATTGTTCAATTTTCAAAAGTAACTTTTTTTCTTTCACGGGAGTGGAATCATTTATGTGTGAACCAACCGTTGCTAGGACAAAGAAATTCAATAAGGCTTAGGTGGAAAGAGCTAATAAAGTCTCAAGAAACATTTGTTTGCCTTTATTTCAAAGAATTTTTTTGGTTATTAGAATCTTTGTTTTGAATGAGTCCAAATTTGGTCAGGTTGGTTTCCAAGTCTTAGCATTTGAGTTGTGTTTTTCTCTCGACTAATGCTGAACATTTTAAACAACCCTTCTCCCAAGCCTTCAAAGACTGAGGCTTGATACACAAAAATGTAACATAATTCTTTTCTTCTACTTATTTTTCTCTCGCATTATAGTTGGGCTAAGTTTATGTACATATACTTCCTGTTCTTGCTCCCTTTAACATGGGAGACTTTCAAGGATAATGCATCCCCCACACTGCCCAAATGTTGTTTTGCTATTCCTACATACAACTCTCCATCAACATCAATAGGAATATTTTCGTAGGACTTAACGTGAAAATAAAGTAGATCTGTTGCGAGGATTGGATAAGGTCCAAGTGGGAGACAAACTTATGCTACAATACTCAATATTCTCGCACTGGTCAAATTAAAGCCTTTTGTACAAAATTTAACAGCAACAAATTAATTTTTAAATAATAAATAATGTGATATACAAAAATTAACCTTGGAATCTTTCTCAACCCAAAACCCTTAAATTTCCTTTTGTCCACCTAACCCTAAGCCACTGCTGTCGTCACTTGCAACTCCTATCTCCCTTCTTCTTATGGTAGCCCTGGTTCTCCTATCTCCCCCTCTCTCTTTCTTTTTCTTTCTTCTTCTCTTCACCGCATCACTGCTCTCCTTTTCCCCTACTTTTACCTCCATCGCTGCTCCCTGTTCCCTGCTTCTCTTGCCTGCCATCGCTACAGCCTTGTCCCCTCTATTCCTTCTCATTTTCTTTTCTTCTTCTCTTGGCCGCCACTGCTACTTCCTTCCTCATAGCCACCTCCTGCTTTTTTCCTGCTTCCACCTACAATTCGAGGCACAGGAAAAGGAGGCAATCAAAGCACAACTTCCTCAATGTCGATGGGGTCTACTCTCAAAATTTACCCATCTCCCAAGGAAAAAAGTATCATGCGAATTTCATGTGAGTTCTAGAGCAAATAAATCAGATGAAGTGCTAGAAAGGAACCTAAAAGAATTGACAAAAATTCGATTGTGCAGGTACCAAGAGAATGTAAAATGAATTCACTTGTAGCATCTTGAGCGCTTGGCGTCATCTAGAGCAGATTTGAAATGGGGTTTCACTTTCTTCTCTCTAGTAACTTCCCTTTCTTGATTGGTATTTAAATTATTTCCATCGATTTTGCCGGTAGCAATATTATAGATGGAAAGATTTTGAGCTCATCTTTCTTATCGAAATAAGCGAGAGTTCCTTTAGGAATTGTCACACCAACAGTGATCGGAGCGGCAGCCATAGATTTTTTTCCCTAATTTCTTTTGGCTATTTGATCAGTACAGGAGGGATCTTGCTCATAGGGAACCATTTAATATGGAGATAAATTTGAAGGGATTAGAGACTTTTATTGAAGATAAATTTGTTACATATAGAGTACCTGAAGATATTGCACAGAACAATGAACCTTCGTCTATTGAGGTATATCAACGTGAAGTATTTAATACGGAGTGAAATTCGAAGAGATTAGGACTTTTGGTTAAAGATACAGTTGTTAAGAATTAGCATGCAGTGTATCTGGAATAAATTTAATAAGATTCACAAAAACATTCAATTTTAGGTAAATAATATTTAATTTAATTGAAAAAAGAATAAATAAATTCATATAGATTCAAAGTATCACGTGGCAGCGAAAGACAATGTCAGGTATCTCACTCACGGCTTTGTACAACTACTTTTATATATGTATATATAGATTTATATAAACATCACAATGTAAATTCAATTAAAATTTTAATTATGAGAAGGTCTATGGCTATAGTTAATTATTGAGATCATTGGAAAATTCAAGTTTTGCCATCCCTTTCACCAATATTTTTGCTTAATTTTTTAGGTGACATTTTATTATTTTTTTACAAATCGGTGATAGAGCAAAAAGAAAAGAAAATTTAAACAATAAATAAATAAATAATAATAGAGAATAAAAGATAAATATTTTAATTTCAGCATAAATGAAAATACATTCTACAGTAATAAATCAGTGTCTTAATTTTCTTTTTAATTTGTACAAACATAAATGTCTATTTTTTAAATATAGGTCGTATTTATTTTTTTTTATTTTACCCGTACAATTATTTCTCATCAATTAATTAGCATTACGATTATCAATAGTAAATTTATTTTAACCAATAATGACAACACATTCTTCTATATAAATAATTAAAAGTCTAATTAATTCTTCTCTCAATGGACAAGAAGAATTACAAGGGTAATTAAAGAAATGAGACACTTAATAAAAGTACAAGAAAAATAGAATTGATTTTTAAATTTTTTATTATGAAATTTTATAATTTCTTAATATGCATAATTTTAACAATTAAATCGTTTATTTGTAAGCGAATGGAGCATTTAACTTGTAATATAAATAATTAAAAAGAAATACTCATCTAAACGCATTAGTAGTTGATCAAACGGAGTTGGAACCGAAGTAAATTGCAAGTATTTATACAAGTTAGGAAAACTTAATCGAAAATATATTATATATTTATAAGCAAAGATATCTCTTCCTATACCTGGCACATCATTACTAAATATAATTGGCAATAGTAGAAATTGCAAATTTTTCTATTCAGTTTTAATTGGAATGATTCTGTTATATTTTCAACTATTGAATTTATGGTGTAAGGTCATGATTTAGCAGATATAAATTGATCCAATATCGTCAAAGACAATATTTTCAGAATTGTATCAAATATCGAATCGAAAAATTTATTGGTTTACGGTTCAATTGTTCAATAGTAATTAGATTGGAATTGAATTATAATTGAGTCGGTAATATTATAATTTAAAATTTTAAAATATAATTATTTTTAAGAATCAAATTGATCAATAATATAGCGTAATTCAAGTCCATAAAAACATAAATAACGAAAATAGAAGAAAATATGATATTTTCTCTATTACTATAAACTATTTAGTTTTATTTGTGTAACTTATTTCTTTCCTACGAATATACAATCTTATTTAGTATAAAAAAAAAAAGAGAGAGAGAGAACGGTTCAATTCGATTGGACTGACCGATCTAAATCGATTTGCACAAAATAAGACGATTTTTTTAAAAATACGATTCAAAAAAGAGGATCGAACCAATTTGGAGACCGATTCATAGTCCAACCAACCGATCCGATCCAATCTAAAAACCAATGGTCAAAGACCGTATGAGTTCCGTCACTGGGATGGAAAAGGAAAAACCTAGAAAGTTATTAGTATTTTTCTTTCATCGTTGTAAGAGTTCTTATTGAAACACACATAGTGACAAGAAATCTATATACCAATACTAGTATGTGCATGAATGGCCAGGGGCTCCGTTTCAATACTAATATTTCACGCACAGCGTTGCAGCGGATTTAGGTCTAAGGCTTCACTCATGGGGTAATTGATCAAAAGGGGCTGCTCTACTTCAATTGGTTCGGTTTGGGGAGGTTGTTCTAAAATAGTCTCAACGCATTATATAAATATGTCTTAATTAAAATAAGACGTATTTACGTGATGCATCTTACCCGGTGTATTTTATACTCCTATTTTCCTTCATTTTCGTCATGCCTCTAAAAAACTCCCCCCTCCCATCTGCAAAATCTCCTCTTTCTTTATATGCTGCGATTCTTCAGTGCATTCGCGCCATCTCCCCACACACCCCCTCCTTTGTCATGATCATCTAAAGTAGAAATTTGGGACTAAAATCGGGGTTTTGTTGCGGTTTTGTCAGTTGGGTTTGAAGCTCAGAGCATTGGGACCTAAGTGTGAAGCCTTGGGCAGAAGGAAGGTTGACAGAAAAGGGCAAAATCAGGTTTTTTCAGGGCCAATCTTCTCTAACCGTTTTATTTATTTATTTATATTTTTTGGGTAGAAATATTTGAAGAATATGCCCCCCCCCCCTTTTTTTTATTTTTGTTGAGCTGTGAAAATGGAGTGCTATTTAATTTTATTGGGCAGAAATTTATTGTTTAGAGTGCTGTTTAATGGGTTGAGCAGTGAGTTAATTTTTTTATTTTTAAGCCTATGCATGTTGTATTGAACTTTGTTGAAATTTTGGATCAGCAGCACTTGCAGTTAGAGTTCTTATTTGGGATAGAAAAAGGCTTACCTGAGGTAGAATTGCATATTTAGGAGTATGGGAATTGCATAAATCTTAGGAGTTACCTGCACGACATGAGCTTATCTTTTGCAGAATGAAAAGCAAATTGCAGTAAAATTGTAAAAACTTGGATAACCAATTGGTGATTTATTTGCTAGGGAAAAAAATTCTCAATTTCTGAATTTGTAGTTTATTTCTTTAGTTTTTTTATAATATGTGTGATGATGTTCGAAGTTGTTAAGAAATGGTATGGGTCGAGGTATCTTATTTTGGATAAAGTTCATTTATCTAAGGAACCATAGAATTAACCATTATTATTTTAATTTACTAAGTAAAAGTTGCTAGGAGTGTAAAAAACTACATAGCTCCTAATGATACTATATTTTATTGATGAAAGGAACGTTATTAATTTTTTATGATTAAATTATAATTGTTGGGGTTTGTATATTGGATTCTTTTTTTTTTTTTTCTTTCAGTTAAGGGTAAATTATAAAAAGTTTATGTTGTTATTTTTTTTTTATTTTGCTATTAAGAAAATTGATATTTTTTTTGAATGAAGATAAAAAAAATTACGATGCCGAAATTAGTATGCTTTAAATGGCGAAAATTTAATGTACAAAGCGCCCTCTTTTATCGATATTGTTGAAATAGAATTAACGTACATTAGATTTTTATTTTTGTCAAAAAGGTAAAATAAAAGTCATTAGAATAAAAAAAAAAAAAAATTGCAGTCGATGTTCAATTTTTTCCAAGTACAAAATAAATGTATTATATAATTTTTATTTTTAGTTTTAGAAATATAAAAATTAATTATTTTTATTATTATTAAAATAAATATGTTAAAATTAAAATATAGCAAATATGATGTTATTATTTGAATTTCATGATAAATTGTTAGGTACCATGTTAAAATAAAAAATATTTTAAAAATGTGCACAAAATATATATTTTCTTTATCAAATACATCAACACAAGGTCGTGTTGTAGAAACCAAGCACAATAAATCTAAATCATAGGCCACAATTTTGGGTTGTAGAAATCTCAATTTTTGATTATTCAAATTATACAATGTAAATAGTTACAATTATTCCCTACACGTACTAATTAGACGGTTTGAATATTAACAATTTTAATTTGGTACTATTTCTTTTAGGATGGACCGAGTGCACCTTAATATAGTTCCATGACCTATCGTAGAGGACATAATTACGCAATAGACCAAGCACCGATCTTCTTTAATTTGGGCAGGCCATGTTGAGATTTGTGATGTTCCGTTATTGTTTATGCACTGTGAATCCTATTTTTGGGAAGTTTATCCATGCAGTAATTAGGTAATACATTGCATAGATCGAGTTAGGTTTGACGCATGTGTTTCACTTCCAAGTGAGTGAGGCCATCGTGACACTACAGGACGTCACTATTTTATGGGGGATTGCCCACTACAAGAAATATGCCAATTTGCCACGAACAAATTCGCCGCAAATCCGTGGATAAACTAGAATTTGCTACGGATCTGAGTAGAAATTTGTCCGTGACAAATACCTTCTTCGCTAAGCATTTTTTGCGAGGGAACTCTTTTTCTATCGCAATTTGTCATAAATTTGGTAGCAATAGTTCAAGTTTGCAGCACCTATCTGTCACGGATTTGCCACGAATTATTAAAAATTAAAAATTTTTGAAGCCCCTAAATTGTTCAAGAATTGCACAGCGCAAGACTCGAACGCATGATCTCCAAAATGTAGAGGTTGTGCTTAGCCGCTGATCTACGACAATTGTTGATGCTATCTATTTATTTTATTATTTAAACTATTCTAAACAATCTTTGTGTCCTTTTTTTAAATAAAAGTATTATAACAAAATATAATAATCATATTAAATTCAATATAAAATGTATTATTCAATATAAAAAAATATTTTGTATATTTATATAATTTTAAAATTTATATACTATCAATTATATTATCTTTTCTATTAAATTATTTATACATATATATGTGTGTATACACACACACACACACACACAAATTCATAAACAATATAACCCACACACACATACATTCATAATCCTAAATATACATAAACAAACAAACACACACACACACACACACACACACACACATTCATATACACATATATATACATATTCATATATTCATATTGCCACGGAATAAAAATGTATAGAATAAAAATAAATATAATAAAAATTAGAATAAAAAAGGAAAAAATAAATTTGTGACAAATCCCTCACAATTTGCCACGCACTAACACAATCCGTGGAAAATTACCACGGATTTACTACAAAAAATAATTAATGAAATTAAAATGGTATTCCGTGGCAAATTTGTGGCAGATTGCCACAGATTCTACCACAGATTTGCCAAGGAACACATAATAAAATTTTTCCGTTTTTTTTATCACTACTTTACCTAACATATTTTTTGTATATTCTAAATAGTAATATAGTTAATTGCACTGATATTTTCAATGGCTTTTGTTGTCAAAATAAAAAAATTATATCATATCTTTAAAATTTTTATTTTAATACACACATATATTTCGACACACAAAAATATTAAATTCTATTTTAAATTTGTATAAATTATTTTTCAAGAATAAATAAGTTAGAGATAAAAAAAAAATGTTTACAAAACATTCAACTATTTTAATCAAAATGTATGGAATAAAAATAAAAATAATAAAAATTAGAATAAAAAAGGAAAAAATAAATTCGTTGCAAATCCCTCGCAATTTGCTAGGGATTTGCCATGGACTATCACAATCCGTGGCAAATCCTAGTAAATTGCCATAGATTTGCTATGAAAAATAATTAATGAAATTAAAATGATATTCTATGGCAAATCCGGGGCAATCTACACATAATAAAATTTTCTTATTCTTTTTATCACTATTTTACTTAATATATTTTTTATATATTCTAAATGGTAATATAGTTAATTTCACTGATATTTCCAATGGCTTTTGTTGTCAAAATAAAAAAAAAATTATATCATATCTTTAAAATTTTTTTATTTTAATACACACATATATATTTCGACAAATAAAATTATTACATTCTATTTTAAATTCGTATCAATTCTTTATCAAGAATAAATAAGTTAGAGATTAAAAAAAATATTTGCAAAACATTTGACCATTTTAATCAAAATGAAAGGAATAAAAATAAATATAATAAAATTTAGAATAAAAAAGAAAAAAAAATGAATTCGTGGCAAATCCCTACAGACTAACACACTCCATGGCAATTTGCCACGGATTTGAAACGGAAAATAATTAATGAAATTAAAATGGTATTCCATGGCACAAATTGCCATGGATTTACCACAAAACACATAAGAAAATTTTCTTGTTCTTTTTATCACAAAACCATGGCAATCTGCCACCAATTTGCCACAGTATTAATTTGAAAGTAATTAATTCCATGGCAAATTGCCATGGATTTGCCACGGAGGTTTGTATCAATATTTGACCATTTAGCCATGGACATTTTCCATCGTAAATCAGTGGCTAATTTTTCCCTATCCTTTTTTTGCTACGGATCTGTGAGAGAACATCTTTGCATCGCTAGTTGCTACAATAGCTGTGACAAGTCCGTGACAAATAGCTATGGATTTGCTATAGTTATATTGTCATGGCAATTTGCTATGTCTTGTCTTCTTTCATGGCATATTTGTGGCAGATTGCCACGGAATTTTTTCCGTAGCAAATTTTCATGGCAGATGAACAATTTTCTTGTAGTGGCCAAATGATGGTGAACTGGTCATAAGAGAGGTCTATGGATGTTTGTGGCTAGTTTGGAATGATTCTAGGATTTCGGCCTCGAGACGAGTAGTTTAGGGGTAACCGACTTTATAAGTTTGCCTTGGAGGCGTATTTGTCACTCCCCCTTCCAGATGATGCCCCCGATATATGGGTGCAACAGAGGGCTTGTGGGCTTATATTTCTTCTTAATGGAGCCCTGCTTATGTCGAATAAATTAGGTCACTTGCTTCCCTTGCAATTTTTTACCATTCCTTGAAGATTTTTCTTTATGCAGTTGGCTCAATTCGGGCAGCGCGACGCTAGCGTGGTTGTACAGATGTCTATGTGTTGCCACTAATCCAATAGCACGGGAGATTTGTGGGCCTATGGTCCTACTTCAAGTACGGTTTTTGTGTACAATACAATAAGATTTTTATAGTCTAATACTTATCTTTCTTCTATAGTTATAGGCTTGGGAGTATATTCTTGTATTGCGTCTTGATAGAGCAGTTGTGATTGCAATCCCTCCGCTTGCACTGTATGATGCACGATGGGAGTGCGGCTACGTCTCTAGCAGACAAGTTCTCACGTTTTGGTTGCATATAGGGATCAGTTAGATGTTATGCACGAGACCCATGTAAGTATTTGCACTAACTAATCGTGGACCTTTTTTTTTTTTTTTTTAGCATCACAAATATATTTGAGTTTTGTTAAAATTATGTATGTAGTTTATCTGGCGGCCTTATGACAAGTTACTGGTGGAGTTTCTGCCTACAATTTACACGGAGGGGTCTAACATGTTCACAGACCTCACTAATTTGTTGCGATGTCGTGGAGTTCCACCATTCTGATCACATGCTTCAATAGTCTAGTCTATCATTGTTCGTTCCTCCACACTATGGTTACCATGTTGAGTTGCACGCGATTGGGACTTGGGGGAGCCACACGACAAATTGCTTCATTCATCACACAGTATATATGGAGTTATGGGCTGCACAGCATCAGACACTCATCGACAGCATACCAGGCATTAGTACGGAGCCAAGTTATATGCACTGGTATCAACTCAGGACTTGATAGTGTATTGGTAATCCGACTTCACCTGGTGTCGAGCTGGAAAGCTATCAGGATACTGGTTCAATCACTACACTTATGGTGCATTTTAATTTATAGCTTTGTCTTTTTATTTTTTTTCCCTTTACAAAGCAATTTTATTAATGCTTGATAAGTGAATTGTTATTTTGCTACACTTATGGTACAGGTGGATTTTTATTCATTTGGCTATTTTTATCACATTTAAGGCTATTTCAGAGGCCAACATGAGATCACAAGATGCATTTTAGCATATCAGGGACGAGGGCACTTGGACTCTCACTGCGACTGGGATTAACCCCACCTACGTTGATGGTAATCTTCTGCTGGATCCCAACATAGCACTCTTTCCTCAACAGGCAGCATGAAGAGGCCCTCAAGCACGAGTCGAGGGTTAATCGATTCCAGGCTAGCACCGAGGCAGGAGACAATGTTGTGTGGGGTGATATGCCCGAAAAGCCGCTGTTGAGTTGCTATATGGTTGATGGTCTGACACTTTCAGAGTATTGTCTAACTACATGTTGCATTGCAAGATTCAAATTTCGGTACAATAATGCACTGGAAACACTACAACACCAGTGCTGGAGATACTAACATATTCTGATTATTATTTTTTTTTTTTTTGGGCCTTCAAGCCATCAATTGAGGAATATAGGCACTATCGCCCGTGATTTCAATTGACGGCACTCATTTAAGAGAGGCATATATGAGTGTGTTCTTGATTGCTAATACCTAGGATGCTAATAACTATTTATTTCCTTTAGCCTTTGCGGTTGTTGATATTGAATCAATAGAGAGTTGGGCATAGTTTTTTAGAGTAGTCCGAAGTTGTGTGGTATGCAAAAGACATATTTGTGTTGTGTCCGATAGGCATGCAAGTATCTTGTCTACTATAAGGAGACAGCCTGAATGGACTAAGCCTATAGGAGTTCACAGGTTCTACCTACGTCACGTTTGTGCCAATTTTGACATTTCAAGAATACGGAGTTAAAGCAACTGATGTACAAAGCCGAAATAGAAAGAACGAAATCCAAGTTCCAATCTATAATGAATGAAATAAAGGAACTCAATGAAAAAGTGTACACTTTTGTGGAAGAGCTTGTTTCATCTTATTGAGACAGTTAAAATTGTCCTTTAGGACAGTACCATCACATCTCAAGCCATTATTCTGCTTCTATTTTTCCTTTATTGTTCTTCTACTTTTTTAGAATTCTCCAACATTCTAAAGACTATAGCTTCATCTAACACTCCTGTTAATGAAGATAGTTTTGCAACTGCTATGGCTACTATAACTTCATCACAACCATTTGTTATGCCATCGACCGAAGTACCGTTTCTGGTCATGTACGCTAAACTATTTTTTGATGTCTTCAACATCGAGGGTACTAAAAAGAAGAAAGTAAATGTTGCCCAAGCAAAGGAAATGGAATTGAAGGCAAATTTGGTACAAGAAAATTCTTCTAACAGGTACGATAATAAATCCTATGATCACAAACCCAAAATTTCTAACCCTAACTTCAAGAAAAAGAAAGGCTCTTATTCTGTTTGTGAAAAACCAGAACATCATAAACCATAATGTAGAAAAAGAATGAGAAATGACAATTCTCCTAAATCCAAAGTTAATATGGTTGAAGGAGATAATATAATTGCTGTGGTCATTTCTCAAGTGAACGTTATGGAAAATGTTAAAAAAATGGATGGTAGAGTCTGACGCTACTTAATACATTTGTTCAAATTGAGAAGCTTTTTCTTCCTACAAACTTGTAGGAGATGATAATGAGATAGTCTACCTTGGAAATTCAAGAACTGCAAAAGTTCTAGGGAAGGGCAAAGTTCTTTTAAAACTCACTTCTGAAAAAACTTTAGCCCTTAATGATATACCACATGTTCCAACTATTAGAGCTAATCCTATTTTCGAGGCTTTTTGGGAAAAGTGAGGGTAAAAGTGTCCTTTGAGTCTGACAAGATTTTCATGACTAAAAATATTACTTTTTGTGGGAAAATAATACTATAATAAGTGACGTTTTGTATTTAATGTTGCTAATGTGATAAATAAAAATACTTTTTCTGCTTACTTTGTTGATTCATTTAATTTATGGCATACTAGATTAGGACACATTAATTTTGGTTATCTTAAGAAAACCTAATATCTTGGATTGATTTCTGGGTTTGATTCCTCTTGTATGAATAAATTTCATATATGTGCTGAGACTAAAATAACTAACAAGACATATTTTTCTATTAATAGAGGAAAAGATTTATTAAACATAATTCATACAAACTTAGGTGATTTAAAGCAAACTATGACTAGGGGAGGTAAGAGATATTTTGTGATCTTTGTTGATAACTTTTTGAGATTTTCTAAGTTATATTTGCTTAGAAATAAAGATAATACCTTTACTGCATTTCTGTCTTATAAAACTGAAGTAAAAATCCAACTAAATAAGAAAATTAAGAGAGTAAGATTTGAGAGAGGTGGAGAATGCTTTGCCTTAGATGAATTTTGCGAGAAATTAGTAGGCATCATATATGAGATTACTCCATCTTATTCACCTAAATCTAATGGTGTAATTGAAAGGAAAAATAGAACACTTAAAATAATGATGAGCTCTAAGTTAGTTAGTTCCTCTGCACCTAACAATTTGTAGAGTGAAGCTATTTTATTTGCATGTCACTTACAAAATGGGAATTCACATAAGAAAACTAGTAAGACACTTTATGAATTATGGAAAAGTTATGCACCTAATTTGAAGTACTTGAAAGTATAAGAGTCTCTTCCTAAAGTTATGTTTCCTGAGCCTACGAAAAGGAAGATACATTCTAAAACATCTGATTGCATGTTTATTGGATATGTTGAACACAATACCGCATATCGTTTTCTTATTTTGAAAAATGATGTGCTTGATTCTAATACGATTATTAAGATAAAAAATGTTGAATTCTTTGAATAGGTTTTTTCACTCTCTGATAAAAGTTCTTATGACCCTGCTAATAAAGTTGTTGAGGACTCTAGTGAAGAATTGAGAAGGAGTAAAAGGTCAAGAAAAAAAAAAATCATCTTTTTTAAATAATTTTTACACTTGGTGGAAAATGATCCTTTAACATTTTCTGAAAGAATCTCTTTTTCTGATGTGAGTTTATGGAAAGGAGCAATTAAAGTGGAATTAGACTTTATTTTAGAAAATAAAACTTGGATTTTAGTTGATTTACCACCTGGGGCAAGGACAATTGGTTGCAAATAGATTTTCAAAAGAAATTTAACCACGATGCCTCAATTGATAAGTATAAAGCTTGTTTGGTAGCCAAAGGGTTTACTTAAAAGGAAAACATTATCTATTTTAATACTTTTGCTATAGTGACTAGAATTGCTTCAATTCAAATTTTATTTATTTTAGCTTCAATTCATAAACTATTTGTACATCAAATGGGGTGTCAAAATTGCTTTTCTTAACGGTGATTTAGAAGAATAGATTTACATAACTCAACTCGAAGGGTGGATTGAACCTGGACAAACAAAGAAAGTTTGCAAATTGCTCAAATCTCTTTATGGCCTAAGACAAGCTACTAAGCAATGGCATGAGAAGTTTAATAAAGTGTTGTTAAGTGATGGTTTTTCATCTGTTGGAGTGGATAAATATGTATATACCAAAGTTGTTAATAATAATTATGTTCGTATAAGTTTATATATATGGATAACATGCTTATATTTGGTATTAGTTTGAAAGTTGTGAATAGTACTAAATTCTTTTAGCTTCTAATTTTGATATGAAAGATATGGGTGAAGCTAGAATAATACTGGGTGTTAGAGTTATAAGGAGACATGAATGGATTATGTTGTCACAAGAACATTATGCTAGGAAACTTCTTAAGAAGTTTGATAATTATGACGTGACGTCTATGAGCACTCCTTATGACTCTAACTCTCAATTGAAGAAAAATCATGGTCATCTGGTGGCACAATCTAAATATGCTCAAATTATTAGAAGTTTGATGCATCTAATGAATTTAACGAGACCAGACATTGCATATGCTATCTGTAGAATGAGTAGATATACTCATAATCCAAATCATAAGCATTGGTATGCTTTCGTAAGCGTAATGAAGTATTCAGGAGGAACTACAAACTATGGTATCCTATATGGATGTTATCCCACTGTATTAGAAGGGTATAGTGATGTAAATTGGATCTTAGACACAAATGAGTCAAGATCTACTAGTGACTTCATTTTCACCCTCAATAGGGATGCAATTGTTGGGAAGTCATCTATGCAAACAATTCTTGCAAGATCTTCTATGGGGTTAGAGTTCGTAGCTCTAGAATTAGCTAGAACTGAGGCTGATTAGTTAATGCATTTCTTATATGATATTTCTTTGGGTGTAAAACCTATGCACTCAGTATCCATGCACTGTGATTCCTAAGCAGCAATTCACATTGCCAAGAATAACTCATATAATGGAAAAAATTGATACATGAGATTTGGACATGATACCGTAGCTGCTAAAAGATGAAATAATGTTAGTCAGAAGTGAATTTGGCCGATCCTCTGACTAAACCTTTGGAAAGAAAGTTGATTTTAAAAATATCGAGGGGAATGGGACTAAAGCCAATTGAGTAGTCAATTATGACGGAAACCCAACCTATGTGACTAGAGATCCCATGAAGTAGGTTCATATGGATAACAACAAATCAAAGTTGACTCTAAAAGTATGAAAGTTATGTTCCTCCTATGGTGTGTGAATAGTATTTATAACTTCAAACTATTTATGAGGGTTGAGTTTAAACTCTTGATAAATTCATATCTTTTATAAGTAGTATATCTAAGCAGTGTATACTCTTGATGAATTCATATCCCTATATTAGTGTGTAATTAGGCCATTTATATGAGATTATTATTGGCTAATCTCTAGAGCACTGATGAATAACTAGGTACGCATATGACCTATTGCACAAAATAGTGATGGATGACAAAATTATGAGGGTAAAAGTTGAATAATAAATTCTCTTACTTACGATAAGTGATTATTGGTTCAAAGAAATTATAAACTTCATTGATAACTCTTTAGATTATGTTTTATTATTCTTTATTTGGTTCATAGTCCAAAAGACACCAAACTTAAAACTTTTATATGTGAATATAACTTAGTATTTCACTACTAGAAAAATGCAATATACCAACTAACTATTACAAACTGACCACATTTGGTTGATAATTACCAACCGATTACCAACCAAAATGGAAATTAGAAAAATTTAAAACTTTTTAAACCACTTACCAACAAATATAATCGGTTGGTAAATAGTAAGTTGGTAATCAGCAGGTAATCGATTGGTAATTTGGTAGGAATATATTTACCAACCGATTACCAACTGACAATATTATCAGTTGGTAATTGGTTGGTAATTTAATGGGAAAATTTTACCAACTGGTAACTAACTGAAATATATTGGTTGGTAATATATTCAGTTGGTAATCAGTTGGTAATTTGGTGGGAAAATATGTACCAACTGATTACCAAGCGATAACAGTCGGTTGGTAATATATTCGGTTAGTAATTGGTTGATATTTTAATTTAAAAATTTTACCGACCGATTACTAATCGAAATGTATCGGTTGGTAATATATTCAGTTGATAATCAGTTGGTATTTTAATTTAAAAATTTTACTGACGATTACTAACCAAAATATATCGGCT
The DNA here is from genome assembly GCA_026120185.1 of Voacanga thouarsii. NCBI lineage: Eukaryota > Viridiplantae > Streptophyta > Magnoliopsida > Gentianales > Apocynaceae > Voacanga > Voacanga thouarsii. The sequence continues at coordinate 19,869 of JANUWF010001871.1, read as the reverse complement.
GGTAATATATTCAGTAGATAATCGGTTGGTATTTTAATTTAAAAATTTTACCAATCGATTATTAATTGAAATGTATCGGTTGGAAATATATTTAGTTGGTAATTTGGTTGGTATTTTAATTTAAAAATTTTATCGACCAATTGCTAACCAAAATGTATCAGTTGGTAATCGATTGGTATTTTAATTTAAAAATTTTACTGACCAACTACTAACCAAAATGTTTTGGTTGGTAAACCTAGTCAGTTAGTAACTTTGTGATATACATAATTTATATACATAATTTACCAACCTAGTCAGTCGGTTGGTAAACTTAGTCAATTATATACATAATTTATTAACTTTGTGAAAAATTCCCCGTCCTTCCCATAATTTTCAGCTTCCCTCTTTCTAGTTCATTTCCCCTATCATCTTTTGCTCTCAGACACCACTGCCCACCATTGTTGCTCCTACTGGTGGCTGACTGAAGGGTGATTTCTTTTCCTTTTAGAATCTATTTTGTCTGAGTTCTTAGTGAATTTGGGGGCCAATTGAGGTTTTTTGTTCTGCCAAAATTTGGGTCAATTTGGGGGTAATTCGAATGGCTTTGTTTGGATAGAAGGGCAGAAAGAGCGATTTGAGAAGCCCATCGCTCAGTGTTTTAACATCTTAAAAAAACTAGGTATTTTGTTGTGTAATAGAAATAATTTTTATATGTAAAATTTTTGCATAATTTTGTATATTTGTTTAGGCTAAACTCAATTTATTATTATTTTTTTGGGGATATTGCAGTGATTGAGATTTGTTTTTTTTTTTTCTCTTTTTGGATTGAGTTCTTTCTTTTTTTTGGGACTATGTTCCTCTTTTTTGTGTTGAGATATTTTTTGTTTGAGTTGAGCCATGTGTTTTTGGCTTGACGTTACTACTTTATCATCTCTTTTGATGTTGTTGAGCTTCGATTTTTGGGTTGAGCTGTGTTTTTGTGGGGTCGATGTTCCTGGGAAGATCAATGTATCTAATACTCTAATTAAGTTTAGGAGAAGAGAGGATTTTCATCTAAACTTATGTCAATCTATATGTGTTCTTGTATGAAATCTCTAAAGTGACATTTCACCTAAATGATGGAAAACAAAACTCAAAAAGATGCAATGGGTATAAAAATGTATTTTTACTAGTTGAGTTATCATCTTAATTGAACTGGATTGAAGATCCTACTAATTCTTTCTTCCTGTTACATTTTTGTACTTTCAATGGATATATCAACTAATGGGTTATGCTAATTCTGTACTATTTTTTGTGCAACACGTCTTTAGCTTCTAAGTAAGATTTTTTCTATCTTGAAATTGTGCAATGATACTATGTTGTGTATGAATTTTTCGGTCTGGGTTGATGTAGATGTCTATACAAGGATATTTGAAGTTATTGGATTTTGTCCTTGTAAACGTTTACTGCGTCCCATTTAGACGGAGCCTTTAATCTTTCGAAATGGTACCTGTAGCATAGCCTGTGAAAGCCTAAATATTGGGTTTTGATAAGCTTTTGAAGGCTTCTGTGCAATGCTTTCCCAGGCTACGTTTTTGCTTCTGTCAATGAAAACCCGCCAACCTTAGCTATTCCTTTTCAATTCCCACCGAGAGAGAATACAACCGCGTGAAAATAGAAAGCTCTATAATTTCTGTTATCCATCATGCAAAACAACACGGGATTCATCATGTGTTGTTTTTTTAAATTTAAATTAGTTAATTAATTAATTTTAATTAATTAATTTTATTTTACCCTTGGTCTTATTCATTTGGCCAGATAAAATTATTTACTCTTGGGTTTGAACATCCGTAAATAATAAATCTCAATTATTTATTTTCTGGACTTTCTTAAATAGTCCTATAAATAATTAACAAGCCCAAATAGACCAATATAAAATTTCATACCTTTTATCTAGTTTATATCCAAATTAATTTTCTAATTATTCAACATGGGTCTTGGGCCTTGAATAATTAATTAACCAATTAAAACAGATAAATTATATACTCTCTCTATGGCCTTTTATTTTATTCTAGTACAACACTAAATTAGACTAATAAAATAGAACATATAACTATCAAGACTAATTTCTTAACCCAAATCTTTCCTGACTTAAAGGCTATTCCGAGGACCAAAAGCCACATCACCTTGGCTACTAAAATGACCAAAATATACCTGCTATATAAATAGCTATATTTTATATTTTAAATATTTTCTAAAATCATCATAAGGAAATATTGACCCCAAGGATAATGCTGCGTTAGCAAAGTCTTTGACCTACAGGTGTAATGACTAAAATAACCCTCTACACAGCGCTGTGCATTTAGAGAAGGGAAGTGTACTAACACCTCTCTAAAAGACATCTACCATCCTTAGATCTCTAGTCTAATGATGCACGACTTCTGAAATGTTTCCACTTTCCAAGGGAGTTACCCTATATTAAACATCCAAGCCATGTTCCCTAGGGCCTTAGATAATCAGATCATTTGAACAATCACAATGGGCGATATAGCGCATAAGCTATGTTGTACAAGTCTGTCTTAACTAACTAGTTATATATACCCAACATACAAGTATATCGGCTCTACGAAAAAATCTCAACTACAGTATATCAAAGTATAAGCTTCTAGCTTCATCAGAGCACCAACTCATACTCAAGTGGTAGAGTATTCGTCCATGCTTTAGTAGTAATAGTTTGGGTTTCATTTAAATAGTACTTTTAGAAACACTATTACAGGTCATGTTCTATGTATTCGAAATACGTTCATGCTATGAAGTGAGTGGACTACTCACTGGCTGAAGGTAAGCCATTTCCCATTTGGAATTCATAACACAATAACCTATGCATGATGAGATTCTTATTCTCATCAATCGATTAAGAACAAACATTTATGTGTTAAGTAACCCGTGATCCATACCTTACTGTGAAAGACCACCATTTACATGGATCACTTACTTAAATACAATAGGTCCTTTCCAAATGAAAATTGTACACAAATAAAATGTAAATTCACAAACAAATTTTGAGAATAAATTCTTTTATTAGTAAATTCAATAATTACATCATATAAACTAGTCTAGAGGGCATATATTCCAATACTTAGGAGCTCTTTTTTTTTCTTTAATTTAAATAATTAATAAGTGTTCCATGTTTGATGTCAACTAGGCAAATGATCCAACTAACAATGTTTCAAGTGAGGAAATAAAACACTTTGCTTAGGACTAAAAGAGATCTGTTCGCATATACTCACAATTTTTTGTGAATGGGTACAACTTCCACACTATTACCCATAGGAAAGGGAAATCCACAACCAATAGTGGTGTGTGCATAAAAGGTTCAAATAGGAATGATGAAGACACAATGAATTATTATGTTGTGCTAAAGGAAGTTGTTGAATTGGAATACCCAGGGTTGCCAATTAAACGAGCTTACTTGTTTCATTGTGATTGATATGATCCAGTGCAAAATGTTGGCATGAGAATCCATCCAAGGTATAAAATGGTTGATATTAATCACGAGCGTTGTTTGAGAAAATATGAGCCATTTGCACTTGCATATGAAGCAAGCAAAGTGTATTACATACCTTATCCAAGCCAAAGGAAAGACTCAGCAAATTAGGTGCATGTTTATCATGTGGTTGCAAGAAGAAACTTAGAGATGGGGATAATGGATACTGCACTTCAAGAAGATGAAGTCCAAGCTGCAGATTTTGATATTTTAGATGATGAAATAGATAGTCTTAGAGATGCCAATGGCACTTTTGATGAAGTGGATACTATTGACAATGTTGATCTAGTAGAGAATGAGGGAGAGTTCATAAGTAGTTCTCATAAAGAAGAGTTAGAGGAATTAATAGATGACTCGAAAAGAACTAAGCACTGATTCCAATTACCTTATCAACTAGCATGGTAGGGTTAGATTGTCTATAGTTATTTTATCTTATTCATGCATTATTTGTGGTTTGTTTATCTCCAATTAATATTTTCATTTATTTGTATTCTTTTAATTAAGTGTTTAATCAATATTTTTCATTACTTATTGTATTTTTCAGAAATGGTGCGTGGAAAGAAAAACCAAAATGAAAGAGGTTCTGGTTGCTCACCTTTGTTGAGGAGAGGACGAGCAACTCTTGGTGGCCCCTCAGTTGGTTGACGATCATCAGCTTCTACTCGAAAGGATTTGACGCCTTTGTTGAAATCTACTACTTCAGTCCACTGCAGCTACTGAACAGCAGCTGTCACCTGTTTTGGATGAGAATGAGGAAAACCATATTGCTGTTGATGATTGTGCCCAGAATACTCCTTCTAACAATGTATATCATATTCCTCAAAATGTTGATGCAGATGATACTCCTCTTGATGGCCACGCTGATGTTATACCATATGATTATCACCCCGATGGTACACCTTCTGATAATCATACCCAAACATCTTCTACTCTTGCTGTGGTGCAACCATCTGCCTCATCTTCTGTAATTAATACTCCATCTCAGGGCAAGATCTCTTGTTTTATCAAATGAGATAAGTAAGTGGTTTCTCTTTTCTTTTACTGCATCTTTTTTGCTGCTTGATTATGAATTTGCTTCAGGGGTTTAAGCTTAATGGTTTAAAATGGACATTATTTTAAGCTTCAAGGATAACATTGCAAGTCCTTCTAAATTATATCTGAGTGGTGGTTTGGTCTACTGCTACAAATGATTTCATTAATTGGGAATACTTTAGTTGGATAAGAGGATATGTAACTTTCTTAGCTTATTTGATGGAGTTGTGATTGCTCACCTAATTTGCTGGAGTTGTGATTGCTTGAAGCATTTTTGTGATTCCTCTGATTCCTTTGTTATCTTTAATATGCTAAAGATGGTTGAAAAGTAGATTGAATTAGCTTTTGTTGTTGATTGGACAATTGGTTTATATCTTTTCTAGCTATTTTTTGGGCTTACGTTGGAGATTGAGAGGAGGTACTACTCTGTTCTATGCCCCTGATATAATAATTATTGAAAGGCAGAGTTGTACATTGGGGATATACCACTGGTTTGAAGAAAGTACATGGGTAGTGATATTTTTTGGACCTTTTAACTTTCAGCATATGTCATACAAGCTACTTAATGTAAATGTAGAATTTATACACTTGCATTGCATGCAATGAATATGATGTCTTAATGTTTTGGAAATATAATGCACTTAAATTTTCTATATTGTCTATGATGACAAGAGACATATTAGCAATTTCAATAGGTTAGTTGCATGTGAGAGTTATTTTAATTAGGTAAGACACTTTCCTCTTAGAACAAAAAGAGTTCAAAGCATCAAGGGTTTTCTTTTGATATGAATTTTGTTGGAGAAACTTGCAAAAACAAAGCTAAAGTTCATAAGAAAATTTTCTAGTTGTAGGTTGTTTGTTGTTGTTATTTGAACCAATTGTTTACAGTTTACTTTGGATGTTTTTAGCTCTCTATTGGTATCTATTTCTATGAAGAAAATGCAGGAAAGAGGGCTGAAACAAATTGTGTTCAAGAGGTGTGAAAATGAGAACTTAAGCTGGTTATATGTTAATGAATGCATACTGGGCAAATTTTGTTTCATAGTTTATAGTTGTTTATTTGGTATGTCTACAGGGTACTGCTCTAAAGTAACTAAATTTAAATGAAGCTTGAAATGTTACAAAGAGAGAAGAGTCGATTTTTTGGAATTTTGAATTCAATGGAATGCATGAGAATGAAAGGAACTAAAGCTATTCATGAAAAAAAAAAAATGCTATTTTGCCATGTTTCTTTTTATGACTTGTTTCAGCATTTTTCTGAAAGCTGGATTGAAAAGATGATTGAATCACACATATATAAATCCTAAACATGGATTAGGAAGGTTTAGACAGTATGAGTTATATAGAAGAAACGGAAAATATGGCTAGTGTAAATTATAAATACAGTAAGGGTATTCTGCTTTGGGCATGATACAACTATGTCCATTCTTAGCTTCAAGCAATCACAACTCCAGCAAATTAGGTTGAAATCTCCCACCCTAACCCAAGTGCAACCATTCAATGATCAATCAACATTATGAACCTGACAACACAAATAAGGAGAACACTAAAACAAAGCCTTCCTTTTTTCTGTGAAATGAAATGAATTATTATAGAATTTGATTCAAGATCTTAAGTCTCTGAATCTTTAATTTCATTTTTTGGATCACCTCCAAATTTAGAATAATCACTACCATTGCCTAAAAAAAGCAGTATTGCTGCAATCAATAAGCATAGGAAGCAAAGATGAAACTGATTTTTTTTTTTTAAATAAATGAATCTGCCACTTTTCTATATAACGTAAGGGTTGTTTTTGTTAATTTTTTTCTTGCATTGCAGAATCCTTTGTGAAGAAGATAAAGCTAAGAGGTTGCCAGTTAACAAGCCTGCATGTTCCATTCGACTAATCATACAATCAATGTTTCTTGGACCATATGAATCTTTGTCAAAGGTCCCAAATATAGTTAAGGATGTTTGGTTTGCCGAATGGACAATAATTGTTTCTTTTATTACTTTTATTATAAGTGCTATATATTAATCATCTATATAATATTTTGACAATTCTTATGGCTAATATGCAGAAACAGTTCTAGTGGGATAGGATATATGATGGACTCATTAGATCAAAATGGGGCAAGAAAGGTGGCAAGATCTATACTTATTTGATGGACTAAGTTTTGTAAACGGAAAGTCTCACATGACTTTATGAAGGATGAAGACTATAACAAGCTGCAAGCAATTTGGAAAGGTGACAAATTCAAGAAGATTTCAGAGATAATGAAGGCAAATAGAAATAGTGATTGTGGAGGTAAGAGGCTCATATCACTTCGGCGGCTCCATATGGGTGACAATGCCTAAGAGAAAACTAGTAACTTTTCTTATTTTTAGTACTTCAATTCAAATTTATGAAAATAACTTGTTCTAAAGATACTTAGAATTAATATCCATATATCTAATGTACTTTGATACTATTTTATGATTAAACCAAATATAGGAGGGGATATATTATAGGGACTACTCACTCTATGAAATATATGTCTTCACATACACAACAAACACTGAAGATGAGGTTGAGCAAGAACTTAAAAAGGAACGCCGAATGTTGGAGGGTGAAGAGGTGGAGCTTGGAGGCCTAGAATTTGTCTTTGTTGACAAACAGTCCGAGGAAACATATATAAGTTTCATAAGTTAATAATGGTCATTAGTATTATTTATTCCATACTACTACATTGATTATATTTAGCTCAAGTGAAGGCAGCTTTATAACTTCCATTTTTCCCATCCAAAGTGGAAGACTTTGATGTGTCGATTTATTGCTTTCCATCTGTATAGCCATTTTGTGGGAGTTTGGGGGGGGGGGGATGGTTGGAGGTGGGGAGCTTGGTTAAAATGTGTTTGTTATGCATAAACAATGAAAATGGGGGGGGGGGGGGTTGGGGGTTGCATTGTGGACCAAGTCTAAGAAACTTTTCTAATTGGAAAGATAGAAAAATATTCAAATGATGGTGTTACTTTTTGAATTTTTATGTTACAATCAAATGATTCAAATTCTGATGGATGTTCTATGTTTTAAGCTTCACAATCATTATTATAGTTTATATTTTCATGGTGTTTATTCTAAAATTCTTATCCATTTTTTATTTTGATATTTCTGCATTTGTTTATGTGTTAGTGTCGCTACCAAGAAGAATTAAAGAAAGTGATGGAATCACTTGCGAGCCAGACACGTGAAGGGGAGCAGCCTCCACTAATAAACAAGGCTGATATTTGATTGCAAGTTGTAGGCCAACCTAAGAAAGGAAATGCAATTTATGGCATGGGATCCCTAAGCTCTAGTTGGCTACAGAAATCTACTTCACACAAGTCATCATCTTCTTCATCCATTTCATTGGCACATCCTTCGCAATATGTGGAGATAACTGACTTTCAAAATACTATAAATGAGTTGGTGCAAAAGGCTATTGACACAAAAATTCAAGAAGTGTTGAAGACAAATGAGCAGTTGACAGTGGAGGTTTCTTTGCTAACACAGAAGGTTAAGGACCTAAGTGGATCAAATCCACCAAAAAATTAATATTCCTTCACTGTGTTCCTTAATTGTATTCTTTGTTGTTAAACCTTGGACCTGCACTTCATCTCACTTTCATATTATGATAAACTTTTATATTTAATTAAAGATGATGTTTGGTTAGGATTTGTGGTATTTTGTGAGGGAATTATATTTGCTTTGAATTTGTGGAAGGATGATGTTTATGTTTGTGAAAGGATGATATTTGTGTTGGATTTGTGAATTTGTGGAAAGATGATGTTTACGTTGGATTTGTGAATTTGTGGATCGATGATGTCAATATTGGATTTGTGGATGTGTTTTGGCTTTAATATTTTATGAATTTCTCAAATGCAAGTGTTTGATTATATGTTCAGATGCACCACAATTCTACCAAGTCAAAGAAAAAATTACCAACTTTAAAATCAGTTGGTAATTGAATATAATTCAGTTAGTATTTCAATTGGTAATTGAAAATAATTTAGTTGGTAATATATTAAATAACAGTTAGTAATTTTCAAACCAACTAGCTACCAACAAAAAACTTAGTTGGTAATTTTCCAACAGATTTTAAATTACTAAAACAGTTGGAAAATTATTAACTGAATATTTGGTTGGTAAATAAAGAAAACTAACAACGGAAAAAAAGAATTAGCAACTGGACAACTCGGTTAGTAATTTACCAACAAAAAATTACTAACAGATTTTAAATAACTAAAATATTTGAAAAATTATCAACTGAATGTTCAGTTGGTAAATAAATAAAACTACCAACCAGAAAAAAATAATTACCAACCGAAAGTCAGTTGGTAATTATCTACACATATATATGTTGGTAGAAACATGTCTCAATTGGTAAATTGGTACATTGCTATCTTATATTACGTACAAATTTACAAACCAAAAATTATAAATTTACAGACAACATTTTCGGTTGATAATTACCAACAGCAACAATCGATTGGTGACATAAATTTTTCTTAGTAATTACCAACCGAAATAGTCAATTCAAATGCCAAACTTAATACCAAATTTCCAACCGATGATTTTACAATACCAACTGAATTTTGGTGGGTAATTACCAACTGAAATATTGAACTCAAATGCTAAACTTAATGCCAAATTTCAAACCGAAGATTTTACATTACCAACCGACTTCAAAAATTTCAGTTGAAAAATTTACACGCTAAACTTTTTGCATGCGACAGCCATTTAGTTGGTAATCGGTTGGTAAATCATGGTTACCAACTGAATTTAGCTAATTACCAATCGATTTTGTCAATTGGTAAATTTCTTTTTTCTAGTAGTGTTTTCTTGTCCTCTTTCTTTATAGAATCCTTTTAAAGTATATGAGAGATTGTTAGAATATTTCAAAAAGGATAGCAGCAATTATTGACCAAGTCTTTAGCTGAGGTCAAGGATTGCTTAAGTTGACCAAGTATTTCTCCTATATGCTGCTAACTTCCTTGATTTATCTCAAAGCATTCAAATTTTTCTCAAAGCTTCTGTTGCAACTTCCCCATAAATACCATACATTGCTATTCATTTAGAAAACACAATTTTACTATAGAAAAGCTCTCCTCGTTTGTTCTTTTTCTCTTGTTTTGCTTATGTTTTGCGTCAAATTAATACTATTATAGTTGGGTTATATTTGTTATATCTTTATCATTCTTATAACCCACTTTCGTGGAAGGATTTATTTAGTTCTAGTGGAACTGTCAAAATCGTCTTTTAAGACGATGCCATCATAACTTAAGCCATTATTTTACTTTTATTTTTCCTTTATTATTCTTCTAGTTTTATTAAATTCTCCAACACTTACTATGACGGATCAACAACATTGGAGGCTGCTTGCACCTATTCCAAGGCGCTACGTATGGCTTCTGATTAAGTGCCACATGAAGCCAAAACTTGCAAACAACATCAAACCATTTGATCTTCAACAACTAAATTAATCAAATCAAACGCGTTTGTTGACCATGTTTATGGTATGATTTAATGTTGCAAACCATTTGAGATTCCCCCTCCACCCCTTTTTATGAATGAGAATACCATTTGTGATATGAAAATGAAATACATGTCTGTAGTAGCTTATTGTAACTTTGTATATTTGAGAATGATCAGATAGTAAATCATGTTATAAACACATCTTACTAAGGTTTTAAGTTGGTTGGAAGTGAGTCATGATTTTTTTTTGTCATTTAAAATATAATTTGATTTTTTGATCATTTAAAATATGAGTTAAGTAATACTCGATTCATTTGACTCATGAATAACTTCTATATATAATGGAATGGTTATGATATATTTATATTTTAAAATTAAAAAAAATCATATATGTTAATTTAAAAGAAAATATATTATATGAAACAAAAAGACTAGCATATATTTTTATTTTATTTCGTTTCATTGACAAAGTTTTCTTATTATTTGCATTATTCTCTATTTTTATAGCTTAATTTTAATATTTATAGGTGAAGAAATAACCACAAACATTACAATACTTATATGAAAAGGTCACAAAAATTACATTATGTATTCTAGGCACTACACATTTTGTTCACTGGATTATCACATGCTAGTTTTGATTTTACTTTGAATTATGGTTAAAATAATATTATTTTTCTTCTGACTAATAGTACAACATATTGTTAGATATTTCACAGTCTATGATATCAAATTATTTTTAACTTAGTTAATTAATTATATTTTTTATCTTCATTAATTGTTTCAGTTTTCGTTTGAATAAGCATAAAGGAGGATTTATAAGTTTATTATTTAATTTTATATGAATGAGTCAAGTTGAATTACTCGTAAGCTATGCATGAACTGAGCTAAGTCAATAACATTGGCTCACATAGAATGTGTTGAGCTATAAAACGAATCAAATTTCAGTGAATTGGGCATGAGTTAATTTTAACTCAATTCAACTTTACTCATTTGTGCCACTAATTTTTAGTTTTAAATTCGATTTATGTCCTGATTTGTCAATATTTTAAAATTTTGTATTATCAAAATAATAAATTTTCAGTGTGATTTACATCACTTTCCTCAACCCCATTGTATGTTGGTGAAGAGAAGGAAGACAATAGCAATAGCAGTGTCCCCTTAGGATTAGGTCTCCAAAGAGAAAAATTAGGTTTTGATTGGCTAAGGATTTTTTAAAATTAATTCCAATTCAAAATTTCCCTTTAATTCAAAAAATTATTATTATATATATTTTCATTTCTCAAAACCTATAAAAGATTCACAATGCATCATATTCTTTCTCTTTAACTATTCATATTTAATAATGTTTTATTATATTCAAATAAACTTATTGCGATCAAATCACTGTCTAATTATACCCGACTTGGATAATTACTATGTGATTATAAAAGCATTCCACAAAAAGGAAGATTTAGACATGAGAAAATAGTGAATAAAACACAAGTGAGAAAATAGGAAAGATTTAGAAAGCGCTTAATTGGCTCATTGTATCAACACATGCACTGTCTCAACACTGTAGCCAATCATCTTGCAAATTGTAGAAATTCTTGTTTGGACCATAGACCCATGAACCACATGCATAAAAGAGTTGTAATATATAACTTTTACTGCATGAAGTACAATCCATCAATGCATACAGTCTACATGGATCGGGTCTATGTTAGAATTTTTTATTTCTAACACTGCAGTAGTTAAGCGATGTGTCTGGGGGAGACCTCTCTGTTTTGATGAAAAATTTTGACATTCATCACGTGTTGATTTAAAGAAACTTTTGTTATTATATACTAGGTTAATTTGCCTGTGCATTGTATGGGATAATTTCAATATAGTTGTCATTATCTTTACATTCTTCTAGATCAAAATTAATATTCACTTGAATACAAAAAAAACTATATAATATTTAAGTAACAAATGTATTATTTCCCTGATATTTGTACACTAATCTCATCAATCGTAGACCGAAACAACATTAAGGAGTCCAATTCCTCAAATTTCCCCTTTCCTGCATCTATAGTTGCTCACTAAAACATAAAGTGAGACATAAAAATTTGCAGAGACGATTCATTAATGATATACTAGAGCACCATATACTTTAAGACAAAAAAGCAAAGCCAACACAAATGTCTACACCTATTTTGATCTTCAAACCAAATCCTTCCACAAACACAGTTATAAGCATAATGCATATTGTCACAATGCCATGTTAACATGAGCATAGATAGAAGATTATGTACTTCCATTCCATACTTCACCCCAAACTTTCATGGAATGTCGTCAGAGTATCTCAATGATCTTCACAACATTCTTGTGCAAGAAGCATGTTGTTTTCATTCTCAATGAACATGAATGTGTACTCTTCTCCTTCCTTCAAATTGTTAACATTTTGAAAGGCAGCCAATCCCCTCCCCATATAGATTTTTCCATCCTTAGCAGGCCACAAAGCTACTTCCCACTCTTTCCTAAACTGATCGATGAAGAACAACACTTTCAATTTCTTCTGCATTATTTTCTTCGCTATATTTGCCAGAAGGGTCTGAAGAAACACAAATAGACAATGTAAGAAAAGACGTTGTCCGCAGATATATGAACAACACATGAAGAAAGAGCAAGAATAGGCAGTTATATCATCACAATGCGTTGAATGTTGTATAATTTGAAAACCACCCGAAAAGATGGAAGCTTGGCTATAGACGACTTGATAATGTCCGTATCTCTTTTCAAATTTGTTTCAGAATCACTTGTTTCTTCCTCCTACACTTGAACAAATTCTGAGAATAATTTTTAGTATTTTAGAAGAATAAACAAAGTAGGAATTATGAGTGTGCACACTTGTGCGTTTAAATGTCTAGAAATAATTAAAAAATATATTCACCTCTGCTTTTTCTTCTCTTAGACGGTAGAGATCTCAGGTAGCATTCATACAATGGATAGCTAGTTTTTTCTGTATTTTTTTTCTATGTAGATGCTTTTTGATGGTTATCCAATAACTCTTATAATGTTGATTGAGAAAAACTGATCCTCTTTGGTAAACCATGTACAGAATATAAAAGAACGTCAAATATTGAAAGATCATCGGATGAAACTCCGACATATCAAAAAAAAGGTAAGAACCCCCTGCTTCAATTTGTGACAAAGATGATGAAGATGTCTTTTGTCAACCCATGGGAAAAGTAGCTTATGTCCACTATCAAACTTCAAACTAAATACCAAGGCTGCCTTTTCAATTGGTAAAGAGTAAAAGGAGAGACAAAAGAATAAAAATAAGAAGTATGATAACAAAGATACATTCAGAAGATATTGTTATTCCTTTTGTTTTCTCCCTACAAAAATAGATAATATTTCCCTTGCAAAATATGGGACAGAGGCATCATTACCTTGTTGCTAGGTCCAAGATGATGAAGTAGAAAAGAGAAGTCATGCACCACATAATGCATAGGACATCATGCGCAGGAAATGATGTCCATATGTACATTGATCCAACCTCTCCTCATACAAGTTATTCCACTCACTACCTGAAAATGATGAAAATAAATATTTTTATTTCAGCATATCTTCTATATTGGAGCAAGGCAAGAGAACATCGAGTAAAAAGAAAACAAGATGCGTATTTTATTCCCAAATGGCAAAGGTTAATGTTTGTAAAGAATTTTTCCAATTGACACAGAGGAAAACATGAGGTAATCTATTAACTCTATGTTAAAATAAACATAAAAATCGTAAATTTGTATATAACGAAGAATCAAGAAAAAAGATAAATCAGAAAATATTCCTAGGTGAAGGCAAAATCCATATCGTTTCAAAGAGAAAGTTAGGTAAAGATATTGGACTTTACCCTGTGGTAAGTCTCTGTCCAAGCATTAGTAAAGTATCTAATGGTTTTCTAGATCTATGATCTTTTTCCTACACAAGCCATTATAGGCCTTCCCTTCATGTCTGATATGTCATACCTAATTCGAAAATATAAACAATATTACTATGCAATTTTATAACCACAACAACAATTGCAGACATCTAACCTGTGGTTTGGCAAACCAGGTCAGGGACTTAAAAGCAGCTAATCTCCTAAATTGATCATCACGGTCCCATGGTTTGCATATGAAGCTTGTACTTTCTTACCTTTAAGCAATTGATCCTACGTGTATTGCTATTTGACTTAGGCTTAGAAAACTAATAATTAAATCTATTTTCAAAAAAAGAAAGTTCCAAGTTTTCTATAAAGAAGATGTCAAATCTCAGTAGACAAAATCAAATACTGAATGAGAGAGGAAGACATCTGCCACACAATCATATGGATGCTAAAAATATCAGCTACATAACCCTACTTGTAAATTAACAAACATCAATAAAGAATTAAAAAGTAATAAAAATTTGTAGAACTTGCAATTTTCTGAAGCTTCTACCCTAAACATCCATCCTTCAACACAAAATAGAAAATGCAGCAAATTGTCTGGCCTAAACATTCGTATTTCAACATAAACTACAACGACATATTAGAAAATGCAGCAATTCAATTTACAAAAGAAATTATTAAAGCTGTGACACTTGAATCAAAATGCACAAATTTGCATCTTTTCATCTAATTCTCTAAAAACTTTCATCAGCATCATTTCACATCAGAAATGCAGAAAGCATATGCAAACATGAAAATTGAACTTAACCTGCAAAATCAAACAAAAAAGAATTGAAAATTAAAAAAAAAAAACCCACAGAATTTCAGAAACAAATAGTAAAAAGAAGGATGTGAAAGGGAAAAAAAAGTAAAGACAGAATAAACAAAAGAACCTGGCGATGATAGGAGATGAGTTATTCGGCTTTGATTTTTGAGGCGCCTTAAAGAGTTTGTCCATAATCACTTGAAATCTCTTATCTACTTCTTCTGCCATCTCCCCACAAATATGTATCCGTGCGAATATATATATATATATATATATATATATATATATATAAGTGTGAGTGTGTGTGTGTGTGTGTGTGTGTGAAGATTCTATGTAAGGCAGCTCAAAACTTTTACTAGTAATGAACAAATTCATCTAATTCACACACACATCTACATAAATTATGTCATATTTAAGTATAAGAAGCAAGAAAGTTAAATTCTTTAAGAGAAATTTCATAAAATCATAACAATCTCAGTGCCTCCATTGAACACAATGGTCATACTTTCACTATTGATCGAAATGGCAATTCGCAAGGCCATTTAAAATTGTATATATATATATATATATATATATATATATATATATATATATATATATGAAAGCTGAAAACTTTACCTTAAATTGAAGCCAATTCCATTTTTTGAAACGTTTTTCCCCGCAGATCAATATACTTAAGGAACCATTAGTCAATATACTAAAAGATCTTTTTACATTAATATGATTATTTAATTTCATCTCTATTTAATATACCATGAAACCATTCTCCAAGACAAAATGTAAAATGGGTGAAGAAAAGACTATGGATTTCATGAACGGTAACAGAATAACATATGTATGAACTTGGTAATCTCGGAAAAGCTCAAAACTTTTGCCATTAATGAACAAATTGACCTAATTCACACACATAGAGACACATACATCTGCACAAATTATGTCAAATTTGAGTATAAAAAGCAAGAAAGTTAAATTCTTTAAGGGAAATTTCATCAAATCATAACAATCTCAGTGCTTCCATTGAACAGAGCAGTCATGCTTTTGCTATCGATCAAAACGGCAATTCGCAAACCCATATAAATTGTAAATATATATGCAAAGCTGGAAACTTTACCTCAAATTCCAGCTTTGAAAATACTTAGTAGGCATCAACTCAGTGAAAAACCTAGCATGAAATTCAATCATGTTCGACTTCTCATTAACTTCCATCAGAGTTATAGAGACCAATATGAAGGGTTCTTTGCTTGTATCCCCTGAACATCAAAAACCTTTTCAGATTCTTCATCAATAAGAATAAGCATTGATTGAAGAATTATGATGAGTAAATGTAGACAAAAATAAAAAATAAAAAATCGAGGAGTGAAAACGGAAGCAGAGGAGAAGATAGATTATTTTGTGGAAAGTAAGGAGCAAGGAGTTCCGAGAAAGTCAAACCGAAACAACACTTGGCAAAAAACTTTCACGTATCATCAGTATAGTCATTCGGAAGGTTAAAAACTTATCACGTGTCATCACTATAGTCATTCTAAAGGACAATTGGCAAAACTACAGGATTCCTTATAGCTTTTTATATATATATTTATATAAACATCACAATGTAAATTCAATTAAAATTTTATTTATTGAAAGGTCTATGGCTATAGCTAATTATTGAGATCATTGGAAAATTAATTTTTGCCATACCTTTCAGCAATATTTCTGCTTAATTAGTTGAGTGATATTTTATTCTTTTTTACAACTCACTGGTAGAGTAAAAACAAAAGGTAAATTGAACAAAATTGAACAAATAATAATGGAAAATAAAATCAAAATATTGTAATCGCAACATAAAAGAAAATATTTAATTTGTAATATAAAAAATTAAAATGAAAAACTCATCTAAATGCGTCAATAGTTGATCAATCAAATTGGGAATCGAGGTAAATTGCAAAATTGCAAGTACTTATATAACTTACTAGTTTGGGATTATTGGAATTTAGAATTAATACCATATACAAAGTTATCATTTCCTTATGGGACTCAATCTTCTTTTTTATTAAAATTTATTTTTATTCTTTATTATTTATTAATTAGGATAACTTTTTAACACACTTTCTTACAAAAAAAATATTTTTACTTCATTTGATCCTTGTTAAGAAATTAATTTATTAATACTCTTAAAGATTAAAAAGTATAATATATACCTCTATTTAACATTTTGAAATTAGCGCCCACTGGCTATAACGTGGCACGGCCACGGAACATAATATAAGTGGATGAGAACAAACTTTAATTAGCAAAAATTCAGAACTATTGAGTTCCTCGCCAACCCTTCCACCTCCCCGCCTCCGAGGTTAGGCGAGAAGGAGTCATGTCACAACCACCCACCTCCGCATCACCGTCATCATCTTCAGAGTGTAAGATATTGCTTTCTATACCTGACACATCATTGTATAAGCAAAAGTCTTGGTCTCCCGATTCATATCGGGATGAGGCCTGGTAAGAGCATGACTGATGAGGACGTTGAGGAAGAAATGAGTCTTGGTCTCCTGATTCATATCGGGATGAGGCTTGGTAAGAGTGTGACTAATGAGGACGTTGAGGAAGAAATGTGTCTTGGTCCTGGTGATAATCCATAGACGGTGAAGACAAGGCTGAGACCGTTTAAAAGAGTGGTTGCCTGTGCGGTACGCCAATCTGGATGGTGATATGATGCTGATGACTACTGTAGAGTCTTGCAATGAGAATGAAAAGCAAACCAAGCCTCTGTTAGAGAGGTAATCAAAGATCCAACCCCCCCCCAAAAAAAAAAAATTGGATATATGTAATTCTATAAAATTTGCCATCGATATTATTGTGAGGTACTCCACCATATATCTTAAGGAGTAAGGTTTAAGGCTATATATCAAAGAAAGGCAGTAGGCAGCAATGAAAAAGAGTAAGGGGTCTTAAAGTCACCATAAGAGCAGAGTCCTAGGTGTCACATCTTAGATTTAATTAACCATATTTATAGAGAATAATATATAAGTTAATTTATTGAATATAAGAATCAATATATTATAGAGAAATACTCTTCTATTTCTCTAGGATAATTATATGCTTAAACCAGCTCAATTCTGGATTTCAAATCCAAAAATTTAAAGACTCTTACGAAACTTGTACATATTATAAAATTATTTGAATATCCTAGAGTTCCAAATTTCTTTTAAATCAAAAGTCTAATAAAAGACTAAAGACTAGGAATATATATTATAGCTTTGTAAATAATAAACACTATGTTTTGTTTGAAAAGGGGAAGGAGAATGAAAAAGAGTAGGGGAAGTGACACCTTTATTTCTATTAGGTTAAGTAATTGGCATATATTTCTATTTTAATGGTTAGGGGGAAAGAAAAGTATATGAAATATATTTTTTTTATGTTAAATTTATTATTATATTCATCATTTATATTTATAATTTTAACCTTTAAAAAGTGAAAAAAAAGGACAAATTTTGTCATTTTACTTTATTTACTTCTCAACCCCCCCCCCCTAAAATTAGAACAGAAGATTTGTTGAAATTTTCCACCCCTCAATTACTTCAACCAAACGTGAGTTTACCTTCGAATTTACTTTCTTGCTCTAAATATTTCCTCTTTTCACTCTAACCAAATATAATGCAAAATATCTAAATTTTTATGTTGCAAAACATTTGAAGGAATTAATTCCAGAAGACTAATATATATTACTACATGTGCAAGTTACAATCAATTCATCAAATATTAATATAAATAATTACTCAACATACACCTACTCTTTCCAAAACTAAACTAAAAGAAACAAAGAGTTAACATCCATTTGATAAATATTTTAAGAATTATGAGTAGTAAGAGAAATAACTATATGTGCTGTATTAAGTCTAGTAATAGATGCAAATACTTCAAAATAAGCAAGTCTAACTTTCAACTTAAACTTTTTAGCCACCAACCCTGCCTTAAAGTGGTCCACCTCTCAATTTGGTTTGTATTTGGTCTTGTTGACCCATTTAACACCAATGAGTTGTTTGCCAACTGGAAGGGAAGAGTACTTCAAATTTTTATTTGTTTTTCAATGGCATTAATTTCTATGAATCCTACTATCAGTTAGTTAATTGAATCGATATGCTTATGTGTCAATCAGATTAAACTCTGAGAATACGTAAAAACAAATCATACCTTTGTAGATATCGTCTTCGCTAATACGATCATTGAAGTCTTTGGCCTTTTGGTAATGCTCCAAACCCCTAAATCTTCTTCAATGTAATCTCCATGGATCAGAAAATTGCTTATCATATTTTTTTCTCTCTTTGTTGAGGGTGGACTCACACAAAAAAACTGAGAGAATAAGAACGTTGTTTCTCATGTATGTCGAAAATAGAGTCATAACACACTATGTATAGTTAACTCTTCCTCAAAATATGAACCATGATAGAATAAGAAAAGTATAATTGAATACAACTATTTCCACTTATCTTATTCCATCTCAAATACGATTTTTAGTTTCCTACAATTTTCATTAATAAATTATAAATCAATTATAATTTATTATTGTCCCATTAGGAGCCACTGAAGAGACTTGACCGGATACAATTAGATTAAGCTCCAACAAATTATTTTGTCAATAAAAATAATTTATTAATTATGTTTCACTCCACTAAAAGAACGTAACTGCACTCTTAGTCTAATCGCAATTACTAGAGTCAATAATTATATCCAATAATTGATCGATCCAACAAATTATCTCAATCGATCAATATAATATTTTGAATAAGGCAATATGACCACAGTGCCCCTCATTCAAATCCTCAATTCTCATATTCAATTTGACAGTACCATGTGACCACGTCACAATTACAAATTGAATTCAATAAACACTATTGAATTACTGATCTCAGATTTAACTGTCCCTTAGAAGAACTCATGAGGAAATTATCTTGCCTATTAAAGGTGACAGATTCCATATTGCATAATAATTATTTCATATTTATTTCACTTTAATTCTCAAGATACCAAGATATTGATTATTTAGTTAATCTCACTCTTTGGTAACTCAATGAATTTCAAGTTAGTAAATATAAATAGTTGTTTGTTCATGATTATGGTATTATGTATGACAATCTTTTAATGTTTTATTTGTATGATCTATTCCACAAATAAACATTGATGGTCCA